>CM056050.1:7131545-7471545 GCA_029574335.1 Rana kukunoris
GGAGCCGAGGACTCCCGCACCTATGCTCAGGAGTGACGTCAACCGTGGGTTCGCCCCTAATTACAAAAATAAACAGAAAAAATTAACGTTTCTCCAATTTGACCAGTGATCAACTAGAGAAAAATATGCAGTTACTACAGATGGAAAGCTCTAATCTAAAGTTCATCCTCACACTAAAATATATAACTGGGTATAAAAATATAATGAAGATTTTGACAAATAAAAAAAATAGACACAAGAATAAAAAAAAAAAAAAGGAATAAAGACAGCGTCCTCCCCCCGTAGCACAATGGTTAGTGCTGTGAGCTACAGTCTGTGAAGTCACGAGTTTCGAATCTCAGGAATGCCTTTTGTAATACAACGCGAAATGGAACATTAACAGGAAGTGAGCCTCAGGCCTGAGGAGGAGGAGTTGTGTCGAAGAAAAGGAATAAAATACACAGATATTGGGAGTAGAAAAAAAAGAAGACACAGGCATCGGAGACGGCAGCATTGGGCAGACAGGCATAGGAGAAAAAGGCATCTGAAACAGCATCGGAGACACTGACATCGAGCAGACACTCGAGCGTACAAGAAAAGGTATCCGCAGAAAAGCATCGCAGACAACGGCATCAGGCAGGCATCGCAGACGCCGACGGTCGAGCAGAAAAGCATAGCTGACAACAGCAGCGGAGACACAGGCATCGGGCAGACAAACATATCAGGACGCCGGCATAGAGCAGAAAAGCATAGCCGACAACAGCAGCGTGGACGCAAAGCATCTGGCAGACAACGTCACAGGCTTCGCAAACGCCGGCATGGGCCAGACGAACATCGCAGACCGCCGGAATAGAGCAGAAAAGCACAGCCGACAACAGCAGCGTGGACGCAAGCATCTGGCAGACACAACGTCACAAGGCTTCGCTAAGCCGGCATCGGGCAGACGAACATATCAGACGCAGGCATAGAGCAGAAAAAGCATAGCCGACAACAGCAGCAAGGACGCAAGCATCTGGCAGACAACGTCACAGGCTTCGCAAACGCCGGCATCGGGCAGACAACATATCAGATCAGACCCGGCATAGAGCAGAAAAGCATAGCCGACAACAGCAGCGTGGACGCAAGCATCTGGCAGACAACGTCACAGGCTTCGCAAACGCCGGCATCGGGCAGACGAACATATCAGACGCCGGCATAGAGCAGAAAAGCATAGCCGACAACAGCAGCGTGGACGCAAGCATCTGGCAGACAACGTCACAAGGCTTCACAAACGCCGGCATCGGGCAGACGAACATCGCAGACGCCGGCATAGAGCAGAAGAGCATAGCCGACAACAGCAGCAAGGACGCAAGCATCTGGCAGACAACGTCACAGGCTTCGCAAACGCCGGCATCGGGCAGACGAACATATCAGACGCCGGCATAGAGCAGAAAAGCATAGCCGACAACAGCAGCGTGGACGCAAGCATCTGGCAGACAACGTCACAGGCTTCGCAAACGCCGGCATGGGCCAGACAACATATCAGGCGCCGGCATAGAGCAGAAAAGCATAGCCAACAACAGCAGCGTGGACGCAAGCATCTGGCAGACAACGTCATGGGCTTCGCAAACGCCGGCATCGGGCAGACGAAACATCGCAGATGCCGGCAAAGAGCAGAAGAGCATAGCCGACAACAGCAGCGTGGACGCAAGCATCTGGCAGACAACGTCACAGGCTTCGCTAAGCCGGCATCGGGCAGACGAACATATCAGACGCAGGCATAGAGCAGAAAAGCATAGCCGACAACAGCAGCAAGGACGCAAGCATCTGGCAGACAACGTCACAGGCTTCAACAAACGCCGGCATCGGGCAGACGAACATCGCAGACGCCGGCATAGAGCAGAAAAGCATAGCCGACAACACAGCGTGGACGCAAGCATCGGGAGACAACGTCACAGGCATTTGCAAACGCCGGCATCGAGCAGACGAACATCGCAGACGCCGGCATAGAGCAGAAGAGCATAGCCGACAACAGCAGCGTGGACGCAAGCATCTGGCAGACAACGTAACGGGCTTCGCAAACGCCGGCATGGGCCAGACGAACATCGCAGACGCCGGCATAGAGCAGAAGAGCATAGCCGACAACAGCAGCGTGGACGCAAGCATCTGGCAGACAACGTCCACGTCGAAGGAAAGCATCACACACCGACGACATGCGTATTGTCCTGTAAGGCCAAATGTAAGTATTCGGATGGTGGCTGGGGGCGGTAACATGTTGACTCAGCTGTTACCACCCCCTAACCAGTTGTATAAAAAGGACCTTATTAACATTGATGTGCTCAGATTGGGTATCAAGAGCTCCAACTATGTTATACCCGAGATATGAACAAACTTCGACTTTCTTGGTCTTCGCCGTTGCGTGTTCGTCGCTGCTGATCGATCCGTGTTGGAGCAGTTATGGCTGCACAATGACGCCAGAGGGCAGCAGAGAGTTCCACCTGTTATATAATCGCATGAAATCTGACAGGATCTGTCCGCCAAGCTCGTACTATCACCTGCCACAGTTTTCCTGACATGGAGCATCTGAACGACTCGGAGTTGGCCATTGCTGCATTGGAAATCACCAGCCAAGTCATCAAATTTATCCACCTCTACCATAGACAGCTCCGCTATAAAAAGGAGCCGCGGAAGAAGATGATGGGTCTTCTGCATGACCGACATCAGTCTCTATCAACCTGCATACAAGGCGACACATACATGGACCATCCCGTGATACAGCAAATTGCAGATTACTTCTCGACCAGCTGGGGAACCTGGTGAAGACAATGAACTACAGATGTGCCATTGAAGATGAAATCTCCACTTGTCTTGTAAGGTTGAGTCACCTCAACTCTCGCATGAGAGCCGCTAAAATCTGACTACAGCGCTTCTGCGATCTGCGCTCGCTGCTAATCAGTTCCGTACGCCGGAAATACAAAAAAGAACATCAGCCGTCCTGCTGTAGAATACTCCGGATACTTTCATATCAAAACCGACCGTCAAAAAAAAAAAAAATCCGCCCAGAAAAAAGCAAATAAAAATAGAGATATTGCATTTGAATCTCTATTCAAGAAATGAGACTCTACTAACCGAACACTGGTGCATCCAAAGCCAGCTTGATAGAACCCAGACGCACCACCTGCTATAGAAAAGCTTCTCTGCATGTAAATGGTATTTTCCAATGAAATAAAGACATCTTAAGATAATAATTATTGTACATTTAGTTTTCTTTTTACATTAGTGCTCCAGAAAAAGTTCTTTAAAAGAAAAAAAGTTTGTACTGCAATCTTTGTATTTCTTCTCCTTCTTTCTGAGCTGACGCCCAACTTCATAGACTTCCTCTCTTTCTCCCCGAGTTGTGTGTCTTTCTGCCACCTCCACCTCCGAATCTTCAAACTCTTTGTATCTCGACCACCTTCACACCCTTCCTTTCCATCGGTCTGAGCTCTGGGTCTCTCGGGCTCCTTTACACACTCTTTCCCTCATCCCTTAGTTCTGGGTCTGTTGGCCGGCTTCACACTTGCACACATTTGGCTCACTGTTGAGGAACGGCCTCAATGATCCCAATGGGAGAGAATGAGAATTGGCACTGGCAGGTGAACTCTGCAGTCCAAATTAAAATTGCCATGGCCATGAAAAAAAAGCATCACGACCAGTGTTGCCAGCCGTCCCGGCACAGCACAGCGCATCATGCCCAGCACGCCGCATTGGCCCAGCACGCCGCATCGTCGCCAGCACGCCGCATCGGCCCCAGCACGCCGCTTCGGCCCAGTGAGCCTCATCGGCCTCAGCACGCCGCATCGGCCCCAGCACTCCGCATTATCCCCAGCACGCCGCATTATCCCCAGCAAGCCACATCGTCCCCAGCACTCCGCATCGTCCCCAGCACGCCGCATCGTCCCCAGCACGCCGCATCGTCCCCAGCACGCCGCATTGGCCCAGCACGCCGCATTGGCCCAGCATGCCGCATCGGCCCCAGCACTCCACATCGTCCCCAGCATGCCACATCGGTCCAGCACACCCGCATCGACCCAGCACGCCGTATCGGCCCCAGCACGCCGCATCGGCCCAGCGCGCCACTTGGGCCCAGTGCACTGCATCGGCCCCAGCACGTCACATCGGCCCCAGCACTCCGCATTAGCCCCAGCACGCCGCATCGGCCCCAGCACGCCTCATCAGGCCCAGCACAGCAGTAAAAGTATTGGGAGGGTTCTCCAGCAGGACGGCTGATGTTCTTTTGGTGCTCCCGGCATATGGAGCTGATAAGCCACTGGCACTGAAGACGGAAGTGATGCGGTTGGGTTTTAATGGCTCTCATGTGAGAGTTGAGATAATTCATGATAATAAGACAAGTTTTCATTTCATTTTCAATGACACATCTATCCTCCCCTTTCTCTGTCAGGTTCCCCAGCTGGTTGGAGTAATTGTCAGTTTTCTGGATCACAGGGCACTCGTCATCTTCTTGTACACAACCTGAGAGAGACTGACATCGGTCATACGGAATTTCCACCATCTTCCTCCACTGTTGGTGGTGGAGTTGAAGAAAATTGTGGACTTGTTTGTCGATTTCCAATGCAGCAATGTCCAATTTGGAGTCTTTGAGTCGCTCAATGTTGAGCACGCTACGACGAGGATCCAAGATGCAGCTCTCTGTTCTGGCCTCCATATTGTATACGTAGCAATCATATGAAAACTTTTTTTTACATTTTAATTCATTCATTTTCTGCAGCACTGGTGCAAAAAATAAAAACAGTACAATTTGTTATTTTTTTAATGTTTTTATTACATTTCACAATGCCAATTAAATGTGAAGTTGATCTTTATCAGGGAGCGTGTCTGGGGTCCTTCAATCTTGCTTTCGATCCCCCGGTGTTGGGATGATGGATTCTTAGGTCTTAAATTGGAGATTTGGATGGATCTCTTCCTCTTCCTTTCTGTGGTAAATTTGTTTTGCTGGTCTGGTAAGTAAAAGTAGTTGGAGGGTTTTGCAGCAGGACAGGAGATGTTCTTATGGTGCTCCCCTCATACGGAGTTGTTTAGCCGCGAGCACTGACCACAGAAGCGCTGCGGTTTGGTTTTTGTTTGGCTCTCATGCGAGATTTGAGGTCACCCAACTTCAAAAAACAAGTGGAGATTTCTCTCTTGGACGATACATCTGTACTTCTTTCTCCTCACCAGGTTCTCCAGCCTGTAGAAGTAATCTGCAATTTGCTGTATTAGAAGGTGGTTGCCATCTCCTTGTACACGATGTTTGAGAGACTGATATCGGTCATGCAGAAATTCCATCATCTTGCTCCACGTCTCCCCGTTATTGGGGGTCTGTTGGTGGTTGAGGTGAAGATACTTGTGGTTTCGGTGAAGAAATGTGTAGAGTTGTTTGGTGATTTCAAAGTCAGCAACAGCCAACTCAGACTCGTTCAGATGCTTGAAGTCAGGAAGCTGTGGTGGGTGATAGTCCAGGCTGGAAAGACAGGTGTTGTCAGGTCTAATGATGTCATATATCAGGCGGAGCTCTCTGCTGTCCTCTGGTGTCATTATATAGTCATTGCGGCTCACACACGGACTGATCAGCAATGTTGAGCACGCTACGAGGATCCAAGAGGGGCGGAGTTTGTTCATATCTCAGAGTAATCACAGGTCTTCCACCATGCGATACTCAGCCTGAACACATCCATGTTAATAGTCATTTATTTGAGTTCAGTGCTGCCTTGAGGCAATTTAGTAGAAGTTCCCGGCATCGCTGAGAGTCGAACTCGCAACTCCACACGTCGTAGCTCGCAGCCTTAACCATTGTGCTATGGAGGAAGGAGGGAGACGAGCCGAATCTGCTCAGAGTTCATCCACAGCAGATAAAACTGAACATAAACCCGCACTCCATTCACACCAAACCGGCACCCCTCTCCTCCAATGGAGGTAAAGGAGAACTCCAGACTTTTATCCTTTTAATGGCTCTCATGTGAGAGTTGAGATAATTCAAGATAATAAGACAAGTTTTCATTTCATTTTCAATGACACATCTATCCTCCCCTTTCTCTGTCAGGTTCTCCAGCTGGTTGAAGTAATCGGCAGTTTGCTGGATCACAGGGCGCTCGTCATCTTCTTGTACACAACCTGAGAGAGACTGACATCGGTCATACAGAAGTCCCACCATCTTCCTCCACTTCTCCTCTTTATAGCGGAGCTGTTGGTGGTGGAGTTGAAGAAATGTGTGGACTTGTTTGGCAATTTCTAATGCAGCAATGGCCAACCCGGAGTCTCTGAGTCGCTCGAAGTCAGGAAACTGTGGTAGGTGATAGTCCTGGCTGGGCAGACAGACGCTGTCAGGTCTCATTCTATTGTATATTAAGTGGAGCTCTCTGCTGCCCTCTGGTGTCATTGTGCAGTCATTGCGACACACACAAGGACTGATCAGCAATGTTGAGCACGCTACGACGAGGATCCAAGATACAGCTCTCTGTTCTGGCCTCCATATTGTATACATAGCAATCATATGTAGCGCCCCCTTACTTTCAGTATGAGCACTACGCTGAAGTTAGTGAGTGAATGGGAGAGTTATTTTGCTCCCATTCATAATTTGTCGAATTGCAGGCTGCTGCTATTTTAGAAATGTCCTGTAGGCCGGTCTGCGGCCCCGAGGTGGGATTACACCCCTGGGTGACAGTTGGCGCTAGAGGGGTTCTGACAGAGGGAGGGGTATATCTGTGGCAGCTGCCACGTGTTCTGGGTTGGTTCTTCTTCTCTGAGCGGGGTTCACGTTCCGGGGTCCACGTTCCACCGTCAGGGTGCGCGCATTCACAGACCCCGCCCGCATGGCCCAACTGGCCGGAGCTGCCTGCTCCATGGTGATCCATCCAGATGTTGGGAGGGGCCCCAGTGACTTACTGGGTCCCCAACCTTACTGAGAAGATCCCAGGCTGTGTGCCGTTTGGTGGGGGATCGGCTTGAGGAGAACCCAGAGGGAGGTTATCCAAAAGGGCTTGAACGAACCATCGGGGATCTGGTTATCGGAATTGACAGGTACATGTCAACTGTCAAACGGTGACCCCTTTCATTGCATTTACTGGGAGGATTCGCTCAATCCGAACTGTTCTCTTGAGTAGGGATGAGCTTCGCATTCGATACGAACGTATGTTCGACTCAAACATTGTCTGTTTGTACGTTCGACGAAATTCGAACAAAAGTGGTCGTTCACGCCAAATTCGAGTGACGCAAAACGGCCCATAATTCAGTGCGGCATTGCGCGCTGATGATTGGCCAAGCATGCTGTATGTCCCGCATGCTTGGCCAATCACAGCGTGCAAAAAACGAAGAGCCATAATTGGCCAAAGCCTGGGTGGCTTTGGGCAATTATGGCTCAGGGCTTTAGCACACGCCCCACACTATATAAGGCCGCCTGCTGGGCAGCCTCGTGTAGTGTGTTCCGGCTTGTTCATGAAAGCAGTCAGAGAGACAGAGAGATTGTCTTTTTATATAGCTAGATAGAGCAGGCAGGCTAGTCAGTTTAGCTTAATTTACAGTGTGTAGAGGATATATATACATCCCAGGTGTTGTACATATATTTATACACTGTATAGCTTAGCTAGATCATCTATTCCTAATTTACTGGCAGGCAGGTGATTGTGCTATTTAAAGACGTTATCACAGGTATAGACACCCAGCAGGTACAATATTTAAAGGAATTTTTTTTTTTTTTTTTTTTATTTAAGCATCAATAAAATCACTGCTCCTGGAGCAGTGATTTTAATGATGCTTAAATTAAAATTAAAATTAAAATTCCTTTAAATATTGTACCTGCTGGGTGTCTATAGTTTGCCTGTGAAAACGTCTTTCAGAACCCGGGTCTTGCTCGAGGGAACATGTATCAATGGAAGAAAAAGTTTTAAAAACTGTAATTTTTTCAGGAGTCCTGCTACGTTTTTTAAACTTTTTTTTTCCCATTGATACATGTTCCCTCGGGCAAGACCCGGGTTCTAAAAGACGTTTTCCAACAGTAAATTGAATATTGGTCTTTAAAATGATCGTTTTTGAATTCGAACGTTCGAGTCCCATAGACTTCAATGGGGTTCTAAATGTTCGCGCGAACGGCCGGTCTGTTTGACAGTTCTGGTGCGAACCGAACGCGGGGGGGGGGGTTCGGCTCATCCCTACTCTTGAGTACTGAAGTACTACTCCTGTGGCAGAGGCCCGAGCCAGGTCTGTCATAGGGACCTGTTCCTCCCAGCAGCTTAAAAGTGACATTCCGGCTGCCAGGCTTATAACAAGGGTCTGTCCGGAGGCGCTTCACCCACTCCAGCTAGAGTGGCGATGAACTGTATCTACTACTACTGAGAGCAGCAGTGCTGTATCCTGGCCTAGGCCAACAAGGCCCAGGCCTAGGGCAGCACTTTGCAGGGGGGCAGCACGGACAGTGTCCCCGCCGGCTTGCGCTACACTGTTAGTCAAATTAGTTTAGCTCCCCCATAAATCGGCTGCTGCACTGCTTCCAGTATGTGGGCGGTTGGCATTCTGCAACTGTGGGGGGAGGTCGCTTCAAATTTTTTACCATCCCTGTCCCATTGCAGAGATTTCCCTTCACTTCCTGTCCCATAGCTTAACAGGAAGTGGGAGGAAATCTATGCAAATTAAGGGAATCCATTGCCCCCCCAGGCCCTCAAAACTAGTGTTCCCACTTGAAAATTTCAGGGTGGGTCTTAAACCGCAAGGGGTGTGGTCTTGACAGGAAGGGGTGGGTCATATTTAATTTAGGGGGTGCACGAGTTTAGTCAGGCCTAGGGCAGCACAAAACCTAAATACACCCCCTGGATAGCAGGACTGCTCTGTTTCTTATCCGGGCCTGATACTGCACTGTTCTCTCTTGCTTCATCAACCTTTCCTACCTCCTGTTGATGTTGGCCGTTGTTGGGCCTTGGAATAAAGCATTTGAAAACCCATCTGGTGACTGGACATTTGCTCACTGCTACTACTCACTGCTACTACCCCTAGACACACTGCAAGGTAACTTAATACGCCGATCCCAACAACAACCAGCGGCTCCTTCGGAGGTGAGCGCTACACATATGAAAACTTTTTTTTACATTTGAATTCATTCATTTTCTGCAGCACTGGTGTAAAAAATAAAAACAGTACAATTTGTTATTTTTTTATGTTTTTATTACATTTCACAATGCCAATTAAATGTGAAGTTGATCTTTATCAGGGAGCGTGGCTGGGGTCCTTCAATCTTGCTTTCGATCCCCCGGTGTTGGGATGATGGATTCTCAGGTCTTGAATGGAGATTTGGATGGATCTCTTCCTCTTCCTTTCTGTGGCAAATTTGTTTTGCTGGTCCAGTAAGTAAAAGTAGTTGGAGGGTTTTGCAGCAGGACAGGAGATGTTCTTATGGTGCTCCCCTCATACGGAGTTGTTTAGCCGCGAGCACTGACCACAGAAACGCTGCGGTTTGGTTTTTGTTTGGCTCTCATGCGAGAGTTGAGGTCACCCAACTTTAAAAGACAAGTGGAGATTTCATCTTGGATGACACATCTGTACTTCCTTCTCCTCACCAGGTTCTCCAGCCTGTAGAAGTAATCTGCAATTTGCCATTTCAGAAGGTGGTTGCCATCTCCTTGTACGCAGCGTTTGAGGGACTGATATCGGTCATGCAGAAGTCCCATCATCTTGCTCCACATCTCCCGTTTATTGGGGGTCTGTCGGTGGTACAGGTGAAGATACTTGTGGTATTGGTGAAGAAATGTGTAGACTTGGTTGGTGATTTCAAATGCAGCAACAGCCAACTCGGACTCGTTCAGATGCTTGAAGTCAGGACGCTGTGGTGGGTGATAGTCCTGGCTGGACCGACAGGTGTTGTCAGGTCTAATGATGTCATATATCAGGCGGAGCTCTCTGCTGCCCTCTGGTGTCATTATATAGTCATTGCGGCTCACACATGGACTGATCAGCAATGTTGAGCACGCTACAAGGATCCAAGAGTGGCGGAGTTTGTTCATATCTCAGCTCAATGCAATCACAGGTCTTCCACCATCTGATACCCAGCCTGAACACATCCATGTTAATAGTCCTTTATTTTAGTTCAGTGCTGCCTTGAGGCAATTTAGCAGAAGTTCCCGGTAAAGATTTGTACCATCAGCGGCATCGCTGAGAGTCAAACTCGCAACTTCGCACGTCGTAGCTCGCAGCTTTAACCATTGTGCTATGGAGGATGGAGGGAGACGGGCCGAATCTGCTCAGAGTTCATCCACAGCAGATAAAACTGAACATAAACCCGCACTCCATTCACACCAAACCGGCACCCCTCTCCTCCAATGGAGGTAAAGGAGAACTCCAGACTTTTATCCTGCGTAGATTTTGTCACTTAATTTGGACAAAGAATTTGTCGAAAGAAAATAAAGACATTTATAAAAATAACAAATTGTACTTTTTTCTTTTTACACCAGTGCTGCAGAAAATTAATGAATTTGAATGTAAAAATTGTCTTTTCATACAAATGTTATCTATTCAATATGGAGGCCAGGACACATTTCAGGAGAAAAGACCGGAGTTTCCCTTTACTTTCATTGGTGGATCCTTGTTGTGAATGGAGTGCGGGTTTAATCATTTCACTCCGAGAAGATTTGGCCCGTCGCCCTCCATCCTCCATAGTGCAATGGTTAGAGCTGCAAGCTACGGTGTGTGAAGTTGCAAGTTTAAATCTCAGTGATGCTGCTGATAGTACAAAACCTTACAGAAAACTTTGTCGGCATGGGTCTCTTCTTCTCGCCGATGAGCACCAAACAAAAATGGAGCATTTACATGGAAGTGCTCTGGCTGGGCATCCCTTTGGACAGAGGTGAAAAGCTGTGATTACATTAAGCTGAGATATAAACAGACTCCGCCCCTCTTGGATCGTCGTCCTAGCATGCTGATCAGTCTGTATGTGAGTCGCAATGACTGCACAATGACACCAGAGGGCAGCAGAGAGCTCCTCCAGACATACAATAGAATGAGACCTGACAGAGCCTGTCTGCCCAGCCAGGACTATCACCTACCACAGTTTCCTGACTTTGAGCGACACAAAGACTTCAAGTTGGCCATTGCTGCATTAGAAATTGCTGAAGAAGTCCACACATTTCTTAAACTCCACCACCACCAACAGCTCCACTATAAAGAGGAGAAGTGGAGGAAGATGATGGGACTTCTGTATGACTGATGTCAGTCTCTCTCAGGTTGTGTACAAAAACACAGCAAGCATCCCGTAATACAGCAAATTGACGATTACTTGAAAGAGCTGGGGAACATGATGGAGAAAGTGGACAATAGATGTTTCATTAAAAATTAAAATTAAATTTAAACCTTTCTTATGATGATGAATCATCTCAATTCACATGAGAGCCATTAAAACCCAACTGCATCGCTTCCATCTTCAGTGCCGGTGGCTAATCAGCTCTGTATGACAGGAGCACCAAAAGAACTTCAGCCGTCCTGCCGAAGAACCCTCCTGAAACTTTTACTTCCCAGACCAGCAAGAATAATTTCCAACCGAAAAAGGGAGAGAGAAAGAGGGAGAGATCCATTCATTTCTTAAGAGAAAAAAAGCTTCCCCCTAAACCTAATAACTGGCTGTGCCACCCTTGGCGGCAACAACTGCAATTAAGCATTTGCGATAACTGGCAATATGTCAGGGCTGGGCTCAGCCCTTCCTTCTCTGAGCTGGCCGCTCAACTGTCGGCTAATTGCCAGCTCCTATTTCTCCACAGTGACTCACATGTTGGTGATATCCTGCTCGTCAGTCCTGCCTTCTTAAGCCATCCATCTCACTTGATCTCTGCCTTCGGCCTGGACAACATCACCGAGACTATCTCCTGCATTATTCCTGTTGAAGACTTGCTTGGCTGATGTTCCTTCTGGCTCCAGATCCTGCTTGCTGTTCTACTACGTTTATCTCTGGCTCTCTGACATTTGGCTTGGCTGACTATCCGATCTGGTTCCTGAACTCTGGCTATGTTTTGACCACACTTACTCTGTTTATCTTTTTATTATTGTTATTAAACAAGTGTGATATAACTGTACTTCTGTCTCAGTCTGATTCATGGTTTCTGACACAATGAGTCTTTCACATCACGGTGGAGGAAATTTGACCCACTCTTCTTTGAATAATTGTTTTTTTATTCAGCCACTTCGGACAGTTTTCAAGCATTAATGGCCTGTTTAAGGTCATACCATGATGTATTATGGCTGCTGAGCCCTGGCACCATGGTCAGTGCCTCCCTCATCTGCAGCTTGCTCTCCCATGTCTGTGCCCTTCTCCCTGCCTGTCAGCTCGTACCTGCCCCCCCCCTTCTTGCTGGTATCATAAGATATTTTTTGTTGCTACCATCCTCTCTGCAATAATAAATGATGTGCTGCACTGTATGTGTTTTCTATCAAATCCGCTGCTAAATACCTTATTCCATAGTGGCGGTCACGCAACCAGCCGTTTCTCTCCTCTTCTCTTCTCCGCCTCCCAACTGATGTCAGGGGGGGGGATTCTCAGCTCCACCCACTTTCCTCTCAGCTCAAAAGAGGAGAGCGACAGCCAGACATTTGAGTGTCGATTGGCGCGATAAAATAAGGTATTTAACGGTGGATTTTTTAGAAAACACAGCACACTATTTAATATTACAGAGAGGATGGTAGCAACAAGACCGAGTGGGTTAACAACCACTTTAAAGCAGAAGTAAAGTCAGCTTTGTGATTTTTAACTACAGGTAAGCTGATAATTAGCCTTACCTGTAGGTAAAATAAAAAATCTCCTAACCGTGCACTGTTTAGGAGATATTCACCCTGGATGCAGCCGGCAATGTCAATGGCACATGCACATTCCATGCTGGACTCCCACACCTATGCGCGGGAGTGACGTCACCGTGGGTTCGGCCCTAATACAAAAATAAACAGAAAAATGTAAGTTTCTCCAATTTGACCAGTGATCAACTAGAGAAAAATATGCAGTTACTACAGATGGAAAGCTCTAATCTAAAGTTCATCCTCACACTAAAATTATATTACTGGTATAAAATATAATGAAGATTTTGACAAATAAAATGAATAGACACAAGAATAAAAAAAAAAAAAAGAATAAAGACAGCGTCCTCCCCCGTAGCACAATGGTTAGTGCTGTGAGCTACAGTCTGTGAAGTCACGAGTTCAAATCTCAGGAATGCCTTTTGTAATACAACGCGAAATGGAACATTAACAGGGAGGAGCCTCAGGCCTGAGGAGGAGGAGTTGTGTCGAAGAAAAAGGAATAAAATACACAGATATTGGAGTAGACAAAAATAGAAGACACGGGCATCGGAGACGGCAGCATTGGGCAGACGGCAAAGGAGAAAAAGAGGATATATATGCATCCCAGGTGTTGTATATATATTTATACACTGTATTGAGTTTAGCTAGATCCGCTCTTCCTAATATACTGTCAGGTAGGCAGGTAATTGTGCTAGTTACAGTATTTTCACTTGGTGTACTGTCTGTGTCCTCTGCACAGTGTGCACCTAAAGCTATGTGGTGTGTGTACTATGTGTCCTCTGCACAGTGTGCACCTGAAGATAGATTTTCTGGTGTTTCTCATATTAATTCCAACAGGCAGAGATCTGCTCATATTAATACCACAGGCAGGGGATCATTCTTCAAGTATTTTCACGTGGTGTACTGTCTGTGTCCTCTGCACAGTGTGCACCTAAAGCTGTGTCAATAGATTTGCTGGTGTTTCTCATATTATTTCCTACAGGCAGAGATCTGCTCATATTAATACCACAGGCAGGGGATCATTCTGCAAGTATTTTCACGTGGTGTAATTACAATTCTTGATATAATAGTTCACAGCAGGGCGTTCCAGTGCCCACCAAGACTAACTGTGAGGGCTTATTACAGTGTTGTGGCAACACCAACACCTAGGGCCCAAATTTCTGCAGAGTATATACGGCAGGCCCCTACTTTCAAACATCCAACTTACAAACGACTCCTACTTGCAAACGGAAGGAGACAACAGGAAGTGAGAGGAAATATACATCTAGGAAGGAAAATTCTCTTCTGTAAGAGGTGTCTCCTGTCCACTGATGCTTTGTCACAATCCTTGTTTCACTAAAAAAAAAAAAAGTTTTAAAAAAACATCTGTCAGTGGGACAGAAAGTGAATTGCAATCTTCTGAACAGATGCACACAGACAGCAAAACAAATGTTACAGGGGTGATAACCCTTCTCTATGTTTTCCAAAAAGCTTAAAAATAGATTTTTTGGCTGGAGCTACACTTTAAAGAAGTACCAGTTCAAAATTACAAACTGAATCTACTTAACAAACCTACAGTCTCTGTCTTGTTTGCACCGTCTGTATACTGCTGTTCAGAGTATATAGGGCCAAAGGGGCTGGTAATGACCTGGGGGGGAGGGGGGGACCCATGCCATTTTTCTCAATGATTTTCATCCATATTGCAGGGACCAGACATTACATTAAAGCCGCAAGCAGTTTTAAATTACTTTTTTCCTATAGAAATGTCATTTTGTGCAGGGACAGTTCTAAACACGTGCCACTTCACAGGCATACTATAGACATCCAGCAGGTACAATATTTAAAGGAATGTTCCACTTTTTTTTCACTTTAAGCATCATTAAAATCACTGCTCCCGAATAAACGACCGTTTTTAAAACTTTTTTTGCATTGATACATGTCCCCTGGGGCAAGACCCGGGTCCCAAATCCCGTTTTAGGACAATAACTTGCATATTAGTAATAAAATCGAGTGGGACTTCTGCGCTACTAAATCAGTCTATCCAGAAATCAGTGACAATATGCAGCAAACACAAAAATGCATACACAGCACCTAATAACGTAAAATCAATATAAGTGATAGCGCAAATTGTAAAAACATAACATAGCATACAAAATGCGTGATAGATACAGTGCACCAAAAGTGTAAAGTGCCAAACATATAAATCTATCAGGGACAGAGAAAAGTCCAAAGAAAGTGCTGAATCTTAAATAAGTGCACTAATAGTCCATAATGGTGAAGGACAGTGAAAGGATGTCCACTGGTCAAGAGATTGAGGAAAAGACACCACCACACAGCGCGTCTGGTCTCCCAGAACTCTCACCTCCAGCAAGTAAAACCAGGCATATAAGATGATCCTCTGTGTGGACAACCTCCCTCAGTAGTTTTATTAGCCACCACGGATCGGTGGGAAGATAGGTACCTGCGATCTTGGGTAACAGTGGAAAAAAGGGGGAGGGGGAAGGACAAAAACCTCCAATAGTGTGTTATCCTTGGTAGAAAATCGTTTAATAAAGAATCGCACTTACAGGTAGATGAATAAAAATTTGCATGTACACAGCGATGGACACTCACTGCACGTCTTTCCCTTCCCTACGCGTTACGACACAGGGTCACGTGTCTTCAACTGGGGAATGCTATTGGCCGTGTGAAAATACATCGTATTTATGTGAACCGGAAGTTCCGCATCCGCCATTTTCCCGTAGCCCGCCGCACTCGAGGACAGTATGCTGGAAACATCCGTGTTACAAATGAATCAAATGAATTGCTACTACACACAGCATCAAACAATGACACATGTGTGTTTTAAATGATAGGAATATATGTACATACAACATATTATTCCTAAAATGGAAGTTCCGCATCCGCCATTTTCTCATAGCCCGTCACACTCGAGGGCAGTATGCTGGAGCTATCCATATTGCGAATAGATTAAAAGATATGCTATTACACACAGCATTAAAATAAAGACAAATTTGTGTTTTAAATATATGTAAAACGTATTATTACTGAACTTAAAAACGCGATGACCATCTATCTATAAACACCTATGTGCTTATCATTTTACTTTTGCCTTATATGCCGCCATCTAGCGTCTATATTTAGGCATTACCGCAAATTATTCAACGGACTAAAATCATTAAAAATCTTTGTGACTAAATGTAGATATTTATTCACAGATAAGGGGTGATCGTGCATCTGAGTGTCATGTTTACATAATGTTCAGTTTCCAAGTGGTATTTTTTGGCAAAAAATCTTGAACAATATATAATGGCCACTAGAGATAATGGGGCAGATTCACAGACATTTTGCTTAGCGTAGCGTATCAGAAATACACTACGCCGCCGTTTTTTACCTTGCTCTACGTGGAATTCAGGTAGATTTTCTACGGTAAACGACGGCGGCGTAGTGTATTTCTCCCGTCGCAATCCATCTGCGCGAGTAGGGGGCGTGAAACATTTAAATTAGGCGCATTCCCGCGGCGATCGATCTGCGCATGCTCCGTTCGCAAATTTCCCGCCGTGCATTGCGCGAAATCACGTAAACAAAATAAAAATTTAAATAAATTCGAAGCGGGAACGACGGCCATACTTAACATGGGGTACGTAAAGTTAGAGCAGCAAAAAGCTGCTCTAACATTACGTAGTAAAAAATAGACGAAAACGATTGCGACGCCCGCTCGTATGTTCGTGAATCCCCGTAAAAACACATTTGCATATCCCGACGCACCAAAACGACGCAAACTCCTCCCAGCGGCCGCAAATAGATGGCAGCGTAGATCCGAAGGCTTACGAAGACGTAAGCCTCTCGGATCGAAGCCCGAAGCCGGCGTATCATGGTTTGAGGATTCAAACTAGTGATACGCCGTGCGAAATTTGAAATTACTCCTGTCTAACCCCAGTTAGACAGGCATAATTGTTTTGTGAATCTGCCCCAATGTGTTCCAATGATAACATTATCTTATGCAAATTGTGCATATACCATAGGCTAATAGTTCACCTCTTTAAACCCGTATGGGGTGAGGTAATGTATTGCACATAACTGAAATACTCTACATAATGAAATACAAATTAAAATATTAAAAATTGTTAAAAATTACTTAAATAACAATTTAAATCAAAATCAACATTCATCCCCCCAGAAACTTCCGGTTCACATAAATACGATGTATTCTCACACGGCCAATAGCATTCCCCAGGTGAAGACACGTGACCCTGTGTCGTAACGTGTAGGGAAGGGAAAGACATGCAGTGAGTGACGTGCTGCAAGTGCTGCGATCATCGCTGTGTACATGCGAATTTTTATTCATCTACCTGTAAGTGCGATTCTTTATTAAACGATTTTCTACCAAGGATAACACACTATTGGAGGTTTTTGTCCTTCCCCCTCCCCCTTTTTTCCACTGTTACCCGAGATCGCAGGTACCTATCTTCCCACCGATCCGTGGTGGCTAATAAAACTACTGAGGGAGGTTGTCCACACAGAGGATCATCTTATATGCCTGGTTTTACTTGCTGGAGGTGAGAGTTCAGGGAGACCAGACGCGCTGTGTGGTGGTGTCTTTTCCTCAATCTCTTGACCAGTGGACATCCTTTCACTGTCCTTCACCATTATGGACTATTAGTGCACTTATTTAAGATTCAGCACTTTCTTTGGACTTTTCTCCGTCCCTGATAGATTTATATGTTTGGCACTTTACACTTTTGGTGCACTGTATCTATCACGCATTTTGTATGCTATGTTATGTTTTTACAATTTGCGCTATCACTTATATTGATTTTACGTTATTAGGTGCTGTGTATGCATTTTTGTGTTTGCTGCATATTGTCACTGATTTCTGGATAGACTGATTTAGTAGCGCAGAAGTCCCACTCGATTTTATTACTAATATGCAAGTTATTGTCCTAAAACGGGATTTGGGACCCGGGTCTTGCCCCAGGGGACATGTATCAATGCAAAAAAAAAAGTTTTAAAAACGGTCGTTTATTCGGGAGCAGTGATTTTAATGATGCTTAAAGTGGAAAAAAAGTGGAACATTCCTTTAAATATTGTACCTGCTGGATGTCTATAGTATGCCTGTGAAGTGGCACGTGTTTAGAACTGTCCCTGCACAAAATGACATTTCTATAGGGAAAAAGTCATTTAAAACTGCTTGCGGCTTTAATGTAATGTCTGGTCCCTGCAATATGGATGAAAATCATTGAGAAAAATGGCATGGGTCCCCCCTCCCCCCCAGGTCATTACCAGCCCCTTTGGCCCTATATACTCTGAACAGCAGTATACAGATGGTGCAAACAAGACAGAGACTGTAGGTTTGTTAAGTAGATTCAGTTTGTAATTTTGAACTGGTACTTCTTTAAAGTGTAGCTCCAGCCAAAAAATCTATTTTTAAGCTTTTTGGAAAACATAGAGAAGGGTTATCACCCCTGTGACATTTGTTTTGCTGTCTGTGTGCATCTGTTCAGAAGATTTCACCTCACTTTCTGTCCGACTGACAGATGTTTTTTTAAAACTTTTTTTTTTTTTTAGTGAAACAAGGATTGTGACAAAGCATCAGTGGACAGGAGACACCTCTTACAGAAGAGAATTTCCCTTCCTAGATGTATATTTCCTCTCACTTCCTGTTGTCTCCTTCCGTTTGCAAGTAGGAGTCATTTGTAAGTTGGATGTTTGAAAGTAGGGGCCTGACATATATACTCTGCAGAAATTTGGGCCCTAGGTGTTGGTGTTGCCACAACACTGTAATAAGCCCTCACAGTTAGTCTTGGTGGGCACTGGAACGCCCTGCTGTGAACTATTATATCAAGAATTGTAATTACACCACGTGAAAATACTTGCAGAATGATCCCCTGCCTGTGGTATTAATATGAGCAGATCTCTGCCTGTAGGAAATAATATGAGAAACACCAGCAAATCTATTGACACAGCTTTAGGTGCACACTGTGCAGAGGACACAGACAGTACACCACGTGAAAATACTTGAAGAATGATCCCCTGCCTGTGGTATTAATATGAGCAGATCTCTGCCTGTTGGAATTAATATGAGAAACACCAGAAAATCTATCTTCAGGTGCACACTGTGCAGAGGACACATAGTACACACACCACATAGCTTTAGGTGCACACTGTGCAGAGGACACAGACAGTACACCAAGTGAAAATACTGTAACTAGCACAATTACCTGCCTACCTGACAGTATATTAGGAAGAGCGGATCTAGCTAAACTCAATACAGTGTATAAATATATATACAACACCTGGGATGCATATATATCCTCTACACACTGTAACTTTAACTGACTAGCCTGTCTGCCTGCAATATCTAACTCCAAAAAATGACACTCTCTGGCCTCGTACACACGAGGGAATTTATCTGCTGAAAATGGTCCGACGGACCATTTCAGCCGAAAAATCCGCTCGTCTGTAGGGGCAAACAGACAGTTTTGGATGGATTCCTCATCAGCATGCTTTGAAACTTTTCCGCCGGAGAGCTAGCCGTCGGATATGTCCGCTGGTTAGTATGCCTAACCTGCGGACATATCTGCCTGCACATGCGTCGGATCCTGTGAATGGATCCGACGCATGTGCGCGGAAGTGTTTTACTTCCTGTTGCGGTGACGTGGCGGTGTCAACATCACCGCCGCGTCACCGCGTTGTCCGCCGGCGAGGAATTTGATCCGATGGTGTGTACAGCCATCGGATCAAACAGCCCGGCGGACATATCCGATGGAAACGGTCCGTCGGACCGTTTCCATCGGATAAATCCCATTGGGCCAGATTCAGGTAGATGGGAGCATCTTTGCTCCAGACAAACGCTTCTCATTTACGTTACGCTGCCGAAATTTTAGGAGCAAGTGCTGTCATTCATGAAGCACTTGCTTCTAAAGTTGCGGCAGCGTATCGCAAATGAGCCGGCGGAATTCAAATTGGGCGGGTACGGGGCGTGTAGTATTTAAACTAAGCGCGATCCCGCGGCGAACGTACTGCGCATGCGTCGAGTGTCAAAGCATCCCCGTGCGCATGCTCCAAATTCTGTGAATGAACGTCAATGACGTCACATTCCCATTCATGAACTTTTTACGCAAGCGACGCTTTTTTTTTTTTTTCGACGTGATGACGACGCCTATACCTAACATAGGATACTCCACTAGGGGGCTGCTTTATCTATACGCCGCGTATAGCTTCCGGAAACGTCGTAACGTCACTGCGTCGCGCCCGAATTCGCTCGTGAATTGCCGATTTCCGCTCATTAACATATTTTTTGAGCGTAAATCGGCGGGAACGCCCCCGGCGCCAATTTTAAGTTGAAGTAACGATGCGATGGCGAAACTCATTTACGCTGCTCGCATCGGAACTTCAACCCGGCGTTTCTTGTTTTCTGGTTATAGAAAACAGAAACGCCGGCTTAAAGTGACAGTTAGGCTGGCGGATCACTGGATCCGCCAGCCTAACTCTTCATGAATCTGGCCCATTGTGTGTACAAGGCCTAACTCTCTCTGTCTCTTTCTGTAAACCACTGCAACACACTACACAAGGCTATACTAAACCCCCTGAGCCATAATTGGCCAAAGCCACCCTGGCTTTGGCCAATTATGGCTCTCCGTTTTTTGGGTCATATTGCATGCTCGGCCAATAATCAGCCAGCAATGCACTGCGATGCCGCAGTGAATTATGGGCTGTGACATGCCACTTGAATTAGGCACGAAAGGCCCGTAACATTCGTATTTCGACGAACGGTCGAAAGCGAAACTCATCCCTAGTAGATGGCATGTCGAAAGACAATAAAGACATTTATAAAAATAACAAATTGTACTTTTTTCTTTTTACACCAGTGCTGCAGAAAATGGAAGAATTTGAATGTAAAAAATGTCTTTTCATACAAACGTTATCTATACAATATGGAGGCCAGGACACATCTCAGGAGAAAAGACCGGAGTTCCCCTTTACCTTCATTGGCGGATCCTTGTTGTGAATGGAGTGCGGGTTTAATCATTTTACTCCAAGCAGATTTGGCCCGTCGCCCTCCATCTTCCATAGTGCAATGGTTAGAGCTGCAAGCTACGGTGTGTGAAGTTGCAAGTTCAAATCTCAGTGATGCTGCTGATAGTACAAAACCTTACAGAAAACTTTGTCGGCATGGGTCTCTTCTTCTCGTCGGTGAGCACCAAACAAAAATGGAGCATTAACATGGATGTGCTCGGGCTGGGCATCCCTTGGACAGAGGTGAAAAGCTGTGATTACATTACGCCGAGATATAAACAGACTCTGCCCCTCTTGGATCGTCATCCTTGCATGCTGATCAGTCTGTGTGTGAGTCGCACTGACTGCACAATGACACCAGAGGGCAGCAGAGAGCTCCTCCAAACATACAATAGAATGAGACCTGACAGCGCCTGTCTGCCCAGCCAGGACTATCACCTACCGCAGTTTCCTGACTTCGAGCGACTCAAAGACTCCGAGTTGGCCATTGCTGCATTAGAAATTGCTGAAGAAGTCCACACATTTCTTGAACTCCACCACCAACAGCTCCACTATAAAGTGGAGAAGTGGAGGAAGATGATGGGACTTCTGTATGACCGATGTCAGTCTCTCTCAGGTTGTGTACAAAAACACAACAAGCATCCCGTAATACAGCAAATTGACGATTACTTGAAAGAGCTGGGGAACCTGATGGAGAAAGTGGACAATAGATGTTTCATTAAAAATTTAAATTAAATTTAAACCTTTCTTATGATGATGAATCATCTCAATTCACATGAGAGCCATTAAAACCCAACCGCATCGCTTCCATCTTCAGTGCCGGTGGCTAATCAGCTTTGTATGACAGGAGCTCCAAAAGAACTTCAGCTGTCCTGCCGAAGAACCCTCTGGAAACTTTTACTTCCTGGACCAGCAAGAATAATTTCCTACCGAAAAAGGGAGAGAGAAAGAGGGAGAGATCCATTCATTTATTAGGGAAAAAACTTCCCCCTAAACCTAATAACTGGCTGTGCCACCCTTGGCGGCAACAACTGCAATTAAGCATTTGCGATTACTGGCAATATGTCAGGGCTGGGCACAGCCGTTCCTTCTCTAAGCTGTCCGCTCAACTGTCGGCTAATTGCCACCTCCTATCTCTCCACAGTGACTCACATGTTGGTGATATCTGGCTCGTCAGTCTTGCCTTCTTAAGCCATCCAGCTCACTTGATCTCTGCCTTCGGCCTGGACAACATCACCGAGATCTCCTGCATTATTCCTGTTGAAGACTTGCTTGGCTGACATTCCTTCTGGCTCCAGATCCTGCTTACTGTTCTACTACGTTTATCTCTGGCTCTCTGACATTTGGCTTGGCTCACTATCCGATCCGGTTCCTGAACTCTGGCTATAGTTTGACCACCATTACTCTGTTTATCTTTTTATTATTGTTATTAAACAAGTGTTATATAACTGTACTTCTGTCTCGGTCTGATTCATGGTTTCTGACACAATGAGTCTTTCACATCACTGTGGAGGAAATTTGACCCACTCTTCTTTGAAGAATTGTTTTAATTCAGCCACATTGGACGGTTTTCAAACATTAACGGCCTGTTTAAGGTCATACCATGGTGTATTATGGCTGCTGAGCCCTGACACGTGGTCAGTTTACGTGCCTCCCTCATCTACAGCTTGCTCTCCCATGTCTGTGTCCTTCTCCCTCCCACCTGTCAGCTTGTACCTGGCCCTCCCCTCTTGCTGGTATCATAAGATATTTTTTGTTGCTACCATCCTCTCTGCAATATTAAATGATATGCTGCACTGTATGTGTTTTCTATCAAATACGCTGCTAAATACCTTATTCCATAGTGGTGGTCACGTAACCGGCCGTCTCTATCCTCTTCTCTTCTCTGCCTCCCAACTGATGTCAGGGGGGGGGGGGGGTTCTCAGCTCCACCCACTTTCCTGTCAGCTTGAAAGAGGAGAGACACAGCCAGACATTTGAGCGTCGATTGGGGCGATAAAATAAGGTATTTAACGGTGGATTTTTTAGAAAACACAGCACACTATTTAATATTACAGAGAGGATGGTAGCAACAAAACCAAGTGGGATAACAACCACTTTAAAGCAGAAGTAAAGTCAGCTTTGTGATTTTTAACTACAGGTAAGCTGATAATAAGCCTTACCTGTAGGTAAAAAAAAAAATCTCCTAACCGTGCACTGTTTAGGAGATATTCACCCTGGATGCAGCCGGCAATGTCAAACGGCACATGCACATTTCATGCTGGACCTTGAAAGCGGACTCCCGCACTAATGCGCAGGAGTGACGTCACCGTGGGTTCGGCCCTAATACAAAAATAAACGGAAAAATGTCCCTTTCTCCAATTTGACCAGTGATCAACTAGAGACAAAAATGCAGTTATTACAGATGGAAAGCTCTAATCTAAAGTTCATCATCACACTAAAATTATATTACTGATATAAAATGTAATGAAGATTTTGACAAATAAAATAAATAGAAACAACATTAAAAAAAAAAAAGCAATAGCAGCGTCCTCCCCCGTAGCACAATGGTTAGTGCTGTGAGCTACAGTCTGTGAAGTCATGAGTTCGAATCTCAGGAATGCCTTTTATAATACAACGCGAAATGGAACATTGACAGGAAGGAGCCTCAGACCTGAGGAGGAGGAGTTGTGTCGAAGAAAAAGGAATAAAATACAAAGATATTGGAGCAGACAAAAATAGAAGACACGGGCATCGGAGACGGCAGCATTGGGCAGACAGGCATAGGAGAAAAAGGCATCTGTAACAGCATCGGAGACACTGACATCGAGCAGACACTCGAGCATACAAGAAAAAGGTATCCGGCAGAAAAGCATCACAGACAACGGCATCAGGCAGGCATCGCAGACGCCGGCGTCGAGCAGAAAAGCATAGCTGACAACAGCAGCGGAGACACAGGCATCGGGCAGACGACCTCATGGGCAACGAAGAGACCTGCATCGAGCAGAAAAGCATAGCTGACAACAGCAGCGTGGACGCAAGCATCTGGCAGACAACGTCACAGGCTTCGCAAACGCCGGCATGGGCCAGACGAACATCGCAGACGCCGGCATAGAGCAGAAGAGCATAGCCGACAACAGCAGCGTGGACGCAAGCATCTGGCAGACAACGTCACAGGCTTCGCAAACGCCGGCATGGGCCAGACGAACATTGCAGACGCCGTCATAGAGCAGAAGAGCATAGCCGACAACAGCAGCGTGGACGCAAGCATCTGGCAGACAACGTCACAGGCTTCGCAAACGCCGGCATAGAGCAGAAGAGCATAGCCGACAACAGCAGCGTGGACGCAAGCATCTGGCAGACAACGTCACAGGCTTCGCAAACGCCGGCATGGGCCAGACGAACATCGCAGACGCCAGCATAGAGCAGAAGAGCATAGCCGACAACAGCAGCGTGGACGCAAGCATCTGGCAGACAACGTCACAGACTTCGCAAACGCCGGCATCGAGCAGACGAACATCGCAGACGCCGGCATAGAGCAGAAGAGCATAGCCGACAACAGCAGCGGAGACACAGGCATCGAGCAGAAAAGCATAGCCGACAACAGCAGCGTGGACGCAAGCATCTGGCAGACAACGTCACAGGCTTCGCAAACGCCGGCATGGGCCAGACGAACATATCAGACACCGGCATCGAGCAGAAAAGCATAGCCGACAACAGCAGCGGAGACACAGGAGTCGGGCAGACGACATCACGGGCATTGCAGAAAAATTGCACGGCTATGAAGGAAAGCATTACAACGACGGCATGCGTAAGGCCATAATGTAAGTATTCGGATGGTTGACTTGGGGGCGGTAACATGTTGACCCAGCTGTTACCACCCCCTAACCAATTGTATAAAAAGGACCTTATTAACATTGATGTGCTCAGATTGGGTATCAAGAGCTCCAACTATGTTATACCGAGATATGAACAAACTTCGACTTTCTTGGGTCGTCGCCGTTGCATGTTCGTCGCTGCTGATCGATCCGTGTTGGAGCAGTTATGGCTGCGCAATGACGACAGAGGACAGCAGAGAGTTCCACCTGTTATATAATCGCATGAAATCTGACAGGATCTGTCCGCCACGCTCGTACTATCACCTGCCACAGTTTCCTGACATGGAGCATCTGAACGACTCGGAGTTGGCCATTGCTGCATTGGAAATCACCAGCCAAGTCAGCAAATTTATCCACCTCTACCATGGACAGCTTGACTATAAAGAGGAGCCACGGAAGAAGATGATGGGTCTTCTGCATGACCGACATCAGTCTCTATCAACCTGCATACAAGGCGACACATACATGGACCATCCCGTGATACAGCAAATTGCAGATTACTTCGACCAGCTGGGGAACCTGGTGAAGATAAGGAACTACAGATGTGCCATTGAAGATGAAATCTCCACTTGTCTTGTAAGGTTGCTTCACCTCAACTCTCGCATGAGAGCCGCTAAAATGTGACTACAGCGCTTCTGCGATCTGCGCTCGCTGCTAATCAGTTCCGTACGCCGGGAATACAAAAAAGAACATCAGTCGTCCTGCTGTAGAATACTCTGGATACTTTCATATCAAAACGGAGCGTCACAAAAAAAATTCACCCAGAAAAAGCAAAAAATATGCATTTGAATCTCTATTCAAGAAATGAGACTCTACTAACCCAACACTGATGCATCCAAAGCCAGCTTGATAGAACCCAGACGTACCACCTGCTTTAGAAAAGCTCTGCATGTAAATGGTATTTTCCAATGAAATAAAGACATCTTAAAATAATAATTATTGTACATTTAGTTTTCTTTTTACATTAGTGCTCCAGAAATGAAAAAGTTCTTTAAAAGAAAAAAAGTTTATACTGCAATCTTTGTATTTCTTCTCCTTTCTGAGCTGACGCCCAACTTCATAGACTTCCTCTCTTTCTCCCCGAGTTGTGTGCCTTTCTGCCACCTTCACCTCCGAATCTTCAAACTCTTTGTATCTCGACCACCTTCACGCCCTTCCTTTCCATCGGTCTGAGCTCTGGGTCTCTCGGCCTCCTTTACACAGTCTTTCTCCTCATCTCTTAGTTCTGGGTCTGTTGGCCGGCTTCACACTTGCACACATTTGGCTAACTGTTGAGGAGCGGCCTCAATGATCCCAATGGGAGAGAATGAGAATTGTCACTGGCAGGAAAACTCTGCAGTCCAAATTAAAATTGCCATGGCCATGAAAAAAAGCATTATGACCAGTGTTGCCAGCCGTCCCAGCACAGTGCAGTGCATCATCCCCAGCACAAGGCATCGTTCCCAGCACGCCGCATCGGCCCCAGCACGCCGCTTCAGCCCCAGCACACCGCATCGTCCCCAGCACGCCGCATCGGCCCAGCATGCCGCATCGGCCCCAGCACACCGCATCGGCCCCAGCACACGACATCGGCCCCAGCACACGACATCGGCCCCAGCACGCGGCATCGACCCAGCACGCCGTATCTGCCCCAGCACGCTGCATCAGCCCCAGCACGCCGCATCGGCCCCAGCACGCCGCATCGGCCCAGTGCGATACATCGGCCCCAGCACGCCTCATCGGCCCCAGCACAGCAGTAAAAGTATTGGGAGGGTTCTCCAGCAGGACGGCTGATGTTCTTTTGGTGCTCCCGGCATACGTAGCTGATTAGCTGCCGGCACTGAAGACGGAAGTGATGCGGTTGGGTTTTAATGGCTCTCATGTGAGAGTTGAGATAATTCAAGTTAATAAGACAAGTTTTCATTTCATTTCCAATGACACATCTATCCTCCCCTTTCTCTGTCAGGTTCCCCAGCTGGTTGGAGTAATTGTCAATTTGCTGGATCACGGGGCGCTCGTCATCTTCTTGTACACAACTTGAGAGAGACTGACAACAGTCATACAGAAGTCCCATCATCTTCCTCCACTTCTCCTCTTTATAGCGGAGCTGTTGGTGGTGGAGTTGAAGAAAATTGTGGACTTGTTTGGCGATTTTCAATGCAGCAATGTCCATTTTGGAGTCTTTGAGTCGCTCAAAGTCAGGAAACTGTGGTAGGTGATAGTCATGGCTGGCAGACAGACACTGTCAGATCTCATTCTATTGTATATTAAGATGAGCTCTCTGCTGCCCTCTGGTGTCATTGTGCATTCATTGCGACTCACACACGGACTGATCAGCAATGTTGAGCACGCTACGACGAGGATCCAAGATACAGCTCTCTGTTCTGACCTCCATATTGTATACATAGCAATCATATGAAAACTTTGTTTTACATTTGAATTCATTCATTTTCTGCAGCACTGGTGTAAAAAAAAAAAACAGTACAATGTGTTCTTTTTTTATGTTTTTATTACATTTCACAATGCCAATTAAATGTGAAGTTGATCTTTATCAGGGAGCGTGTCTGGTGTCCTTCAATCTTGCTTTCGATCCCCCGGTGTTGGGATGATGGATTCTCAGGCCTTGAATGGAGATTTGGATGGATCTCTTCCTCTTCCTTCCTGTGCTAAATTTGTTTTGCTGGTCCAGTAAGTAAAAGTAGTTGGAGGGTTTTGCAGCAGGACAGGAGATGTTCTTATGGTGCTCCCCTCATACGGAGTTGTTTAGCCGCGAGCTCTGACCACAGAAACGCTGCGGTTTGGTTTTTGTTTGGCTCTCATGCGAGAGTTGATGTCACTCAACTTTAAAAGACAAGTGGAGATTTTATCTTGAATGACACATCTGTACTTCCTTCTCCTCACCAGGTTCTCCAGCCTGTAGAAGAAATCTGCAATTTGCTGTATCAGAAGGTGGTTGTCATCTCCTTGTACGCGATGTTTGAGAGACTGATATCGGTCATGCAGAAGTCCCATCATCTTGCTCCACATCTCCCGTTTATTGGGGGTCTGTCGGTGGTTGAGGTGAAGATACTTGTGGTATCGGTGAAGAAATGTGTAGACTTGGTTGGTGATCTCAAATGCAGCAACAGCCAACTCGGACTCGTTCAGATGCTTGAAGTCAGGAAGCTGTGGTGGGTGATAGTCCTGGCTGGAAAGACAGGTGTTGTCAGGTCTAATGATGTCATATATCAGGCGGAGCTCTCTGCTGCCCTCTGGTGTCATTGTACAGTCATTACGGCTCACACACGGACTGATCAGCAATGTTGAGCACGCTACGAGGACCCAAGAGGGGCGGGGTTTGTTCATATCCCAGCGTAATATAATCACAGGTCTTCCACCATTTGATACCCAGCCTGAACACATCCATGTTAATAGTCCTTTTTAGTTCGGTGCTGACCACGGAGAAAAAGGGTTACATACCCCAGAAGTTCCTGGTAAAGTTTTGTACAATCGGCAGCATCACTGAGAGTCGAACTCACAACTTCACACGTCATAGCTTGCATCTTTAACCATTGTGCTATGGAGGAAGGAGGGAGACGAGCTGAATCTTCTCAGAGTTCATCCACAACAGATAAAACTGAACATGAACCCGCACTCCATTCACACCAAACCGGCACCCCTCTCAGGACCAGATTAAGAACATCATGGGCCTGGTGCTGAGGATTTTGGTGGGGCCTTTTATAAATAATACATAAATGCATGAGAATCACAGCACAGCAATGGAGGGCCCAGTCTGACAATGTAAGTGTACCCTAATGTGCTAATATGCTGTGCATACTTGTATGTTGTGACATAACCTACCCCAGGGCCTCTAAAAAGTAGTAATGTCAGGAAAGTTTTACTACCGCTTTAATATCACAGGATCCCAGAAACCTCTCATGGGGCCCCCTACTGACCCAGTGGCCCTTGGGCAGTGCATAAGTGCATAGTTGCCAACATTTAAAAAATATTTTCAGGGACACTTTTTTTCACAAGTGCTATATTTAGAGTAGCTAAGATCTCCGATGTTCCTCTGTACATCACAGTAGTAATCACAACATTAAATAAGTTCTAATAATGGAACAGAACAAATATGAGAACTGAGATTTCCTTTAGTTCAGAGGTGGCAAACACAAGGCCCGCGGGCCGAATGCGGCCCTCCAGGCCATTTCATGCGGCCCTCGCACCTCTCCAGTCATCCTCCAGACCCTTACTTTCTGCTTTCAAGCAATGCATCCAACTTCTTCCCAGCAGCAGCATAAGGAAAGGGGGGTGCACTGGGATGTAAGGGAGAGTAGGGGACTCAACTTCTGATGGTGGGGGGGGCTCTTGACATCTAATGTAAGGTGAGGGGATGCGCTGGGCATCTAATCTTACAGATACAACCGGCCCTTTTGAGGGCAACCATAATGCTGATGCGGCCCACGATGAAATTGAGTTTGACACCCCGGCTTTAGTTGAACTAACAAAAGTGTGTCCATTCTAGAGCTGGTAACATTGAGGGTATTCAGTATCATTTTAAAGAACTGTTTTTGCGGGTAAGCGAGATAGGGGAGGAGTGCGAATGGTATATAAGTGGGAAGTATGTGCAGGTGAGGGAGAGGAATGTGGAGGGTCTAACAGTGGGCACTATGTACAGCAGAAGAGTGCAAAGGGTACGGCAAAAGGCACAATGTACAGGAGAGGAGTGTGGAGGGTACGACAGTGGGCAGTATGTACAGGAGAGAAGTGTGGAGGGTACGACAGAGGGCAGTATGTACAGGAGAGAAGTGTATGACAGCAGGCACTATGTACAGGAGGGGAGTGTGGAGGGTATGACAGTGGGCAGTATGTACAGGAGAGGAGTGTGGATGGTATGATAGTGGGCACTATGTATAGGAGAAGAATGTGGATTGTATGACAGTGGCCAGTATGTACAGGAGAGGAGTGTGGACAGTATCATAGTGGGCACTATGTATAGAAGAGGAGTGTGAAGGGTATGAAAGTGGGCAGTATGTACAGGAGAGAAGTGTATGAAAGCAGGCACTATGTACAGGAGAGGAGTGTGGAGGGTATGACAGTAGGCAGTATGTACAGGAGAGGAGGGTGGATGGTATGATAGTGGGCACTATGTATAGGAGAGGAGTGTGGAGGGTATGACAGTGGACAGTATGTACAGGAGAGGAGTGTGGACAGTGTGATAGTGGGCACTATGTATAGGAGAGGAGTTTGGAGGGTATGACAGTGAACAGTATGTACAGGAGAGGAATGTGGAGGGTCTAACAGTGGGCACTATGTACAGGAGAGGTGCCATGGGCGCCATATGAAGGCGGCGCTGTTGAATGGCTGGGCAGCAAGGCACTTACCAGGGTCTGAGGGTCTTTTCTTCCCTCCTCCCAAACATAGGCAGGATCTCCTTTTCAGCACTTTTGCTAATGGACAATGGCAATGCTATCCCTGCTGCGTTCAGCCACAGCCCTCCCCTGTTCTCCCAGGCTCTCCAATTCCATCTGGTCGGATTGGCAGAGCACAAAGAAGAAGGAGAAACATCAGTTTCTCCCTCTCCTCTGTGAAAACTGAGGCCTTAAGTGATGAAGATTTCATCACTTCCAGTATTGGTCCTGCATTTACCTGGCCTTGGAGGGCAGAGGAGGGATCAGGGGTCTAATAAACCCCAGATTTCTCCATAAAGAGGATATGTCACTACCCAAGGTATCACAAGAGATGATAAATTTCACTAGCTTTAATAGCTGTTTTTTTTGTTGAGGTTACCTGAAAGATGGGTTTCAAATTTTTTGACAGGGGCGCAGTTTCAGTGCTTGCCATAGGCGCTATTTACAATAGATATGCCTCTGAGGAGAGGAGTGTGGAGGGTATGACAGTGGGCAGTATGTACAGGAGAGGAGTGTGGAGGGGATTACAGTGAGCAGTATGTACAGGAGAGAAGTATGGAGGGTATGACAGTGGGCAGTATGTACAGGAGAGAAGTGTATGACAGCAGGTACTATGTACAATAGAGGAGTGTGAAGGGTATGACAGTGGGCAGTTTGTACAGGAGAGGAGTGTGGAGGGTATGATGGGGCAGTATGTACAGGAGAGGAATGGGGATGGTATGATAGTGGGCACTATGTATAGGAGAGGAGTGTGGAGGGTGCGACAGTGGGCACTATGTACAGGATAGAAGTGTATGACAGCAGGCACTATGTACAGGAGAGGAGTGTGGGGGTATGACAGTGGGTGTTCTGTATAGGAGAGGAGTGTGGAGGGTATGATAGTGGTCACTATGTACAGGAGAGGAGTGTGGAGGGTATGACAGTGGGCACTATGTATAGGAGAGAAGTGTGGAGAGTATGACAGTGGGCACTATGTACAGGAGAGGACTGTGGAGAGTATGACAGACTATGTACAGGAGTGGAAGGATGTTTAGGGACTGCGTAGTGGTTAAGCGGGTCATACATGGATTGAAATAACACCAATTATGCAGAGACCAGCTATAGTTGATCTATGTATGGGCTAGCTGGTTTTACACGAGTCAATCTATTAATCGACTTGAGTACAACCAGCCTGTTTTTCCCAAAACAATCAGTGCTGCCAGCTATAGATAACAACACTGATCATTGTACTCACTGGCAGAATACAATAACACTACAGGAGTGATTCCCCCATCCACAGGTCAGCAGGTGAGAGGGTGTGTGGGGACAGGCTGGGGAGAGATACCAGTCAGTGGCTGGGTAGGCACTGGCTAGTATCAGAGCCAGATACACACAGGTTACATATGTTGTGATCGTCAGAGCGAGAGCAATAATTCCAGCACTAGACCTCCTCTGTAACTCTAAACATATAACCTAAAAAAATTTTTAACGCATTGCTTAGGATACCAAAAAAAATCATGCTAACTTTAGTGTTTTTTTTTTTTAATGAATGAATAGTTTATTTCCAAAAAAAAACATGTTTGAAAAATTGCTGCGCAAATACAGTACGGTGCTAGAGCTGCACAATTAATCGTTAAAAAATTGTGATCTCGATTCAACCCCCCTGACATCTCCAATGCAGAGTTTGCTGATTCTTTCATATAACAATTGGAGAGACTTTCAGCTGTCAAAAGTAAATATCTGGCCAGTCTGACAAGTTCTTAGCAGGAAACATTGTAACTAACGCTTCCTCCTTAGATCAAAGGGATAAACTTCTGTGTGTAAAGAAAATATCCGACTGTCTGCCAAGTTTGTAAACAACATGAAACATTGTAACCAACATCCTTTTTAGATCACACTTCTGTGTGTAAATGCAAGAAATGTAACCACTTAACCTCCCTGGCGGTATTCCCGAGCGTGACTCGGGGTTAACATTCAGTGCCAGAAGCGGTAACCCCGAGTCACGCTCGGGGTGCATTTTTTTTTCCCCCAAAAATTCCTGGCGATCCGGCGGGGGTTTCCCGCTGGATCGCCGGTCAGACTAGCCTCCCTGGCGGTCTTCACGTGTGTGGCACGGGGTGAGATTTTTAAGCTAATATCGGTAACCCCGTGCCACACACGCGCTTACCTCGCTGGATGCAGAAAAAGTTTACTTACCTTTTCTCTGCGATCCAGCGACGAATCCCCGCAGTACACGGCGGCCGGATGTCCGCCTGATGCTGTGTGTTCCGCCGATTCCCTTCCCTGCGAGCGTCGCGACGTAGGGGGGGGAACGGCGCCAAATTTAAAAAAGTAAACAAACACTATACATACAGTACACTGTAATCTTATAGATTACAGTACTGTATGTAAAAAATACACACCCCCCATGTCCCTAGTGGTCTGCCCTGTACACTACATGTCATTTTGTATAATAAAAACTTTTCTTTCTCCCTGCAAACTGTAGATTGCCCATAGCAACCAAAAGTGTCCCTTTATGGCAAAAATTGTTTTAGAGCAGCTAAAAAACAGCGATAATAAATCAGAATCACTTGCAGAATTTAGCGATAGCGATTTATGGGGAAATTCGTCATAAAAAAAAAAAAAAAATGACAGCAAAAATTCTGCAACTGAGCAAATTTCAGTGATTTTGATTTGATTACATTATTGAATAATTTTTACTATAATTATATTATCATTTGTGATCATTTTTTATAATTATTTATTATATTATAATTTTTAATTAAAAAAAAAAAAAAAAATCATACCCGGGATGCCTATTAGACTCTTGTTTGAATAGATTTAAGTGAGTTATTCCTAAGAATTACAAGCCTACAGTATAAAACGCCAAATTCCCTTGCAAATAATGGTACCGCTTTTAGCACCTAAAATCTTAAAGAATCATACCGCCAGGGAGGTTAAAGTCCAACACTTGTTTAAGTTAAAAAGCAATATTTTTTGCTAGAAAATTACTTGGAACCGCCAAACAATATATATATATTTTAGCAGAGACAAAAATGGCAATTGCTGCAATATTTTATGTCACACTGCATTTGCCCACTTTAATGAGTAATACAAACAAAAACAGTAAAGTTAGCCCATTTATTTAATTTTTTCATTTTAATGTGAAAGATGATGTTATGCCGCACGAATCGTGAGAGAATCATGACTATCATCTAAGCAAAAAAATTGCAGTTGTCATTTTAGCCAGAATCGTGCAGCTCTATACTGTGCAACCAGTGGCGGCTGGTGCTCCAAATTTTTGGGGGGCGCAAAAAAAAAATATAAAAAAAAAAATCAAATGCTGCCACTGTGCACATCAAACGCAGACACTGTGCACATCAAACGCAGACACTGTGCCATCAAGCGCAGACACTGTGCCCTCAAACGCAGACACTGTGCCTTCAAACGCAGACACTGTGCCCATCAAACGCAGACACTGTGCCCATCAAACGCAGACACTGTGCCCATCAAACGCAGACACTGTGCCCATCAAACGCAGACACTGTGCACATCAAACGCAGACACTGTGCCCATCAAACGCAGACACTGTGCACATCAAACGCAGACACTGTGCCCATCAAACGCAGACACTGTGCACATCAAACGCAGACACTGTGTCCATCAAACGCAGACACTGTGCGATCAAACACAGACACTGTGTCCATCAAACGCAGACACTGTGTCCATCAAACACAGACACTGTGCCCATCAAACGCAGCCACTGTGCCCATCAAACGCAGCCACTATGCCCATCAAACGCAGACACTGTGCCCATCAAACACAGACAATGTGCCCATCAAACGCAGACACTGTGCCATCAAACGCATCCACTGTATCCATCAAACGCAGCCACTGTACCCATCAAACGCAGCCACTGTGCCATTAAACGCAGCCACTGTGCCAATCAAACGCAGACACTGTGCCATCAAACGCAGCCACTATACCCATCAAACGCAGACACTGTGCCATCAAACGCAGCCACTGTGCTCATCAAACGCAGACACTGTGCCCATCAAACGCAGCCACTGTGCCCATCAAACGCAGACACTGTGCCCATCAAACGCAGCCACTGTGCCCATCAAACGCAGACACTGTGCGATCAAACACAGACACTGTGTCCATCAAACGCAGACACTGTGTCCATCAAACACAGACACTGTGCCCATCAAACGCAGCCACTGTGCCCATCAAACGCAGCCACTGTGCCATCAAACGCAGCCACTATGCCCATCAAACGCAGACACTGTGCCCATCAAATGCAGACACTGTGCCCATCAAATGCAGACACTGTGCCCATCAAACGCAGCCACTATGCCCATCAAACGCAGACACTGTGCCCATCAAACACAGACAATGTGCCCATCAAACGCAGACACTGTGCCATCAAACGCATCCACTGTATCCATCAAACGCAGCCACTGTACCCATCAAACGCAGCCACTGTGCCATTAAACGCAGCCACTGTGCCAATCAAACGCAGACACTGTGCCATCAAACGCAGCCACTATACCCATCAAACGCAGACACTGTGCCATCAAACGCAGACACTGTGCCCATCAAACGCAGCCACTGTGCCCATCAAACGCAGACACTGTGCCCATCAAACGCAGCCACTGTGCCCATCAAACGCAGACACTGTGCCATCAAACGCAGCCACTATACCCATCAAATGCAGACACTGTGCCATCAAACGCAGACACTGTGCTCATCAAACGCAGACACTGTGCCCATCAAACGCAGCCACTATACCCATCAAACGCAGACACTGTGCCATCAAACGCAGACACTGTGCCCATCAAACGCAGCCACTGTGCCCATCAAACGCAGACACTGTGCCCATCAAACGCAGCCACTGTGCCCATCAAACGCAGACACTGTGCCATCAAACGCAGCCACTATACCCATAAAACGCAGACACTGTGCCATCAAACGCAGACACTGTGCTCATCAAACGCAGACACTGTGCCCATCAAACGCAGGCACTGTGCCCATCAAATGCAGACACTGTGCCCATCAAACGCAGACACTGTGCCATCAAACGCATCCACTGTATCCATCAAACGCAGCCACTGTACCCATCAAACGCAGCCACTGTGCCATTAAACGCAGCCACTGCGCCAATCAAACGCAGACACTGTGCCATCAAACGCAGCCACTATACCCATCAAACGCAGACACTGTGCCATCAAACGCAGACACTGTGCCCATCAAACGCAGCCACTGTGCCCATCAAACGCAGACACTGTGCCCATCAAACGCAGCCACTGTGCCCATCAAACGCAGCCACTATACCCATCAAACGCAGACACTGTGCACATCAAACGCAGCCACTGTGCCATTAAACACAGATATTCGCAAAAAAAAAAAAAAAACTGTATTTGTTTTATACCAAAAAACATTTATCAGAGTACATATTGGCCTAAATATATGAGCGACGCAGTACCATATCGCAAAAAAATGCTCTGGTCAGGAAGGGGGGTAAATCTTCCGAGGCTGAAGTGGTTAAACAGGGACCTGGACAATGCCATACACAGTGTGTGAATGAGAGGGACTGTGTAGTGTGACATGCTGTGTATACAGTGGGGGAAGTGTCTCAGTGTAGCACACACACAGACAGTAGAGATGTACAAACCCACACTGACAGGTTAAGCCCTCTCTCCACCCCTTCTAAGGACTCTCATGATCCCCTCACAGCCCTTGTGATTTTTCCAGCACAATGGCATTCTAAGCAGGCAGGTTAGGGAGAGGGGGAAGTGGAGAAAGTGAGTGAGAGGAAGTAACAAGCTGATAACACACACTGCTGGCTTCGTTTCTCACCTCTCTATACAGTGCACTTGTTCCCGCTCCCTCACCTGACATTATCCTATGTGTACTAGAGCAGAGGCTGGCCATCGCCCCTTCCAGACACTTAGGCCTTGTACACACCAGGGAATAAATCCGCTGAAAATGGTCCGACGGACCATTTCAGCCGAAAAATCCCCTCGTCTGTAGGGGCAAACGGACAGTTTTGGCCGGATTTCTCCAGCGGAAACGTTTCAAAGCATGCTTTGGAACTTTTCCGCTGGAGAGCTGCCCGTCGGATATGTCCGCTGGTTAGTACGGCAAACCAGCGGACATATCTGCCCGCACATGCGTCGTATCCTGTGAATGGATCCGACGCAGGCGCGCGGAAGTGTTTACTTCCTGGTGCGGTGACGTGGCGGTGACGTGGCGGTGACGTGGCGGCGTCAACGTCACCGCCGCGTCACCGCGCTGTCCGCCGGCAGGGAATTTGATCCGATGGTGTGTACAGCCATCGGATCAAAACATCCCGGCGTAAATATGCGCTGTAAACGGTCCGGGGACCGTTTACAGCGGATAAATTCACTCGTGTGTACAAGGCCTTACTGTGTGATCATGGTCAGTCAGTGACACATCCATCGCTTCTGCCGGCTGCTCCAGGGGAATTCAGTCCCATGCGCGCCCCCCTATGGACGGGCCATCACTGTGTGCAACATAAAAAGTTACAAAGACCACCATAGAGTCATTTTCTAGCAGAAAACAAATGATGATTTTCTCAGTCAGCTGCAGTGTGTCAGCTTGTATTTATAATGGCCGCTCTGTATGTAGCTTCTGACAAGCTGTGCAAGCAGGCCAGTATCTCCGGAACCATAAATGATAGCCATCCCATATTTTGACCGCTTGTGGGGTAGGTCTTCATCTGCCTACCACCCAAATGTGGGGTTTCTGTGACCTCTGGTTGTCGAGCTACATCCTCCGAAGTCAAACTTTTTTTTTTGATTTTTTTTTTTTGGGCAAATGGGCCTATCTTGAGAAAGGGGGTTGGAGCTGCAGCTCCAACAGCCCCTCTGTTAATCCGGCCCTGACCCCTCTCCTCCAATGGAGGTAAAGGAGAACTCCAGACTTTTATCCTGCATAGATTTTGTCACTTAAAGAAAATAAAGACATTTATAAAAATAACAAATTGTACTTGTTTCTTTTTACACCAGTGCTGCAGAAAATGAATGAATTTGAATGTAAAAAATGTATTTTCATACAAATGTTATCTATACAATATGGAGGCCAGGACACATCTCAGGAGAAAAGACCGGAGTTCCCCTTTACCTTCATTGGCAGATCCTTGTTGTGAATGGGGTGCGGGTTTAATCATTTTACTCTGAGCAGATTTGGCCCGTCGCCCTCCATCTTCCATAGTGCAATGGGTAGAGCTGCAAGCTACGGTGTGTGAAGTTGCAAGTTCAAATCTCAGTGATGCCGCTGATAGTACAAAACCTTACAGAAAACTTTGTCGGCATGGGTCTCTTCTTCTCGTCGGTGAGCACCAAACAAAAATGGAGCATTAATATGGATGTGCTCTGGCTGGGCATCCCTTGAACAGTGGTGAAAAGCTGTGATTACATTAAGCTGAGATATAAACAGACTCCGCCCCTCTTGGATCGTCATCCTAGCATGCTGATCAGTCTGTGTGTGAGTCGCACTGACTGCACAATGACAGCAGAGAGCTCCGCCTGATATACAATAGAATGAGACCTGACAGCGCCTGTCTGCCCAGCCAGGACTATCACCTACCACAGTTTCTTGACTTTGAGCGACTTAAAGACTCTGAGTTGGCCATTGCTGCATTAGAAATTGCCAAACAAGTCCACACATTTCTTGAACTTCACCACCAACAGCTCCACTATAAAGAGGATAAGTGGAGGAAGATGATGGGACTTCTGTATGACCGATGTCAGTCTCTCTCAGGTTGTGTACAAAAACACAACAAGCATCCCATAATACAGCAAATTGATGATTACTTGAATGAGCTGGGGAACCTGACAGGAGAAAGGGGGCGATAGATGTTTCATTGAAAATTAAATTTAAACATTTCATATGATGATGAATCATCTCAACTCTCACATGAGAGCCATTAAAACCGAACCGCATTGCTTCCATCTTCAGTGCCGGTGACTGATCAGCTCTGTATGTCAGGAACACCAAAAGAACTTCAGCCGTCCTGCCGAAGAACCCTCCGGAAACTTTTACTTCCTGGACCAGCAAGAATAATTTCCCACCGAAAAAGGTAGAGAGAAAGAGGGAGAGATCCATTCATTTATTAAGGGGAAAAAACTTCCCCCTAAACCTAATATTTGGCTGTGCCACCCTTGGCGGCAACAACTGCAATTAAGCATTTGCGATAACTGATAGTATGTCAGGGCTGGGCACAGCTGTTCCTTCTCTTAACTGGCCGCTCAACTGTCGGCTAATTGCCACCTCCTATCTCTCCACAGTGACTCACATGTTGGTGATATCCGGCTCGTCAGTCCTGCCTTCTTAAGCCATTAAGCTCACTTGATCTCTGCCTTTGGCCTGGACAACATCACCGAGACTATCTCCTGCATTATTCCTGTTGAAGACTTGCTTGGCTGATGTTCCTCCTGGCTCCAGATCCTGCTTGCTGTTCTACTACGTTTATCTCTGGCTCTCTGACATTTTGCTTGGCTGACTATCTGATCCGGTTCCTGAACTCTGGCTATGTTTTGACCACACTTACTCTGTTTATCTTTTTATTATTGTTATTAAACAAGTGTTATATAACTGTACTTCTGTCTCGGTCTGATTCATGGTTTCTGACACAATGAGTCTTTCACATCACGGTGGAGGAAATTTGACCCACTCTTCTTTGAAGAATTGTTTTTTAATTCAGCCACATTGGACGGTTTTCAAGCATTAACTGCCTGTTTAGGGTCATACCATGGTGTATCATGGCTGCTGAGCCCTGACACTGTGGTCAGTTTATGTGCCCCCCTCATCTACAGCTTGCTCTCCCATGTCTGTGTCCTTCTCCCTCCTGCCTCCCTGCCTGTCAGCTCGTACCTGGGCCCCCCTTCCTGCTGGTATCATAAGATATTTTTTGTTGCTACCATCCTCTCTGCAATATTAAATGAAGTGCTGCACTGTATGTGTTTTCTATCAAATCTGCTGGTAAATACCTCAATCCATAGCGGCGGTCACGTAACCGGCCGTCTCTCTCCTCTTCTCTTCTCCGCCTCTCAACTGATGTCAGGGGGAATTCTCACCTCTACCCACTTTCCTGTCAGCTTGAAAGAGGAGAGAGACAGACAGACATTTGAGCGTCGATTGGCACGATAAAATAAGGTATTTAACGGTGGATTTTTTTAGAAAACACAGCACACTATTTAATATTACAGAGAGTATGGTAGCGACAAAACCAAGTGGGATAACAACCACTTTAAAGCAGAAGTAAAGTCAGCTTTGTGATTTTTAACTTCAGGTAAGCTGATAATAAGCCTTACCTGTAGGTAAAAAAAAAATCTCCTAACCGTGCACTGTTTAGGAGATATTCACCCTGGATGCAGCCGGCAATGTGAAACGGCGCATGTACATTTCATGCTGGACCTTGAAAGCGGACTCCCGCACTAATGCGCAGGAGTGACGTCACCGTGGGTTCGGCCCTAATACAGAAATAAACAGAAAAACTTCCCTTTCTCTAATGTGACCAGTGATCAACTAGAGAAAAATATCCAGTTATTACAGATGGAAATCTCTAATCTAAAGTTCATCATCACACTAAAATTATATTACTGGTATAAAATGTAATGAAGATTTTGACAAATAAAATAAATAGAAACAACATTAAAAAAAAAAAAGGCAAAAGCAGCGTCCTTCCCGTAGCACAATGGTTAGTGCTGTGAGCTACAGTATGTGAAGTCACGAGTTCGAATCTCAGGAATGCCTTTTGTAATACAACGCGAAATGGAACATTAACAGGGAGGAGCCTCAGGCCTTAGGAGGAGGAGTTGTGTCTGAGAAAAAGGAATAAAATACACAGATATTGGAGCAGACAAAAATAGAAGACACAGGCATCGGAGACGGCAGCATTGGGCAGACGGCATAGGAGAAAAAGGCATCTGTAACAGCATTGGAGACACTGACATCGAGCAGACACTCGAGCGTACAAGAAAAAGGTATCCGGCAGAAAAGCATCGCAGACAACGGCATCAGGCAGGCATCGCAGACGCCGGCGTCGAGCAGAAAAGCATAGCTGACAACAGCAGCGGAGACACAGGCATCGGGCAGATGACCTCACGGGCAACGAAGAGACCGGCATAGGCCAGACGAACATCGCAGACACCGGCATCGAGCAGAAAAGCATAGCCGACAACAGCAGCGTGGACGCAAGCATCTGGCAGACAACGTCACTGGCTTCGCAAACGCCGGCATGGGCCAGACGAACATCGCAGACGCCGGCATAGAGCAGAAGAGCATAGCCGACAACAGCAGCGTGGACGCAAGCATCTGGCAGACAACGTCACTGGCTTCGCAAACGCCGGCATGGGCCAGACGAACATCGCAGACGCCGGCATAGAGCAGAAGAGCATAGCCGACAACAGCAGCGTGGACGCAAGCATCTGGCAGACAACGTCAAAGGCTTCGCAAACGCCGGCATGGGCCAGACGAACATCACAGACGCCGGCATAGAGCAGAAGAGCATAGTTGACAACAGCAGCGTGGACGCAAGCATCTGGCAGACAACGTCTCAGGCTTCGCAAACGCCGGCATGGGCCAGACGAACATCGCAGACGCCGGCATAGAGCAGAAGAGCATAGCCGACAACAGCAGCGTGGACGCAAGCATCTGGCAGACAATGTCACGGGCTTCGCAAACGCCGGCATCGAGCAGACGAACATCGCAGACGCCGGCATCGAGCAGAAAAGCATAGCCGACAACAGCAGCGTGGACGCAAGCATCTGGCAGACAACGTCACAGGCTTCGCAAACGCCGGCATGGGCCAGACGAACATCGCAGACGCCGGCATAGAGCAGAAAAGCATAGCCGACAACAGCAGCAAGGACGCAAGCATCTGGCAGACAACGTCACAGGCTTCGCAAACGCCGGCATCGGGCAGACGAACATATCAGACGCCGGCATAGAGCAGAAAAGCATAGCCGACAACAGCAGCGTGGACGCAAGCATCTGGCAGACAACGTCACAGGCTTCGCAAACGCCGGCATCGGGCAGACGAACATCGCAGACGCCGGCATAGAGCAGAAGAGCATAGCCGACAACAGCAGCGTGGACGCAAGCATCTGGCAGACAACGTCACAGGCTTCGCAAACGCCGGCATGGGCCAGACGAACATATCAGATGCCGGCATAGAGCAGAAAAGCATAGCCGACAACAGCAGCGGAGACGCAGGCATCGGGCAGACAACATCACGGGCATCGCAAACGCCGGCATCGGGCAGACAAACATCACAGACACCGGCATCGAGCAGAAAAGCATAGCCGACAACAGCAGCGGAGACACAGGAGTCGGGCAGACGAAATCTCGGGCATTGCAGAAAAATTGCACGGCTATGAAGGAAAGCATCACAACGACGGCATGCGTAAGGCCATAATGTAAGTATTCGGATGGTTGACTTGGGGGCGGTAACATGTTGACCCAGCTGTTACCACCCCCTAACCAATTGTATAAAAAGGACCTTATTAACATTGATGTGCTCAGATTGGGTATCAAGAGCTCCAACTATGTTATACCGAGATATGAACAAACTTCCGCTTTCTTGGGTCGTCGCCGTTGCATGTTCGTCGCTGCTGATCGATCCGTGTTGGAGCAGTTATGGCTGCGCAATGACGACAAAGGGCAGCAGAGAGTTACACCTGTTATATAATCGCATGAAATCTGACAGGATCTGTCCGCCACGCTCGTACTATCACCTGCCACAGTTTCCTGACATGGAGCATCTGAACGACTCGGAGTTAGCCATTGCTGCATTGGAAATCACCAGCCAAGTCAGCAAATTTATCCACCTCTACCATGGACAGCTTGACTATAAAGAGGAGCCGCGTAAGAAGATGATGGGTCTTCTGCATGACCGACATCAGTCTCTATCAACCTGCATACAAGGCGACACATACATGGACCATCCCGTGATACAGCAAATTGCAGATTACTTCAACCAGCTGGGGAACCTGGTGAAGATAAGGAACTACAGATGTGCCATTGAAGATGAAATCTCCACTTGTCTTGTAAGGTTGCTTCACCTCAACTCTCGCATGAGAGCCGCTAAAATGTGACTACAGCACTTCTGCGATCTGCGCTCGCTGCTAATCAGTTCCGTACGCCGGGAATACAAAAAAGAACATCAGTCGTCCTGCTGTAGAATACTCCGGCTACTTTCATATCAAAACGGAGCGTCACAAAAAAAATCCACCCAGAACAAGCGAAAAATAGAGATATGCATTTGAATCTCTATTCAAGAAATGAGACTCTACTAACCCAACACTGGTGCATCCAAAGCCAGCTTGATAGAACCCAGACGCACCACCTGCTATAGAAAAGCTCTGCATGTAAATGGTATTTTCCAATGAAATAAAGACATCTTAAAATAATAATTATTGTACATTTAGTTTTCTTTTTACATTAGTGCTCCAAAAATGAAAAAGTTCTTTAAAAGAAAAAAGTTTATACTGCAATCTTTGTATTTCTTCTTCTTTCTGAGCTGACGCCCAACTTCATAGACTCCCTCTCTTTCTCCCCGAGTTGTGTGTCTTTCTGCCACCTTCACCTCCGAATCTTCAAACTCTTTGTATCTCGACCACCTTCACACCCTTCCTTTCCATCGGTCTGAGCTCTGGGTCTCTTGGCCTCCTTTACACAGTCTTTCTCCTCGTCTCTTAGTTCTGGGTCTGTTGGCCGGCTTCACACTTGCACACATTTGGCTGACTGTTGAGGAGCGGCCTCAATGATCCCAATGGGAGAGAATGAGAATTGGCACTGGCCGGTAAACTCTGCAGTCCAAATAAAAATTGCCATGGCCATGAAAAAAAGCATTATGACCAGTGTTGCCAGCCATCCCAGCACAGCGCAGTGCATCATCCCCAGCACAAGGCATCGTTCCCAGCACGCCGCATCGGTCCCAGCACGCCGCTTCGGCCCCAGAACACCGCATCGTCCCCAGCACGCCGCTTCGGCCCAGCATGCCGCATCGGCCCCAGCACACCGCATCGGCCCCAGCACACGACATCGGCCCCAGCACGCGGCATCGACCCAGCACGCCGTATCTGCCCCAGCACGCTGCATCGGCCCCAGCACGCTGCATCGGCCCCAGCACGCCGCATCGGCCCCAGCACGCCGCATCGGCCCAGTGCGCTGCATCGGCCCCAGCACACCGCATCGGCCCCAGCACTCCGTATTAGTCCCAGCACGCCTCATCGGCCCCAGCACACCTCATCGGCCCCAGCACAGCAGTAAAAGTATTGGGAGGGTTCTCCAGCAGGACGGCTGATGTTCTTTTGGTGCTCCCGGCATACGTAGCTGATTAGCTGCCGGCACTGAAGACGGAAGTGATGCGGTTGGGTTTTAATGGCTCTCATGTGAGAGTTGAGATAATGCAAGATAATAAGACAAGTTTTCATTTCATTTTCAATGACACATCTATCCTCCCCTTTCTCTGTCAGGTTCCCCAGCTGGTTGGAGTAATTGTCAATTTGCTGGATCACAGGGCGCTCGTCATCTTCTTGTACACAACATGAGAGAGACTGACAACAGTCATACAGAAGTCCCATCATCTTCCTCCACTTCTCCTCTTTATAGCGGAGCTGTTGGTGGTGGAGTTGAAGAAAATTGTGGACTTGTTTGGCGATTTCCAATGCAGCAATGTCCATTTTGGAGTCTTTGAGTCGCTCAAAGTCAGGAAACTGTGGTAGGTGATAGTCATGGCTGGCAGACAGACACTGTCAGATCTCATTCTATTGTATATTAAGAGGAGCTCTCTGCTGCCCTCTGGTGTCATTGTGCATTCATTGCGACTCACACACGGACTGATCAGCAATGTTGAGCACGCTACGACGAGGATCCAAGATGCAGCTCTCTGTTCTGGCCTCCATATTGTATACATAGCAATCATATGAAAACTTTTTTTTACATTTGAATTCATTCATTTTCTGCAGCACTGGTGTAAAAAAAAAACAGTACAATGTGTTCTTTTTTTATGTTTTTATTACATTTCACAATGCCAATTAAATGTGAAGTTGATCTTTATCAGGGAGCGTGTTTGGGGTCCTTCAATCTTGCTTTCGATCCCCCGGTGTTGGGATGATGGATTCTCATGTCTTGAATGGAGATTTGGATGGATCTCTTCCTCTTCCTTTCTGTGGTAAATTTGTTTTGCTGGTCCAGTAAGTAAAAGTAGTTGGAGGGTTTTGCAGCAGGACAGGAGATGTTCTTATGGTGCTCCCCTCATACGGAGTTGTTTAGCGGCGAGCTCTGACCACAGAAACGCTGCCGTTTGGTTTTTGTTTGGCTCTCATGTGAGAGTTGAGGTCACCCAACTTTAAAAGACAAGTGGAGATTTTATCTTGAATGACACATCTGTACTTCCTTCTCCTCACCAGGTTCTCCAGCCGGTAGAAGAAATCTGCAATTTGCTGTATCAGAAGGTGGTTGCCATCTCCTTGTACGCGATGTTTGAGAGACTGATATCGGTCATGCAGAAGTCCCATCATCTTGCTCCACATCTCCCGTTTATTGGGGGTCTGTCGGTGGTACAGGTGAAGATACTTGTGGTATCGGTGAAGAAATGTGTAGACTTGGTTGGTGATTTCAAATGCAGCAAAAGCCAACTCAGACTCGTTCAGATGCTTGAAGTCAGGAAGCTGTGGTGGGTGATAGTCCTGGCTGGAAAGACAGGTGTTGTCATGTCTAATGATGTCATATATCAGGCGGAGCTCTCTGCTGCCCTCTGGTGTCATTGTACAGTCATTACGGCTCACACACGGACTGATCAGCAATGTTGAGCACGCTACGAGGATCCAAGAGGGGCGGGGTTTGTTCATATCCCAGCGTAATATAATCACAGGTCTTCCACCATTTGATACCCAGCCTGAACATATCCATGTTAATAGTCCTTTTTAGTTCGGTGCTGACCACGGAGAAAAAGGGTTCCATACCCCAGAAGTTCCTGGTAAAGTTTTGTACAATCGGCAGCATCACTGAGAGTCGAACTCACAACTTCACACGTCATAGCTTGCATCTTTAACCATTGTGCTATGGAGGAAGGAGGGAGACGAGCCGAATCTTCTCAGAGTTCATCCACAACAGATAAAACTGAACATAAACCCGCACTCCATTCACACCAAACCGGCACCCCTCTCAGGGCCAGATTAAGAACATCATGGGCCTGGTGCTGAGGATTTTGGTGGGGCCTTTTATAAATAATAAATAAATGCGTGAGAATCACAGCACAGCAATGGAGGGCCCAGTCTGAAAATGTAAGTGTACCCTAATGTGCTAATATGCTGTGCATACTTGTACGTTGTGACATAACCTACCCCAGGGCCTCTAAAAAGTAGTAATGTCAGGAAAGTTTACTAACGCTTTAATATCACAGGATCCCAGAAACCTCTCATGGGGCCCCCTACTGACCCAGTGGCCCTTGGGCAGTGCATAAGTGCATAGTTGCCAACATTTAAAAAATATTTTCAGGGACACTTTTTTTCACAAGTGCTATATTTAGAGTAGCTAAGATCTCCGATGTTCCTCTGTACATCACAGTAGAAATCACAACATTAAACAAGTTCTAATAATGGAACAGAACAAATATGAGAACTGAGATTTCCTTTAGTTGAACTAACAAAAGTGTGTCCATTCTAGAGCTGGTAACATTGAGGGTATTCAGTATCATTTTAAAAGAACTGTTTTTGCGAGTAAGCGACATAGGGGAGGAGTGTGAATGGTATATAAGTGGGAAGTATGTGCAGGTGAGGGAGAGGAATGTGGAGGGTCTAACAGTGGGCACTATGTACAGGAGAAGAGTGCAAAGGGTACGGCAAAAGGCACAATGTACAGGAGAGGAGTGTGGAGGGTATGACAGTGGGCAGTATGTACAGGAGAGAAGTGTATGACAGCAGGCACTATGTACAGGAGGGGAGTGTGGAGGGTATGATAGTGGGCACTATGTATAGGAGAAGAATGTGGAGGCTATGACAGTGGGCAGTATGTACAGGAGAGGAGTGTGGACAGTATCATAGTGGGCACTATGTATAGAAGAGGAGTGTGGAGGGTATGAAAGTGGGCAGTATGTACAGGAGAGAAGTGTATGAAAGCAGGCACTATGTACAGGAGAGGAGTGTGGAGGGTATGACAGTAGGCAGTATGTACAGGAGAGGAGTGTGGAGGGTATGACCGTACGCAGTATGTACAGGAGAGGAGTGTGGATGGTATGATAGTGGGCACTATGTATAGGAGAGGAGTGTGGAGGGTATGACAGTGGGCAGTATGTACAGGAGAGGAGTGTGGACAGTATGATAGTGGGCACTATGTATAGGAGAGGAGTTTGGAGGGTATGACAGTGAACAGTATGTACAGGAGAGGAATGTGGAGGGTCTAACAGTGGGCACTATGTACAGGAGAGGCAGAGGCGTATCTAGGGTATGGCAGCCATGGCAAGTGCCATGGGCGCCATATGAAGGGGGCGCTGTTGAATGGCTGGGCAGCAAGGCACTTACCAGGGTCTAAGGGTCTTTTCTTCCCTCCTCCCAAACATAGGCAGGATCTCCTTTTCAGCACCTTTGCTAATGGACAATGGCAACGCTATCCCTGCTGCGTTCAGCCACAGCCCTCCCCTGTTCTCCCAGGCTCTCCCATTCCATCTGGTCGGATTGGCAGAGCACAAAGAAGAAGGAGAAACATCAGTTTCTCCCTCTCCTCTGTGAAAACTGAGGCCTTAAGTGATGAAGATTTCATCACTTCCAGTATTGGTCCTGCATTTACCTGGCCTTGGAGGGCAGAGGAGGGATCAGGGGTCTAATAAACCCCAGATTTCTCCATAAAGAGGATATGTCACTACCCAAGGTATCACAAGAGATGATAAATTTCACTAGCTTTGTTAGCTGTTTTTTTTTGTTGAGGTTACCTGAAAGATGGGTTTCAAATTTTTTGACAGGGGCGCAGTTTCAGTGCTTGCCATAGGCGCTATTTACAATAGATACGCCTCTGAGGAGAGGAGTGTGGAGGGTATGACAGTGGGCAGTATGTACAGGAGAGGAGTGTGAAGGGTATGGCAGAGGGTAGTATGTACCAGAGAGAAGTGTGGAGGGTATGATGGGGCAGTATGTACAGGAGAGGAATGGGGATGGTATGATAGTGGGCACTATGTATAGGAGAGGAGTGTGGAGGGTGCGACAGTGGGCACTATGTACAGGATAGAAGTGTATGACAGCAGGCACTATGTACAGGAGAGGAGTGTGGGGGTATGACAGTGGGTGTTCTGTATAGGAGAGGAGTGTGGAGGGTATGATAGTGGTCACTATGTACAGGAGAGGAGTGTGGAGGGTATGACAGTGGGCACTATGTATAGGAGAGAAGTGTGGAGAGTATGACAGTGGGCACTATGTACAGGAGAGGAGTGTGGAGAGTATGACAGACTATGTACAGGAGTGGAAGGATGATTAGGGACTGCGTAGTGGTTAAGCGGGTCATACATGGATTGAAATTACACCAATTATGCAGAGACCAGCCATAGTTGATCTATGTATGGGCTAGCTGGTTTTACACAAGTCAATCTATTAATCGACTTGAGTACAACCAGCCTGTTTTTCCCAAAACAATCAGTGCTGCCAGCTATAGATAGCAACACTGATCATTGTACTCACTGGCAGAATACAATAACACTACAGGAGTGATTCCCCCATCCACAGGTCAGCAGGTGAGAGGGTGTGTGGGGACAGGCTGGGGAGAGATACCAGTCAGTGGCTGGGTAGGCACTGGCTAGTATCAGAGCCAGATACACACAGGTTACATACGTCACGATCGTTAGAGTGAGAGCAATAATTCCAGCACTAGACCTCCTCTGTAACTCTAAACATATAACCTAAAAAATTTTAAAGCATTGCTTAGGATACCAAAAAAAATCATGCTAACTTTAGTGTTTTTTTTTTTTTAATGCATGAATAGTTTATTTCCAAAAAAAACATGTTTGAAAAATTGCTGCGCAAATACAGTACCGTGCTAGAGCTGCACAATTAATCGTTAAAAAATTGTGATCTCGATTCAACCCCCCTGACATCTCCAATGCAGAGTTTGCTGATTCTTTCATATAACAAGTGGAGAGACTTTCAGCTGTCAAAAGTAAATATCTGGGGAGTCTGACAAGTTCTTAGCAGGAAACATTGTAACTAACGCTTCCTCCTTAGATCAAAGGGATAAACTTCTGTGTGTAAAGAAAATATCCGGGCAGTCTGCCAAGTTTGTAAACAACATGAAACATTGTAACCAACTTCCTTTTTAGATCACACTTCTGTGTGTAAATGCAAGAAATGTAACCACTTAAAGTCCAAATTCACTCATTGTATGAACAGAAAATCAGTGTTTCCCCAGCTGACAGGAACGAGCGCTGTGTGTTTTCGCACACAGCTCCCGTTCCCCGCTCTGTAACGAGCGATCGCGTGTGCCCGGCGGCGATTGTGCCCGCCGGGCACATGCACGGGACTCGGGGGCGAGCGGGGCGCGCGCGCGGGCCGCCGGCGGCGCGCACGCGCCCCCTAGTGGCCGCGAAAGGCGCGACGTAGAGCTACGGGCTCTCGCGCACCCGTGCCGACCTGCCGCCGTATTACTGCGGCGGCTGGTCGGCAAGTGGTTAAGTTAAAAAGCAATATTTTTTGCTAGAAAATTACTTGGAACCGCCAAACAATATATATATATATATTTTAGCAGAGACAAAAATGGCAATTGCTGCAATATTTTATGTCACACTGCATTTGCCCACTTCAATGAATAATAAAAACAAAAACAGTAAAGTTAGCCCATTTTTTTTTTTTTTCATTTTAATGTGAAAGATGATGTTATGCCGCACGAATCGTGAGAGAATCATGACTATCATGTAAGCAAAAAAATTGCAGTTGTAATTTTAGCCAGAATCGTGCAGCTCTATACTGTGCAACCAGTGGTGGCTGGTGCTCCAAATTTTTGGGGGGCGCAAAAAAAAACAGAAAAAAAAATCAAATGCTGCCACTGTGCACATCAAACGCAGCCACTGTGCACATCAAACGCAGCCACTGTGCACATCAAACGCTGCCACTGTGCACATCAAACGCAGACACTGTGCCATCAAGCGCAGACACTGTGCCCTCAAACGCAGACACTGTGCCCTCAAACGCAGACACTGTGCCCATCAAACGCAGACACTGTGCCCATCAAACGCAGACACTGTGCCCTCAAACGCAGACACTGTGCCCATCAAACGCAGACACTGTGCCCATCAAACGCAGACACTGTGCCATCAAACGCAGACACTGTGCACATCAAACGCAGACACTGTGCCCATCAAACGCAGACACTGTGCACATCAAACGCAGACACTGTGTCCATCAAACGCAGACACTGTGCGATCAAACACAGACACTGTGTCCATAAAACGCAGCCACTGTGCCCATCAAACGCAGCCACTGTGCCATCAAACGCAGCCACTATGCCCATCAAACGCAGACACTGTGCCCATCAAATGCAGACACTGTGCCCATCAAACGCAGACACTGTGCCCATCAAATGCAGCCACTATGCCCATCAAACGCAGACACTGTGCCCATCAAACGCAGACAATGTGCCCATCAAACGCAGACACTGTGCCATCAAACGCATCCACTGTATCCATCAAACGCAGCCACTGTACCCATCAAACGCAGCCATTGTGCCATTAAACGCAGCCACTGTGCCAATCAAACGCAGACACTGTGCCATCAAACGCAGCCACTATACCCATCAAACGCAGACACTGTGCCATCAAACGCAGCCACTGTGCTCATCAAACGCAGACACTGTGCCCATCAAACGCAGCCACTGTGCCCATCAAACGCAGACACTGTGCCCATCAAACGCAGCCACTGTGCCCATCAAACGCAGACACTGTGCCATCAAACGCAGCCACTATACCCATCAAACGCAGACACTGTGCCATCAAACGCAGCCACTGTGCTCATCAAACGCAGACACTGTGCCCATCAAACGCAGCCACTGTGCCCATCAAACGCAGACACTGTGCCCATCAAACTCAGCCACTGTGCCCATCAAACGCAGACACTGTGCCATCAAACGCAGCCACTGTGCTCATCAAACACAGCCACTGTGCCCATCAAACGCAGCCACTGTGCAATTAAACGCAGATATTCGCAAAAAAAAAAAATGTATTTGTTTTATACCAAAAAACATTTATCAGAGTACATATTGGCCTAAATATATGAGCGACGCAGTACCATATCGCAAAAAAATGCTCTGGTCAGGAAGGGGGGTAAATCTTCCGAGGCTGAAGTGGTTAAACAGGGACCTGGACAATGCCATACACAGTGTGTGAATGAGAGGGACTGTGTAGTGTGACATGCTGTGTATACAGTGGGGGAAGTGTCTCAGTGTAGCACACACACAGACAGTAGAGATGTACAAACACACACTGACAGGTTAAGCCCTCTCTCCACCCCGTCTAAGGACTCTCATGATCCCCTCACAGCCCTTGTGATTTTTCCAGCACAATGGCATTCTAAGCAGGCAGGTTAGGGAGAGGGGGAAGTGGAGAAAGTGAGTGAGAGGAAGTAACAAGCTGATAACACACACTGCTGGCTTCGTTTCTCACCTCTCTATACAGTGCACTTGTTCCCGCTCCCTCACCTGACATTATCCTATGTGTACTAGAGCAGAGGCTGGCCATCACCCCTTCCAGACACTTAGGCCTTGTACACACGATCGGACTTATCCAATGAAAACGGTCCGACGGACCATTTCAGCCGAAAAATCCCCTCGTCTGTAGGGGCAAACGGACAGTTTTGGCCGGATTTCTCCAGCAGAAAAGTTTCAAAGCATGCTTTGGAACTTTTCCGCTGGAGAGCTGCCCGTCGGATATGTCCGCTGGTTAGTACGGCAAACCAGCGGACATATCTGCCCGCACATGAGTCGTATCCTGTGAATGGATCCGACGCATGCGTGCGGAAGTGTTTACTTCCTGGTGCGGTGACGTGGCGCTGACGTGGCGGCATCAACGTCACCGCCGCGTCACCGCGCTGTCCGCTGGCGGGGAATTTGATCCGATGGTGTGTACAGCCATCGGATCAAAACATCCCGGCGTAAATATGCGCTGTAAACGGTCCGGGGATCGTTTACAGCGGATAAATTCACTCGTGTGTACAAGGCCTTACTGTGTGATCACGGTCAGTCAGTGACACATCCATCGCTTCTGCCGGCTGCTCCAGGGGAATTCAGTCCCATGCGCGCCCCCCTATGGACGGGCCACCACTGTGTGCAACATAAAAAGTTACAAAGACCACCATAGAGTCATTTTCTAGCAGAAAACAAATGATGATTTTCTCAGTCAGCTGCAGTGTGTCAGCTTGTATTTATAATGGCCGCTCTGTATGTAGCTTCTGACAGGCTGTGCAAGCAGGCCAGTATCTCCGGAACCATAAATGATAGCCATCCCATATTTTGACCCGTTGTGGGGTAGGTCTTCATCTGCCTACCACCCAAATGTGGGGTTTCTGTGACCTCTGGTTGTCGAGCTACAACCCCCGAAGTCAAACTTTTTTTTTTTTAGATTTTTTTTTTGGGCAAATGGGCCTATCTTGAGAAAGGGGCCTGGAGCTGCAGCTCCAACAGCCCCTCTGTTAATCCGGCCCTGACCCCTCTCCTCCAATGGAGGTAAAGGAGAACTCCAGACTTTTATCCTGCGTAGATTTTGTCACTTAAAGAAAATAAAGACATTTATAAAAATAACAAATTTGACTTTTTTCTTTTTACACCAGTGCTGCAGAAAATGAATGAATTTGAATGTAAAAAATTTATTTTCATACAAATGTTATCTATACAATATGGAGGCCAGGACACATCTCAGGAGAAAAGACTGGAGTACTCCTTTACCTTCATTAAAGGATCCTTGTTGTGAATGGAGTGCGGGTTTAATCATTTTACGCTGAGCAGATTTGGCCCGTCGCCCTCCATCTTCCATAGTGCAATAGGTAGAGCTGCAAGCTACGGTGTGTGAAGTTGCAAGTTCAAATCACAGTGATGCCGCTGATAGTACAAAACCTTACAGAAAACGTTGTCGGCATGGGTCTCTTCTCGCCGGTGAGCACCAAACAAAAATGGAGCATTAACATGGATGTGCTCTGGCTGGGCATCCCTTGAACAGTGGTGAAAAGCTGTGATTACATTAAGCTGAGATATAAACAGACTCCGCCCCTCTTGGATCGTCATCCTAGCATGCTGATCAGTCTGTGTGTGAGTCGCAATGACTGCACAATGACACCAGAGGGCAGCAGAGAGCTCCTCCAAACATACAATAGAATGAGACCTGACAGCGCCTGTCTGCCCAGCCAGGACTATCACCTACCACAGTTTCCTGACTTCGAGCGACTCAAAGACTCCAAATTGGACATTATTGCATTAGAATTTGCCAAACAAATCCACACATTTCTTTAACTCCACCACCAACAGCTCCACTATAAAGAGGAGAAGTGGAGGAAGATGATGGGACTTCTGTATGACCGATGTCAGTCTCTCTCAGGTTGTGTACAAAAACACAGCAAGCATCCTGTAATACAGCAAATTGACGAATACTTGAAAGAGCTGGGGAACCTGACAGGGGACGATAGATGTCACATTGAAAATGTAATTTAAACATTTCTTATTATGATGAATCATCTCAACTCTCACATGAGAGCCATTAAAACCCAACCGCATCGCTTCCATCTTCAGTGCCAGTGGCTAATCAGCTCCGTATGACAGGAGCACCAAAAGAACTTCAGCCGTCCTGCCGAAAAAACCCTCTGGAAACTTTTACTTCCTGGGCCATCAAGAATAATTTCCTACAGAAAAAGGGAGAGAGGCTTTCTTTAAAATCCTGGGGAAAATAGTAAGGAGGTTCATATGGAAGGAAAGAAAAGCCAGAATATCGGCAGTGAATTTAACTAGACCTAGCCGCGAGGGGGGGATATCATTCCCTGACTTCAAAAGTTATTATAGAGCTGCAGTACTAAGGAGAATAGCTGAATGGTTACAGGAGGGAGATCTAAAGAAAAAATGGGTAGAAGTTGAGGAAAGTTTAAGTAGAAAAGACCTGGGTAAGAGAATATGGATACCAAAACGTTACAGAAACATAACCCAGGATTGTCCGTTGATGACAAAAGAAACCTATAGAATTTGGGATGTAATTTGCAAAGAAGGAAAATGGTCCTATAATAGCCCGTTGATACCCCTTACGGGCACAGATTATTTCCCCCCTGGTAAGGCGGGGGGGGAATACCTGCGATGGTCATCTTCGGATACACTAAAACTGAGGGACGTGATGAAGGGTAACCGATTAGGCTCCTTAGAGGATCTACGAGAAAAGTATGGATCATCTCTTGGGGAGGAATGGAGATACAGGCAGGTCCAACATTTTGTAGGCACCCTCCAGAGACCCCTGCGAGGCATGAAGGAACTTAACCCCTGGGAAAAACTTATAGTGCAGGGAGGGAAAAGAGGACAAGGGATATCAAATATTTACAAAATGCTGATTTCCATGAAAGAACTAGGTCTACCAAAAGCACTAGGAGGATGGGAAAAGGAATTGAATCAAAACATCTCAGATGAGAAGAAAAGACAGGTATTAGATTTTGTTTATAATTCATCTACTGATTCAAAAATGAAAGAAATGAATTATAAACTTCTTATGAAATGGTACTATGTTCCAACTAAGTTGAATAGAATCCACACTGATACATCGCCTCTCTGTTGGAGAGGTTGTGGACTAGAGGGCACACATGCCCATATTTGGTGGCAATGCTCTTTGATACAGGGGTTTTGGATCGAGATCTTAGAAACGATTAAGAAGATATGTGGACAAGAGGTGAAATTAGACCCCTGGCATTGTCTTTTTCATGGAACGGAAGTAGCCAAGAACAAATATAAAAGATCTCTGATCCCACCTTTTCTAAACGGGGCTAAAGCTCTAATACCTAGGAGATGGAGGGAAAAGGAAGTCCCCTCAATAGGAGACTGGATAAGAGAAATAGATAAAATTTGTAAGATGGAGGAATTATTATCGAACCAGAATGAGAGTAGGCCAGAATTTGAGTGTATCTGGAAGAAATGGAGAGAATTTAGGGAACAGGTAACCTAGTAAGGGGGAATACGGGGTAATGGAAATCTGTTGGGGAGGTTGGAGAGGCGGGTGGGGAGGGAGAGGCAGTGTGGGGGGGTGGACGGGGGAGGGGGGAGAATGAGAGAGGGCCTTATTGTTTGAAGACATGATCTTCTCCTGTCCCCCCCTCCTATTTGTATTTTTCACAAATTCTCCCCTTTCCCCATCCTTTTTTTTTATATACACTTATATAATACTACACCTATCCTATTTGTATTTTTCACTAATCTTCCCTTTTTTTTTTTTTTTTCCCATACACTAATATACAATCTACATTTACCTTATATTCTTCTCTTCCCTCACACTTCCAGGATCCTTTGGATCTAAAAATTAATTAGGATATTCCATATCCCCTACACTTAAATAAACAATTTATTTTACAAGTCCCTCTAAAGAGGAATTGTTTTTTTTTTTTCCCATACACTTATACATATAACCTACACTTATCTCACTTTTTTTTTTTTTTCTTCTTCTCTGTTATATCACTAGGATACCTTGGATCTAAAACTAAAGGATATTATATATCCCCTACATTTTAATAATATTATCTAGTTTACAATTCCCCTCAAAGAGGAAATGTGTTGTGTTTTTTTTTTTTTTCTTCTCTCTCTTCTCTCTCTCTCTCTCTCTCTCTCTCTCTCTCTCTCTCTTCACCTGCCCTATCTCCTTCCGTGCACCTTCTGCTCTCACATGTCTCTACCCCCAGGGTTCCCCTACAAGATTTTCCAGATTTCTACATAAGTAACCTTACCTCATCAAAATAACCCCAATTAATATAGAAATATAGAATAAAGAAAGGATGAGGGGTGAAAGGGGCAGAAGGGAGGTAATATCCAGAGAAGTAAAACCTCTAGAAAGGGTGGAAATGATAAAATCAGAATAGGCAGTATAGCCAGGAGTGGGCGAGGAACTATCATTTTGAGACAATGTGTATATGTTTGTATTTATGTATATTTGTTCATTCAAATGTTGTAAAGTTCTATTTTATATGTAATGTGTATTTAATTCATGTGATGTATAGTGGGAGAAGATAAAAAAATTTTTGTATAATAAAAAATAATAATAAAAACAAAAAACCCAACCGCATCGCTTCCATCTTCAGTGCCGGTGGCTAATCAGATCCGTATGACAGGAGCACCAAAAGAACTTCAGCCGTCCTGCTGAAGAACCCTCCAGAAACATTTACTTCCCGGGCCAGCAAGAATAATTTCCCACCGAAAAAGGGAGAGATAAAGAGGGAGAGATCCATTCATTTATTAAGGGAAAAAAAGCTTCCCCCTAAACCTAATAACTGGCTGTGCCACCCTTGGCGGCAGCAACTGCAATTAAGCATTTGCGATAACTGGCAATATGTCAGGGCTGTGCTCAGCCCTTCCTTCTCTGAGCTAACCGCTCTACTGTCGGCTAATTGCCAGCTCCTATCTCTCCACAGTGACTCACATGTTGGTGATATCCGGCTCGTCAGTCCTGCCTACTTAAGCCATTCAGCTCACTTGATCTCTGCCTTCGGCCTGGACAATATCACTGAGACTATCGCCTGCATTATTCCTGTTGAAGACTTGCTTGGCTGGTGTTCCTCCTGGCTCCAGATCCTGCTTGCTGTTCTACTACGTTTATCTCTGGCTCTCTGACATTTGGCTTGGCTGACTATCCGATCCGGTTCCTGAACTCTGGCTATGTTTTGACCACACTTACTCTGTTTATCTTTTTATTATTATTATTAAACAAGTGTTATATAACTGTACTTCTGTCTTGGTCTGTGTAACAGAATGGCCCGTGACACCCAGAGACGTTGGAAGGATGAGAGATACTCTTGTGCCAAGCAGCAACAATAACTCTTGGGTCGAAATCCACCCTGTGCCCTTTTGGGTGTAGGGTGGCTAATAGTGAATTATAATTCCTTTACTAACAGATGGGACATTATTAATACTTCATATTTCAGGACTGAGATATCACAAGGAGTTCATGATGACATGACCAGGTCAACCAGACAGTGAGTCATACCTTTGTATAATAGGCTATTGAAATATCTTAAGGTGTTGGCTATTCACTGTAAAGACATTCCTTTGAACAGGTATTGATTGCACCCACTCTCACAAGACTCTGCCATTGTGTGATAAAGCTGTCTAGATAACTTATTCAACTAGATGTCTGTGTTATTATTCAAGGTTAATTGAACCCTATTGATGATACGGTGCCGTCATGTCTAGCTACCAATTAAAGAATTAAAGAATTATCCTCAGTGACTGAATAGGGGGGTGGAGATTGCATTGTCCTGTGATTAACTGCATTATGCTTGAGACTGTATAAGAAGCTGAGAAAATACCAATAAATTGTCATATCTTTGGAAGCAAGTGCAGAGCTTGAGTCTCGTCTTGTTTATGGGAATGGATATGGATCGTGTATGCAGTATGGTCGCAGTGTGTCAGATAAGCTTGTCGTGGATGGATGGAAGGTCGTAAGCGGTGGTGACCATTACATTGGTGGCACAGCAGTGGGGTGATTCCATCTTCAGAAGGACGGCTACAAGGACACAGGACAATGGAGGCGGTGTACGCACGGATGAAGCGCTCTTCCCTCAAGGACTTACTGGAGAGCCGGGGCAGACCGGCCAGCAACCGTAAGAAGATGGACATTATTGCAGAACTTGTCCAAATGGATGGAGCGGAGAGGGCTAGCATAACGGAAAGGCCCAGCGTAACAGAAAGGCCCAGCGTAACGGAAAGGCCCAGCGTAACGGAAAGGACACCTGAAGAAGCAAGTTTTAATCGGGCTGTTGAACTAAGACTGGCACATTATGGTCCTAACCCTCCACCGGAGATCATAGACCGTGTTATAGCAGCTGTGGATGCACATTTGCTACAGCAAAGAGGTTCTGCAGCAGCAGAAGTCACAGCAGCACCAACTGAAAGGAGACAAATACATTTTGCTGCTTTTAAGATTTTCATCCCTAAAGCCAAAGCGGATGGTGTGGAGTTCTAGAGAGCCGGGGCGGTTGGCCCCTCTCTCCAGCAACAAGCTGAGGTGGTAAAGCTTTTACCCCCAGCTGAATCACTGGCAACAGAGCAGGGTGCCACAGGCCTCTGCTCCCAACTAGCAGAAGAGGGGGACCCTGGGGTAGTGGATGGGACTTCAGTCTCCACTGGCACAACCCCAGAAAATGGTACAGGACTGGGACAGGAGGATGTCGGCTTTGCTTTGCAAGCACCGGGGGGTTTTCACCAAGCACCAGTGGATGGGACTTCAGTCTCCACTGGTATACCCCAGGAAGGGGGGGCAGTTGGCCCAGACCCCCAACAGCATGATGGACTGAGCCCAGCCACCCTGCCTTCTCCCCAGCGGCAGGCGTGTTCTCTGAGAGAGGCAGAGGTTGGCGGGGTGAGTAACGCTCAGTTTGGAGCCATTTATTTGGGGTACAGTATGGATACCAGCATTGGAGGACTGGAACTACTGACGGACTTCGGAGCCAACCCGTTTGGGGTTCCCACCTATGTCCGTCTCCCACCGAAAGGGGAGAGATGTAACAGAATAGCCCGTGACACCCAGAGACGTTGGAAGGATGAGAGATACTCTTGTGCCAGCAGCAACAATAACTCTTGGGTCGAAATCCACCCTGTCCTGTTTGGGTGTAGGGTGGCTAATAGTGAATTATAATTCCTTTACTAACAGATGGGACATTATTAATACTTCATATTTCAGGACTGAGATATCACAAGGAGTTCATGATGACATGACCAGGTCAACCAGACAGTGAGTCATACCTTTGTATAATAGGCTATTGAAATATCTTAAGGTGTTGGCTATTCACTGTAAAGACATTCCTTTGAAAAGGTATTGATTGCACCCACTCTCACAAGACAATGCCATTGTGTGATAAAGCTGTCTAGATAACTTATTCAACTAGATGTCTGTGTTATTATTCAAGGTTAATTGAACCCTATTGATGATACGGTGCCGTCATGTCTAGCTACCAATTAAAGAATTATCCTCAGTGAGTGAATAGGGGGGGTGGAGATTGCATTGTCCTGTGATTAACTGCATTATGCTTGAGACTGTATAAGAAGCTGAGAAAATACCAATAAATTGTCATATCTTTGGAAGCAAGTGCAGAGCTTGAGTCTCGTCTTGTTTATGGGAATTGATATGAATCGTGTATGCAAGATTGTCAGAGTGTGTCAGATAAGCTTGTCATGGTTGGATGGAAGGTCGTAAGCGGTGGTGACCGTTACATGGTTTCTGACACAATGAGTCTTTCACATCACTGTGGAGGAAATTTGACCCACTCTTCTTTGAAGAATTGTTTTAATTCAGCCACATTGGACGGTTTTCAAGCATTAACGGCCTGTTTAAGGTCATACCATGGTGTATCATGGCTGCTGAGCCCTGACACGTGGTCAGTTTACATGCCTCCCTCATCTACAGCTTGCTCTCCCATGTCTGTGTCCTTCTCCCTCCTGCCCTCCCTGCCTGTCAGCTCGTACCTGCCCCCCCTTCTTGCTGGTATAATAAGATATTTTTGTTGCTACCATCTTCTCTGCAATATTGATATGTGTTTTGTATCAAATCTGCTGGTAAATACCTCATTCCATAGTGGCGGTCACGTAACCGGCCGTCTCTCTCCTCTTCTCTTCTCCGCCTCCTAACTGATGTCAGGGGGGGTTTCTCAGCTCCACCCACTTTCCTATCAGCTCGAAAGAGGAGAGAGACAGCCCGACATTTGAGCGTCGATTGGCGCGATAAAATAAGGTATTTAACGGTGGATTTTTTAGAAAACACAGCACACTATTTAATATTACAGAGAGGATGGTAGCAACAAAACCAAGTGGGATAACAACCACTTTAAAGCAGAAGTAAAGTCAGCTTTGTGATTTTTAACTACAGGCAAGCTGATAATAAGCCATACCTGTAGGTAAAAAAAAAAAATCTCCTAACCGTGCACTGTTTAGGAGATATTCACCCTGGATGCAGCCGGCAATGTCAAACGGCGCATGCACATTTCATGCTGGACCTTGAAAGCGGACTCGTGGGTTCGACCCTAATACAAAAATAAACGGAAAAATTTCCCTTTCTCCAATTTGACCAGTGATCAACTAGAGAAAAAAATGCAGTTATTACAGATGGAAAGCTCTAATCTAAAGTTCATCATCACACTAAAATTATATTACTGATATAAAATGTAATTAAGATTTTGACAAATAAAATAAATAGAAACAACATTAAAAAAAAAAAAAAGCAAAAGCAGCGTCCTCCTCCGTAGCACAATGGTTAGTGCTGTGAGCTACAGTCTGTGAAGTCACGAGTTCAAATCTCAGGAATGCCTTTTGTAATACAACGCGAAATGGAACATTAACAGGGAGGAGCCTCAAGCCTTAGGAGGAGGAGTTGTGTCTGAGAAAAAGGAATAAAATACAAAGATATTGGAGCAGACAAAAATAGAAGACACAGGCATCGGAGACGGCAGCATTGGGCAGACGGCATAGGAGAAAAAGGCATCTGTAACGGCATCGGAGACACTGACACCGAGCAGACACTCGAGCGTACAAGAAAAAGGTATCCGGCAGAAAAGCATCGCAGACAACGGCATCAGGCAGGCATCGCAGACGCCGACGTCGAGCAGAAAAGCATAGCTGACAACAGCAGCGAAGACACAGGCATCGGGCAGACGACCTCATGGGCAACGAAGAGACCGGCATAGGCCAGACGAACATCGCAGACACCGGCATCGAGCAGAAAAGCATAGCCGACAACAGCAGCGTGGACGCAAGCATCTGGCAGACAATGTCACAGGCTTCGCAAACGCCGGCATGGGCCAGACGAACATCGCAGACGCCGGCATAGAGCAGAAGAGCATAGCCGACAACAGCAGCGTGGACGCAAGCATCTGGCAGACAACGTCACAGGCTTCGCAAACGCCGGCATCGAGCAGACGAACATCGCAGACGCCGGCATAGAGCAGAAGAGCATAGCCGACAACAGCAGCGGAGACACAGGCATCGAGCAGAAAAGCATAGCCGACAACAGCAGCGTGGACGCAAGCATCTGGCAGACAACGTCACAGGCTTCGCAAACGCCGGCATCGGGCAGACGAACATCGCAGTCGCCGGCATAGAGCAGAAAAGCATAGCCGACAACAGCAGCGTGGACGCAAGCATATGGCAGACAACGTCACAGGCTTCGCAAACGCCGGCATGGGCCAGACGAACATATCAGATGCCGGCATAGAGCAGAAAAGCATAGCCAACAACAGCAGCGTGGACGCAAGCATCTGGCAGACAACGTCACAGGCTTCGCAAACGCCGGCATGGGCCAGACGAACATCGCAGACGCCGTCATAGAGCAGAAAAGCATAGCCGACAACAGCAGCGGAGACGCAAGCATCTGGCAGACAACGTCACAGGCATCGCAAACGCCGGCGTGGGCCAGACGAACATCGCAGACGCCGGCATAGAGCAGAAGAGCATAGCCGACAACAGCAGCAAGGACGCAAGCATCTGGCAGACAGCGTCACAGGCTTTGCAAACGCCGGCATCGGGCAGACGAACATATCAGACGCCGGCATAGAGCAGAAAAGCATAGCCGACAACAGCAGCGTGGACGCAAGCATCTGGCAGACAACGTCACAGGCTTCGCAAACGCCGGCATGGGCCAGACGAACATATCAGGCGCCGGCATAGAGCAGAAAAGCATAGCTGACAACAGCAGCGTGGACGCAAGCATCTGGCAGACAACGTCACGGGCTTCGCAAACGCCGGCATCGAGCAGACGAACATCGCAGACGCCGGCATAGAGCAGAAGAGCATAGCCGACAACAGCAGCGGAGACACAGGCATCGAGCAGAAAAGCATAGCCGACAACAGCAGCGTGGACGCAAGCATCTGGCAGACAACGTCACAGGCTTCGCAAACGCCGGCATCGGGCAGACGAACATCGCAGTCGCCGGCATAGAGCAGAAAAGCATAGCCGACAAACAGCAGCGTGGACGCAAGCATATGGCAGACAACGTCACAGGCTTCGCAAACGCCGGCATGGGCCAGACGAACATATCAGATGCCGGCATAGAGCAGAAAAGCATAGCCAACAACAGCAGCGTGGACGCAAGCATCTGGCAGACAACGTCACAGGCTTCGCAAACGCCGGCATGGGCCAGACGAACATCGCAGACGCCGTCATAGAGCAGAAAAGCATAGCCGACAACAGCAGCGGAGACGCAAGCATCTGGCAGACAACGTCACAGGCTTCGCAAACGCCGGCGTGGGCCAGACGAACATCGCAGACGCCGGCATAGAGCAGAAGAGCATAGCCGACAACAGCAGCAAGGACGCAAGCATCTGGCAGACAGCGTCACAGGCTTTGCAAACGCCGGCATCGGGCAGACGAACATATCAGACGCCGGCATAGAGCAGAAAAGCATAGCCGACAACAGCAGCGTGGACGCAAGCATCTGGCAGACAACGTCACAGGCTTCGCAAACGCCGGCATGGGCCAGACGAACATATCAGGCGCCGGCATAGAGCAGAAAAGCATAGCTGACAACAGCAGCGTGGACGCAAGCATCTGGCAGACAACGTCACGGGCTTCGCAAACGCCGGCATCGAGCAGACGAACATCGCAGACGCCGGCATAGAGCAGAAAAGCATAGCCGACAACAGCAGCGTGGACGCAAGCATCTGGCAGACAACGTCACAGGCTTCGCAAACGCCGGCGTGGGCCAGACGAACATATCAGATGCCGGCATAGAGCAGAAAAGCATAGCCGACAACAGCAGCGTGGACGCAAGCATCTGCCAGACAACGTCACAGGCTTCGCAAACGCCGGCATGGGCCAGACGAACATATCAGGCGCCGGCATAGAGCAGAAAAGCATAGCTGACAACAGCAGCGTGGACGCAAGCATCTGGCAGACAACGTCACGGGCTTCGCAAACGCCGGCATCGAGCAGACGAACATCGCAGACGCCGGCATAGAGCAGAAAAGCATAGCCGACAACAGCAGCGTGGACGCAAGCATCTGGCAGACAACGTCACAGGCTTCGCAAACGCCGGCGTGGGCCAGACGAACATATCAGATGCCGGCATAGAGCAGAAAAGCATAGCCGACAACAGCAGCGGAGATGCAGGCATCGGGCAGACAACATCACGGGCTTCGCAAACGCCGGCATCAGGCAGACAAACATCGCAGACGCTGGCAAAGAGCAGAAAAGCATAGCCGACAACAGCAGCGGAGACACAGGAGTCGGGCAGACGACATCACGGGCATTGCAGAAAAATTGCACGGCTATGAAGGAAAGCATCACAACGACGGCATGCGTAAGGCCATAATGTAAGTATTCGGATGGTTGACTTGGGGGCGGTAACATGTTGACCCAGCTGTTACCACCCCCTAACCAATTGTATAAAAAGGACCTTATTAACATTGATGTGCTCAGATTGGGTTATCAAGAGCTCCAACTATGTTATACCGAGATATGAACAAACTTCGACTTTCTTGGGTCGTCGCCGTTGCATGTTCGTCGCTGCTGATCGATCCGTGTTGGAGCAGTTATGGCTGCACAATGACGACAGAGGACAGCAGAGAGTTACACCTGTTATATAATCGCATGAAATCTGACAGGATCTGTCCGCCACGCTCGTACTATCACCTGCCACAGTTTCCTGACATGGAGCATCTGAACGACTCGGAGTTGGCCATTGCTGCATTGGAAATCACCAGCCAAGTCAGCAAATTTATCCACCTCTACCATGGACAGCTTGACTATAAAGAGGAGCCGCGTAAGAAGATGATGGGTCTTCTGCATGACCGACATCAGTCTCTATCAACCTGCATACAAGGCGACACATACATGGACCATCCCGTGATACAGCAAATTGCAGATTACTTCGACCAGCTGGGGAACCTGGTGAAGATAAGGAACTACAGATGTGCCATTGAAGATGAAATCTCCACTTGTCTTGTAAGGTTGCTTCACCTCAACTCTCGCATGAGAGCCGCTAAAATGTGACTACAGCGCTTCTGCGATCTGCGCTCGCTGCTAATCAGTTCCGTACGCCGGGAATACAAAAAAGAACATCAGCCGTCCTGCTGTAGAATACTCCGGATACTTTCATATCAAAACCGAACGTCACAAAAAAAATCCACCCAGAAAAAGCAAAAAATAAAGATATACATTTGAATCTCTATTCAAGAAATGAGACTCTACTAACCCAACACTGGTGCAGCCAAAGCCAGCTTGATAGAACCCAGACGCACTACCTGCTATAGAAAAGCTCTGCATGTAAATGGTATTTTCCAATGAAATAAAGACATCTTAAAATAATAATTATTGTACATTTAGTTTTCTTTTTACATTAGTGCTCCAGAAATGAAAAAGTTCTTTAAAAGAAAAAAAGTTTATACTGCAATCTTTGTATTTCTTCTCCTTTCTGAGCTGACGCCCAACTTCATAGACTTCCTCTCTTTCTCCCCGGGTTGTGTGTCTTTCCGCCACCTTCACCTCCGAATCTTCAAACTCTTTGTATCTCGACCACCTTCACACCCTTCCTTTCCATCGGTCTGAGCTCTGGGTCTCTCGGCCTCCTTTACACACTCTTTCACCTCATCTCTTAGTTCTGGGTCTGTTGGCCGGCTTCACACTTGCACACATTTGGCTAACTGTGGAGGAGCAACCTCAATGATCCCAATGGGAGAGAATGAGAATTGGCACTGGCAGGTAAACTCTGCAGTCCAAATTAAAATTGCCATGGCCATGAAAAAAAGCATTATGACCAGTATTGCCAGCCGTCCCAGCACAGCACAGAGCATCATCCCCAGCAAAGAGCATCATCCCCAGCACGCCGCATCGTCCCCAGCATTCCACATCGTCCCCAGCACGCCGCATCGGCCCCAGCACACCGCATCGGCCTCGCGCGTCACATCGGCTCCGCGCGTCACATCGGCCCAGCGTGCTGCATCGGCCCCAGCACGCCGCATCGGCCCCAGCACTCCGCATTAGCCCCAGGACGCCTCATCGGCCCCAGCACGCCTCATCAGCCCCAGCACGCCGTATCAGCCCTAGCACGCCGCATCGGCCCAGCACGCCACTTGGGCTCAGTTCACTACATCGACCCCAGCACGTTGCATCGGCCCAGTACGCCACATAGGCCCAGTGCGTCGCATCGGCCCCAGCATGCCGCATCGGCCCCAGCACTCCGCATTAGCCCCAGCACGCCTGATCGGCCCGAGCAGGCCTCATCAGCCCCAGCACACCTCATCGGCCCCAGCACAGCAGTAAAAGTATTGGGAGGGTTCTCCAGCAGGACGGCTGATGTTCTTTTGGTGCTCCCAGCATACGGAGCTAATTAGCCGCCGGCACTGAAGACGGAAGTGATGCCGTTGGGTTTTAATGGCTCTAATGTGAGAGTTGAGATAATTCATGATAATAAGACAAGTTTTCATTTCATTTTCAATGACACATCTATCCTCCCCTTTCTCTGTCAGGTTCCTCAGCTGGTTGGAGTAATCGTCAGTTTTCTGGATCACGAGGCGCTCATCATCTTCTTGTACACAACCTGAGAGAGACTGACATCGGTCATACAGAAGTCCCACCATCTTACTCCACTTCTCCTCTTTATAGCGGAGCTGTTGGTGGTGGAGTTGAAGAAAATTGTGGACTTGTTTGGTGATTTCCAATGCAGCAATGTCCAATTTGGAGTCTTTGAGTCGCTCAAAGTCAGGAAACTGTGGTAGGTGATTGTCATGGCTGGCAGACAGACACTGTCAGATCTCATTCTATTGTATATCAGGCAGAGCTCTCTGCTGCCCTCTGGTGTCATTGTGCAGTCATTGCGACTCACACACGGACTGATCAGCAATGTTGAGCACGCTACGACGAGGATCCAAGATACAGCTCTCTGTTCAATTTGAATTCATTCATTTTCTGCAGCACTGGTGTAAAAAATAAAAACAGTACAATTTGTTCTTTTTTTTTAATGTTTTTATTACATTTCACAATGCCAATTAAATGTGAAGTTGATTTTTATCAGGGAGCGTGTCTGGGGTCCTTCAATCTTGCTTTCGATCCCCCGGTGTTGAGATGATGGATTCTCATGTCTTGAATGGAGATTTGGATGGATCTCTTCCTCTTCCTTTCTGTGGCAAATTTGTTTCGCTGGTCCAGTAAGTAAAAGTAGTTGGGGGGTTTTGCAGCAGGACAGGAGATGTTCTTATGGTGCTCCCCTCATACAGAGTTGTTTAGCCGCAAGCTCTGACCACAGAAGCGCTGCGGTTTGGTTTTTGTTTGGCTCTCATGCGAGAGTTGAGGTCACCCAACTTTAAAAGAAAAGTGGAGATGTCATCTTGGACGATACATCTGTACTTCCTTCTCCTCACCAGGTTCTCCAGCCTGTAGAAGAAATCTGCAATTTGCTGTATCAGAAGGTGGTTGCCATCTCCTTGTACGCGATGTTTGAGAGACTGATATCGGTCATGCAGAAGTCCCATCATCTTGCTCCACATCTCCCGTTTATTGGGGGTCTGTCGGTGGTACAGGTGAAGATACTTGTGGTATCGGTGAAGAAATGTGTAGACTTGGTTGGTGATTTTAAATGCAGCAACAGCCAACTCGGACTCGTTCAGATGCTTGAAGTCAGGAAGCTGTGGTGGGTGATAGTCTGGCTGGAAAGACAGGTGTTGTCAGGTCTAATGATGTCATATATCAGGCGGAGCTCTCTGCTGCCCTCTGAGTGAATTGTACAGTCATTACGGCTCACACACGGACTGATCAGCAATGTTGAGCACGCTACGAGGATCCAAGAGGGGCGGGGTTTGTTCTTATCCCAGCGTAACATAATCACAGGTCTTCCACCATTTGATACCCAGCCTGAACACATCCATGTTAATAGTCCTTTTTAGTTCGGTGCTGACCACGGAGAAAAAGGGTTCCATACCCCAGAAGTTCCCGGTAAAGTTTTGTACCATTGGCAGCATCACTGAGAGTCAAACTCACAACTTCACACGTCGTAGCTCGCATCTTTAACCATTGTGCTATGGAGGAAGGAGGGAGACGAGCCGAATCTTCTCAGAGTTCATCCACAGCAGATAAAACTGAACATAAACCCGCACTCCATTCACACCAAACCGGCACCCCTCTCAGGGCCAGATTAAGAACATCATGGGCCTGGTGCTGAGGATTTTGGTGGGGCCTTTTATAAATAAATGCGTGAGTATCACAGCGCAGCAATGAAGGGCCCAGTCTGAAAATGTAAGTGTACCCTAATGTGCTAATATGCTGTGCATACTTGTACATTGTGACATAACCTACCCCAGGGCCTCTAAAAAGTAGTAATGTCAGGAAAGTTTACTAACGCTTTAATATCACAGGATCCCAGAAACCTCTCAGGGGGCCCCCTACTGACCCAGTGGCCCTTGGGCAGTGCATAAGTGCATAGTTGCCAACATTTAAAAAATATTTTCAGGGACTTTTTTTCACAAGTGCTATATTAAGAGTAGCTAAGATCTCCGATGTTCCTCTGTACATCACAGTAGTAATCACAACATTAAATAAGTTCTAATAATGGAACAGAACAAATATGAGAACTGAGATTTCCTTTAGGTTTTTTTTTTTTATAATCAAAATTTTTCCTTTTTTTTATTTTGCTCGATATAAGTCATACAAGATTAAACATTCTCATCTTTTGTTAAGTACATCATTACATTTATCTTGTAAAAAAAAAAACATATAATCCAAGATTACATTTTCCATGGATGCCTATCAGTAATTTTTATCCCCCCCCCAAAAAAAAAAAAAAAAAAAAACAAACAATATAAATAGTTCTCTTTCCTCTTTTTCATTCCCCCTATTGCCCTTCCTCCCTTTTCTACTGAGGTATAACTCAGGACGGAGAAACAGGGTCCTCCTATTGGAGTCAATATTGGAGGGGGGGAAGAAGGGGAGCAAGGAAGAAAGATTTTATATAACCGTAATTTTTCTTAATGTTTTTTTAATGTCTCCTCTCTGGTCAGTGTTTTTAGTCTAAATCGTTGTTCTTCTAAGATGTTACCTTTATGCCGTTGCCCTCTATGCGTCATACATCTATTGCATCCCATATCCTCTCACTTCTTTTCTCTTATTCCACCCCCATTTCAGGTTCGTGTTGTAACCAGCCTGCCCATGTTATCTCAAACTCCCCTTTTTTATCTTTCATTGTTTGTATCCACTTTTCGGCCTCCATTATCCGGTTTACTTTCCTTTTCCAGTCTGCTAATGTTGGACACATACTTTGTTTCCAAAATCTAGGAATTAACAATTTTGCAGCATTTAATAAATGTGGAATTACACTATTCCTGTATATTTTAATCGAGCCCGTTGTTCCATGGAGTAGGAAACATAGGGGCGTGAACTCTATAGGGATTGGGGTCAATCTCTCAATCCACGGTGCAATTGCTTCCCAATATATTTTAATTTTTGGGCATTCCCACCATAAGTGTAGATATGTACCCCTTTGCTGACATCCTCTCCAGCACCGGGCGTCTGCCACTGGATACATCTGGTTCAACCTTACTGGAGTCCTATACCATCTTGTCATAAATTTATAGGCCATTTCCTGAATATGCGAACTTATAGATGTGGAGTAAATTAATTTAATCATCTTTTTACTTTGTTCGTCTGATAGCCTTATATTTAGTTCACCCTCCCATTCCCTGATAAAATATGGTGTTTTATTTTTTTGAGCTCCTTGTATCATCTTATACATCTGGGATAGCAGATGCTTCGCTTCCCCCTGATGCGCACATTTTTCCTCGAACTTTGTAAGGGAGCTTAATGGTCTCAAGGCAGGTTTCATCCTATTAAAGAATCTTGTCAGTTGATAATATTTCCATTTTGCTGCGGGTATATTCCCCACGGCTATGGCAAAATCTGGATAATCCATTAGTGTTCCCTGTGGAGCGAGCCTGCCACATGTGACATCCCCTCCCTGATTCCAAGGACCCAGGAATCCTCCCTGGTCCCCCGGAGGGAACCATGGGAATCCCTCCAGTGGTACCAATGGGGACATCCCTGGTGAGTACTCTCCTTTTCTATTCAGCCCATCCCATATTGATAAGGTGTTCAAAGTCAAGGGGGATGTCCACTTCGTAAATCCTCTCGCAACTCTCGGGATCCAAGGGGCCCCTTCCAAGTTCCTTCCCGCTATTGTTTTTTCTAATAGGGTCCATCTTTTTTTCCCGGCATCATGGCACCAGTTCAAAATACGGACCAGCGCCATAGCCTTATAATATACCAATATATCTGGAAGCCCCATTCTTCCGTCATCCTTACTTCTTCGTAGGATATCATAGGCTATCCTTGGTTGTTTATCATTCCACACAAACGCAACAAATGCCTTCCGTATTTGCTTAAAAAACATCGCTGGTACGTTGATTGGTACTGTGTGTAATATATAAATAATTTTGGGTAGAATACACATTTTAATTTCACTCACTCTTCCAAACCATGTCAAATAATGTCTTGCCCATTTTTTTAAATCTTCCACTAGTTTAATCAGTAGAGATGAATAATTAAGTTTATATAACATTTTTTGGTCTGCAGTGATATGTACCCCAAGATAGAGCAGGGAATCTTTCTTCCATACAAAAGGATATATTCTCTTCAGAGTCCCTGCCATTTCCTGAGACACATGACTAGGTAGCAATATTGATTTTTCGAAATTAACTTTGAAATTCGACAAGTGTCCAAATCTTTCCACCTCCTGCATTAAGACTGCCAGTGATGTATATGGTTTTGAGAGATAGAATAATAGGTCGTCGGCATATGCCGACACCTTATGTTCCTTCTCTCCAATACAGGTTCCTATTATTTCCCCATTATTTCTAATCCTGCAAAGAAAAGGTTCCAGTGTTAAAGCAAATATTAATGGTGACAATGGGCAACCTTGTCTTGTTCCATTTCTAATGTTGAGGTAATCAGATATTGTACCATTAACTTTAACCCTTGCTCTTGGGCCCGCATACATGGCCATTACCCATCCCATCATGCGGTCCCCCAGGCCCACTCCCCTCAGCACTTCACTCATATAGCCCCAGTTCACCCTATCAAATATGAGATTTCCTTTAGTTGAACTAACAAAATGTGTCCATTCTAGAGCTGGTAACATTGAGGGTATTCAGTATCATTTTAAAAGAACTGTTTTTGCGGGTAAGCGACATAGGGGAGGAGTGCGAATGGTATATAAGTGGGAAGTATGTGCAGGTGAGGGAGAGGAATGTGGAGGGTCTAACAGTGGGCACTATGTACAGGAGAAGAGTGCAAAGGGTACGGCAAAAGGCACAATGTACAGGAGAGGAGTGTGGAGGGTATGACAGTGGGCACTATGTATAGGAGAAGAATGTGGAGGGTATGACAGTGGGCAGTATGTACAGGAGAGGAGTGTGGACAGTATCATTGTGGGCACTATGTATATAAGAGGAGTGTGGAGGGTATGAAAGTGGGCAGTATGTACAGGAGAGAAGTGTGGAGGGTACGACAGTGGGCAGTATGTACAGGAGAGAAGTGTATGAAAGCAGGCACTATGTACAGGAGAGGAGTGTGGAGGGTATGACAGTAGGCAGTATGTACAGGAGAGGAGTGTGGAGGGTATGACAGTAGGCAGTATGTACAGGAGAGGAGTGTGGATGGTATGATAGTGGGCACTATGTATAGGAGAGGAGGAGTGTGGAGGGTATGGCAGTGGGCAGTATGTACAGGAGAGGAGTGTGGACAGTATGATAGTGGTCACTATGTATAGGAGAGGAGTTTGGAGGGTATGACAGTGAACAGTATGTACAGGAGAGGAATGTGGAGGGTCTAACAGTGGGCACTATGTACAGGAGAGGAGTGTGGAGGGTATGACAGTGGGCAGTATGTACAGGAGAGGAGTGTGGAGGGGATTACAGTGAGCAGTATGTACAGGAGAGAAGTGTGGAGGGTATGACAGTGGGCAGTATGTACAGGAGAGAAGTGTATGACAGCAGGTACTATGTACAAGAGAGGAGTGTGAAGGGTATGACAGTGGGCAGTTTGTACAGGAGAGGAGTGTGAAGGGTATGGCAGAGGGTAGTATGTAGCAGAGAGAAGTGTGGAGGGTATGATAGGGCAGTATGTACAGGAGAGAAGTGTGGAGGGTATGACAGTGGGCAGTATGTACAGGAGAGGAATGGGGATGGTATGATAGTGGGCACTATGTATAGGAGAGGAGTGTGGAGGGTGCGACAGTGGGCACTATGTACAGGATAGAAGTGTATGACAGCAGGCGCTATGTACAGGAGAGGAGTGTGGGGGTATGACAGTGGGTGTTCTGTATAGGAGAGGAGTGTGGAGGGTATGATAGTGGTCACTATGTACAGGAGAGGAGTGTGGAGGGTATGACAGTGGGCACTATGTATAGGAGAGAAGTGTGGAGGGTATGACAGTGGGCACTATGTACAGGAGAGGAGTGTGGAGGGTATGACAGTGGGCACTATGTACAGGAGAGGAGTGTGGGGGTATGACAGTGGGTGTTCTGTATAGGAGAGGAGTGTGGAGGGTAAGATAGTGGTCACTATGTACAGGAGAGAAGTGTGGAGGGTATGACAGTGGGCACTATGTATAGGAGAGAAGTGTGGAGGGTATGACAGTGGGCACTATGTACAGGAGAGGAGTGTGGAGAGTATGACAGACTATGTACAGGAGTGGAAGGATGTTTAGGGACTGCGTAGTGGTTAAGCGGGTCATACATGGATTGAAATTACACCAATTATGCAGAGACCAGCCATAGTCGATCTATGTATGGGCTAGCTGGTTTTACACAAGTCAATCTATTAATCGACCTGAGTACAACCAGCCTGTTTTTCCCAAAACAATCAGTGCTGCCAGCTATAGATAGCAACACTGATCATTGTACTCACTGGCAGAATACAATAACACTACAGGAGTGATTCCCCCATCCACAGGTCAGCAGGTGAGAGGGTGTGTGGGGACAGGCTGGGGAGAGATACCAGTCAGTGGCTGGGTAGGCACTGGCTAGTATCAGAGCCAGATACACACAGGTTACATATGTTGTGATCGTTAGAGCGAGAGCAATAATTCCAGCACTAGACCTCCTCTGTAACTCTAAACATATAACCTAAAAAAAAATGAGTGTTTTTTTTTTTAATGAATGAATAGTTTATTTCCAAAAAAAAAACACGTTTGAACAGTACGGTGCTAGAGCTGCACAATTAATCGTTAAAAAATTGTGATCTTGATTCAACCCCCCTGACATTTCCAATGCAGAGTTTGCTGATTCTTTCATATAACAAGTGGAGAGACTTTCAGCTGTCAAAAGTAAATATCTGGGCAGTCTGACAAGTTCTTAGCAGGAAACATTGTAACTAACGCTTCCTCCTTAGATCAAAGGGATAAACTTCTGTGTGTAAAGAAAATATCCGGGCAGTCTGCCAAGTTTGTAAACAACATGAAACATTGTAACCAACTTCCTTTTTAGATCAAACTTCTGTGTGTAAATGCAAGAAATGTAACCACTTAAAGTCCAACACTTGTTTAAGTTAAAAATCAATATTTTTTGCTAGAAAATTACTTGGAACCGCCAAACAATATATATATATATTTTAGCAGAGACAAAAATGGCAATTGCTGCAATATTTTATGTCACACTGCATTTGCCTACTTCAATGAATAATAAAAACAAAAACAGTAAAGTTAGCCCATTTATTTATTTTTTTAATTTTAATGTGAAAGATGATGTTATGTCACACGAATCGTGAGAGAATCATGACTATCATCTAAGCAAAAAAATTGCAGTTGTCATTTTAGCCAGAATCGTGCAGCTCTATACTGTGCAATCAGTGGCGGCTGGTGCTCAAAATTTTTGGGGGGGGGGGGGGCGCAAAAAAAACTGAAAAAAAAAATCAAATGCTGCCACTGTGCACATCAAACGCAGACACTGTGCACATCAAACGCAGCCACTGTGCACATCAAACGCAGACACTGTGTCCATCAAACACAGAACATCAAATGCTGCCACTGTGCACATCAAACGCAGACACTGTGCCATCAAACGCAGACACTGTGCCCATCAAACACAGACACTGTGCCCATCAAACGCAGACACTGTGCCCATCAAACACAGACACTGTGCCCATCAAACGCAGACACTGTGCCATCAAACGCAGACACTGTGCACATCAAACGCAGACACTGTGTCCATCAAACACAGACACTGTGCCATCAAACGCAGACACTGTGCACATCAAACGCAGACACTGTGTCCATCAAACAAAGACACTGTGCCCATCAAACGCAGACACTGTGCCCATCAAACGCAGCCACTGTGCCCATCAAACGCAGCCACTGTGCCCATCAAACACAGACACTGTGCCATCAAACACAGACACTGCCATCAAACGCAGACACTGTGCCATCAAACGCATACACTGTACCCATCAAACGCAGCCACTGTGCCATTAAACGCAGCCACTGTGCCCATCAAATGCAGACACTGTGCCCATCAAGCGCAGCCACTGTGCCCATCAAACGCAGACACTGTGCCATTAAACGCAGCTACTATACCCATCAAACGCAGACACTGTGCCATCAAACGCAGACACTGTGCCATCAAATGCAGCCACTATACTCATCAAACGCAGACACTGTGCCATCAAACGCAGACACTGTGCCCATCAAACGCAGACACTGTGCCCATCAAACGCAGACACTGTGCCCATCAAACGCAGACACTGTGCCTATCAAACGCAGACACTGTGCCTATCAAACGCAGCCACTGTACCCATCAAATGCAGACACTGTGCCCATCAAACGCAGCCACTGTGCCATCAAACGCAGCCACTGTGCCCATCAAACGCAGACACTGTGCCATCAAACGCAGACACTGTGCCCATCAAACGCAGACACTGTGCACATCAAAAACAGACACTCTGCACATCAAAAACAGACACTGTGCACATCAAACGCAGACACTGTGTCCATCAAACCCAGACACTGTGCCCATCAAACGCAGACACTGTGCCCATCAAACGCAGCCACTATGCCCATCAAACACAGACACTGTGCCATCAAACACAGACACTGCCATCAAACGCAGACACTGTGCCATCAAACGCAGACACTGTACCCATCAAACGCAGCCACTGTACCCATCAAACGCAGCCACTGTGCCCATCAAATGCAGACACTGTGCCCATCAAGCGCAGCCACTGTGCCCATCAAACGCAGACACTGTGCCATCAAACGCAGCCACTGTACCCATCAAACGCAGACACTGTGCCATCAAACGCAGACACTGTGCCATCAAACGCAGACACTGTGCCCATCAAACGCAGACACTGTGCCCATCAAACGCAGACACTGTGCCCATCAAACGCAGACACTGTGCCTATCAAACGCAGACACTGTGCCATCAAACGCAGCCACTGTACCCATCAAATGCAGACACTGTGCCCATCAATCGCAGACACTGTGCCATCAAACGCAGCCACTATACCCATCAAACGCAGACACAGTGCCATCAAACACAGCCACTGTGCAATTAAACGCAGATATTCGCAAAAAAATAAAAACTGTATTTGTTTTATACCAAAAAACATTTATCAGAGTACATATTGGCCTAAATATATGAGCGACGCAGTACCATATCGCAAAAAAAATGCTCTGGTCAGGAAGGGGGGTAAATCTTCCGAGGCTGAAGTGGTTAAACAGGGACCTGGACAATGCCATACACAGTGTGTGAATGAGAGGGACTGTGTAGTGTGACATGCTGTGTATACAGTGGGGGAAGTGTCTCAGTGTAGCACACACACAGACAGTAGAGATGTACAAACACACACTGACAGGTTAAGCCCTCTCTCCACCCCTTCTAAGGACTCTCATGATCCCCTCACAGCCCTTGTGATTTTTCCAGCACAATGGCATTCTAAGCAGGCAGGTTAGGGAGAGGGGGAAGTGGAGAAAGTGAGTGAGAGGAAGTAACAAGCTGATAACACACACTGCTGGCTTCGTTTCTCACCTCTCTATACAGTGCACTTGTTCCCGCTCCCTCACCTGACATTATCCTATGTGTACTAGAGCAGAGGCTGGCCATCGCCCCTTCCAGACACTTAGGCCTTGTACACACGAGGGAATAAATCCGCTGAAAATAGTCCGACGGACCATTTCAGCCGAAAAATCCCCTCGTCTGTAGGAGCAAACGGACAGTTTTGGCCGGATTTCTCCAGCGGAAATGTTTCAAAGCATGCTTTGGAACTTTTCCGCTGGAGAGCTGCCCGTCGGATATGTCCGCTGGTTAGTACGGCAAACCAGCGGACATATCTGCCCGCACATGCGTCGTATCCTGTGAATGGATCCGACGCATGCGCGCGGAAGTGTTTACTTCCTGGTGCGGTGACGTGGCGGTGACGTGGCGGCGTCAACGTCACCGCCGCGTCACCGCGCTGTCCGCCGGCAGGGAATTTGATCCGATGGTGTGTACAGCCATCGGATCAAAACATCCCGGCGTAAATATGCGCTGTAAACGGTCCGGGGATCGTTTACAGCGGATAAATTCACTCGTGTGTACAAGGCCTTACTGTGTGATCATGGTCAGTCAGTGACACATCCATCGCTTCTGCCGGCTGCTCCAGGGGAATTCAGTCCCATGCGCGCCCCCCTATGGACGGGCCACACTGTGTGCAACATAAAAAGTTACAAAGACCACCATAGAGTCATTTTCTAGCAGAAAACAAATGATGATTTTCTCAGTCAGCTGCAGTGTGTCAGCTTGTATTTATAATGGCCGCTCTGTATGTAGCTTCTGACAGGCTGTGCAAGCAGGCCAGTATCTCCGGAACCATAAATGATAGCCATCCCATATTTTGACCCGTTGTGGGGTAGGTCTTCATCTGCCTACCACCCAAGTGTGGGGTTTCTGTGACCTCTGGTTGTCGAGCTACAACCCCCGAAGTCAAACTTTTTTTTTTTAGATTTTTTTTTGGGCAAATGGGCCTATCTTGAGAATGGGGCCTGGAGCTGCAGCTCCAACAGCCCCTCTGTTAATCCGGCCCTGACCCCTCTCCTCCAATGGAGGTAAAGGAGAACTCCAGACTTTTATCCTGCGTAGATTTTGTCACTTAAAGAAAATAAAGACATTTATAAAAATAACAAATTTGACTTTTTTCTTTTTACACCAGTGCTGCAGAAAATGAATGAATTTGAATGTAAAAAATGTATTTTCATACAAATGTTATCTATACAATATGGAGGCCAGGACACATCTCAGGAGAAAAGACTGGAGTACTCCTTTACCTTCATTAAAGAATCCTTGTTGTGAATGGAGTGCGGGTTTAATCATTTTACGCTGAGCAGATTTGGCCCGTCGCCCTCCATCTTCCATAGTGCAATGGGTAGAGCTGCAAGCTACGGTGTGTGAAGTTGCAAGTTCAAATCTCAGTGATGCCGCTGATAGTACAAAACCTTACAGAAAACTTTGTCGGCATGGGTCTCTTCTCGCCGGTGAGCACCAAACAAAAATGGAGCATTAACATGGATGTGCTCTGGCTGGGCATCCCTTGAACAGAGGTGAAAAGCTGTGATTACATTAAGCTGAGATATAAACAGACTCCGCCCCTCTTGGATCGTCATCCTAGCATGCTGATCAGTCTGTGTGTGAGTCGCAATGACTGCACAATGACAGCAGAGAGCTCCGCCTGATATACAATAGAATAAGACCTGACAGCGCCTGTCTGCCCAGCCAGGACTATCACCTACCACAGTTTCCTGACTTCGAGCGACTCAAAGACCCTGAGTTGGCCATTGCTGCATTAGAAATTGCCAAACAAGTCCACACATTTCTTGAACTCCACCACCAACAGCTCCACTATAAAGAGGAGAAGTGGAGGAAGATGATGGGACTTCTGTATGACCGATGTCAGTCTCTCTCAGGTTGTGTACAAAAACACAACAAGCATCCCATAATACAGCAAATTGATGATTACTTGAATGAGCTGGGGAACCTGACGGAAAAAGGGGACGATAGATGTTTCATTGAAAATTAAATTTAAACATTTCATATGATGATGAATCATCTCAACTCTCAGGCGGCGTACACACGATCGGACATATCCGATGAAAACGGTCCGCGGACCATTTCCATCGGATATGTCCGATCGGGAGTTTGATCCGATGGCGTGTACACACCATCGGATCAAATTCCCCGCCGCCGGACGGCGCGGTGACGCAGCGGTGACGTTGACGCCGCCGCGTCACCGCCACGTCACCGCACCAGGAAGTAAAACACTTCCGCGCATGCGCCGAATCCATTCGGCAGCGGCGCGGCGGCGGTGGGGGCCGACATGTCTGCTGGTAAGTGTACTAACCAGCAGAAAAGTCGGGCGGACAGATTCCCACCGGATAGATTTCAAAGCTTGCTTTGAAATCTGTCGGGTGGAGAAATCTGTCCGCTAGCCCATACACACGAGCGGAGATGTCTGCTGAAACGGTCCATCGGACCGTTTTCAGCGGACATATCCCCTCGTGTGTACGCGGCCTAACATGATAGCCATTAAAACCGAACCGCATCGCTTTCATCTTCAGTGCCGGTGACTGATCAGCTCTGTATGTCAGGAACACTAAAAGAACTTCAGCCGTCCTGCCGAAGAACCCTCCGGAAACTTTTACTTCCTGGACCAGCAAGAATAATTTCCCACCGAAAAAGGTAGAGAGAAAGAGGGAGAGATCCATTCATTTATTAAAGGAAAAAAACTTCCCCCTAAACCTAATATTTGGCTGTGCCACCCTTGGCGGCAACAACTGCAATTAAGCATTTGCGATAACTGATAGTATGTCAGGGCTGGGCACAGCTGTTCCTTCTCTTAACTGGCCGCTCAACTGTCGGCTAATTGCCACCTCCTATCTCTCCACAGTGACTCACATGTTGGTGATATCCGGCTCGTCAGTCCTGCCTTCTTAAGCCATTAAGCTCACTTGATCTCTGCCTTCGGCCTGGACAACATCACCGAGACTATCTCCTGCATCATTCCTGTTGAACACTTGCTTGGCTGATGTTCCTTCTGGCTCCAGATCCTGCTTGCTGTTCTACTACATTTATCTCTGGCTCTCTGACATTTTGCTTGGCTGACTATCTGATCCGGTTCCTGAACTCTGGATATATTTTGACCATACTTACTCTGTTTATCTTTTTTTTATTATTATTAAACAAATGTGATATAACTGTACTTCTGTCTTAGTCTGATTCATGGTTTCTGACACAATGAGTCTTTCACATCACTGTGGAGGAAATTTGACCCACTCTTCTTTGAAGAATTGTTTTTTAATTCAGCCACATTGGACGGTTTTCAAGCATTAACTGCCTGTTTAAGGTCATACCATGGTGTATCATGGCTGCTGAGCCCTGACACTGTGGTCAGTTTATGTGCCTCCCTCATCTACAGCTTGCTCTCCCATGTCTGTGTCCTTCTCCCTCCTGCCTCCCTGCCTGTCAGCTCGTACCTGGGCCCCCCTTCCTGCTGGTATCATAAGATATTTTTTGTTGCTACCATCCTCTCTGCAATATTAAATGAAGTGCTGCACTGTATGTGTTTTCTATCAAATCTGCTGGTAAATACCTCATTCCATAGCGGCGGTCACGTAACCGGCCGTCTCTCTCCTCTTCTCTTCTCCGCCTCCCAACTGATGTCAGGGGGAATTCTCAGCTCCACCCACTTTCTTGTCAGCTTGAAAGAGGAGAGAGACAGACAGACATTTGAGCGTCAATTGGCACGATAAAATAAGGTATTTAACGGTGGATTTTTTTAGAAAACACAGCACACTATTTAATATTACAGAGAGTATGGTAGCGACAAAACCACGTGGGATAACAACCACTTTAAAGCAGAAGTAAAGTCAGCTTTGTGATTTTTAACTTCAGGTAAGCTGATAATAAGCCTTACCTGTAGGTAAAAAAAAAATCTCCTAACCGTGCACTGTTTAGGAGATATTCACCCTGGATGCAGCCGGCAATGTCAAACGGCGCATGTACATTTCATGCTGGACCTTAAAAGCGGACTCCCGCACTAATGCGCAGGAGTGACGTCACCGTGGGTTCGGCCCTAATACAGAAATAAACAGAAAAACTTCCCTTTCTCTAATGTGACCAGTGATCAACTAGAGAAAAATATCCAGTTATTACAGATGGAAATCTCTAATCTAAAGTTCATCATCACACTAAAATTATATTACTGGTATAAAATGTAAGGAAGATTTTGACAAATAAAATAAATAGAAACAACATAAAAAAAAAAAAGCAAAAGCAGCGTCCTCCCCCGTAGCACAATGGTTAGTGCTGTGAGCTACAGTCTGTGAAGTCACGAGTTCGAATCTCAGGAATGCCTTTTGTAATACAACGCGAAATGGAACATTAACAGGGAGGAGCCTCAGGCCTGAGGAGGAGGAGTTGTGTCTGAGAAAAAGGAATAAAATACACAGATATTGGAGCAGACAAAAATAGAAGACACGGGCATCGGAGACGGCAGCATTGGGCAGACGGCATAGGAGAAAAAGGCATCTGTAACAGCATCGGAGACACTGACATCGAGCAGACACTCGAGCGTACAAGAAAAAGGTATCCGGCAGAAAAGCATCGCAGACAACGGCATCAGGCAGGCATCGCAGACGCCGGCGTCGAGCAGAAAAGCATAGCTGACAACAGCAGCGGAGACACAGGCATCGGGCAGACGACCTCACGGGCAACGAAGAGACCGGCATAGGCCAGACGAACATCGCAGACACCTGCATCGAGCAGAAAAGCATAGCCGACAACAGCAGCGTGGACGCAAGCATCTGGCAGACAACGTCTCAGGCTTCGCAAACGCCGACATGGGCCAGACGAACATCGCAGACGCCGGCATAGAGCAGAAGAGCATAGCCGACAACAGCAGCGTGGACGCAAGCATCTGGCAGACAACGTCTCAGGCTTCGCAAACGCCGGCATGGGCCAGACGAACATCGCAGACGCCGGCATAGAGCAGAAGAGCATACCCGACAACAGCAGCGTGGACGCAAGCATCTGGCAGACAACGTCAAAGGCTTCGCAAACGCCGGCATGGGCCAGACGAACATCGCAGACGCCGGCATAGAGCAGAAGAGCATAGCCGACAACAGCAGCGTGGACGCAAGCATCTGGCAGACAACGTCAAAGGCTTCGCAAACGCCGGCATAGGCCAGACGAACATCACAGACGCCGGCATAGAGCAGAAGAGCATAGCCGACAACAGCAGCGTGGACGCAAGCATCTGGCAGACAACGTCTCAGGCTTCGCAAACGCCGGCATGGGCCAGACGAACATCGCAGACGCCGGCATAGAGCAGAAGAGCATAGCCGACAACAGCAGCGTGGACGCAAGCATCTGGCAGACAACGTCTCAGGCTTCGCAAACGCCGGCATGGGCCAGACGAACATCGCAGACGCCGGCATAGAGCAGAAGAGCATAGCCGACAACAGCAGCGTGGACGCAAGCATCTGGCAGACAACGTCTCAGGCTTCGCAAACGCCGGCATGGGCCAGACGAACATCGCAGACGCCGGCATAGAGCAGAAGAGCATACCCGACAACAGCAGCGTGGACGCAAGCATCTGGCAGACAACGTCAAAGGCTTCGCAAACGCCGGCATGGGCCAGACGAACATCGCAGACGCCGGCATAGAGCAGAAGAGCATAGCCGACAACAGCAGCGTGGACGCAAGCATCTGGCAGACAACGTCAAAGGCTTCGCAAACGCCGGCATAGGCCAGACGAACATCACAGACGCCGGCATAGAGCAGAAGAGCATAGCCGACAACAGCAGCGTGGACGCAAGCATCTGGCAGACAACGTCTCAGGCTTCGCAAACGCCGGCATGGGCCAGACGAACATCGCAGACGCCGGCATAGAGCAGAAGAGCATACCCGACAACAGCAGCGTGGACGCAAGCATCTGGCAGACAACGTCAAAGGCTTCGCAAACGCCGGCATGGGCCAGACGAACATCGCAGACGCCGGCATAGAGCAGAAGAGCATAGCCGACAACAGCAGCGTGGACGCAAGCATCTGGCAGACAACGTCTCAGGCTTCGCAAACGCCGGCATGGGCCAGACGAACATCGCAGACGCCGGCATAGAGCAGAAGAGCATAGCCGACAACAGCAGCGTGGACGCAAGCATCTGGCAGACAACGTCACGGGCATCGCAAACGCCGGCATCGGGCAGATGAACATCGCAGACGTTGGCATAGAGCAGAAAAGCATAGCCGACAACAGCAGCGTGGACGCAAGCATCTGGCAGACAACGTCACGGGCTTTGCAAACGCTGGCATCGAGCAGACGAACATCGCAGACGCCGGCATCGAGCAGAAAAGCATAGCCGACAACAGCAGCGTGGACGCAAGCATCTGGCAGACAACGTCACAGGCTTCGCAAACGCCGGCATGGGCCAGACGAACATCACAGACGCCGGCATAGAGCAGAAGAGCATAGCCGACAACAGCAGCGTGGACGCAAGCATCTGGCAGACAACGTCTCAGGCTTCGCAAACGCCGGCATGGGCCAGACGAACATCGCAGACGCCGGAATAGAGCAGAAGAGCATAGCCGACAACAGCAGCGTGGACGCAAGCATCTGGCAGACAACGTCACGGGCATCGCAAACGCCGGCATCGGGCAGACGAACATCGCAGACGCCGGCATAGAGCAGAAGAGCATAGCCGACAACAGCAGCGTGGACGCAAGCATCTGGCAGACAACGTCAAAGGCTTCGCAAACGCCGGCATGGGCCAGACGAACATCACAGACGCCGGCATAGAGCAGAAGAGCATAGCCGACAACAGCAGCGTGGACGCAAGCATCTGGCAGACAACGTCTCAGGCTTCGCAAACGCCGGCATGGGCCAGACGAACATCGCAGACGCCGGCATAGAGCAGAAGAGCATAGCCGACAACAGCAGCGTGGACGCAAGCATCTGGCAGACAACGTCACGGGCATCGCAAACGCCGGCATCGGGCAGATGAACATCGCAGACGTTGGCATAGAGCAGAAAAGCATAGCCGACAACAGCAGCGTGGACGCAAGCATCTGGCAGACAACGTCACGGGCTTCGCAAACGCCGGCATCGAGCAGACGAACATCGCAGACGCCGGCATCGAGCAGAAAAGCATAGCCGACAACAGCAGCGTGGACGCAAGCATCTGGCAGACAACGTCACAGGCTTCGCAAACGCCGGCATGGGCCAGACGAACATCGCAGACGCCGGCATAGAGCAGAAAAGCATAGCCGACAACAGCAGCAAGGACGCAAGCATCTGGCAGACAACGTCACAGGCTTCGCAAACGCCGGCATGGGCCAGACGAACATCGCAGACGCCGGCATAGAGCAGAAGAGCATAGCCGACAACAGCAGCGTGGACGCAAGCATCTGGCAGACAACGTCACGGGCATCGCAAACGCCGGCATCGGGCAGATGAACATCGCAGACGTTGGCATAGAGCAGAAAAGCATAGCCGACAACAGCAGCGTGGACGCAAGCATCTGGCAGACAACGTCACGGGCTTCGCAAACGCCGGCATCGAGCAGACGAACATCGCAGACGCCGGCATCGAGCAGAAAAGCATAGCCGACAACAGCAGCGTGGACGCAAGCATCTGGCAGACAACGTCACAGGCTTCGCAAACGCCGGCATGGGCCAGACGAACATATCAGATGCCGGCATAGAGCAGAAAAGCATAGCCGACAACAGCAGCGGAGACGCAGGCATCGGGCAGACAACATCACGGGCATCGCAAACGCCGGCATCGGGCAGACAAACATCACAGACACCGGCATCGAGCAGAAAAGCATAGCCGACAACAGCAGCGGAGACACAGGAGTCGGGCAGACGAAATCTCGGGCATTGCAGAAAAATTGCACGGCTATGAAGGAAAGCATCACAACGACGGCATGCGTAAGGCCATAATGTAAGTATTCGGATGGTTGACTTGGGGGCGGTAACATGTTGACCCAGCTGTTACCACCCCCTAACCAATTGTATAAAAAGGACCTTATTAACATTGATGTGCTCAGATTGGGTATCAAGAGCTCCAACTATGTTATACCGAGATATGAACAAACTTCCGCTTTCTTGGGTCGTCGCCGTTGCGTGTTCGTCGCTGCTGATCGATCCGTGTTGGAGCAGTTATGGCTGCGCAATGACGACAGAGGACAGCAGAGAGTTACACCTGTTATCTAATCGCATGAAATCTGACAGGATCTGTCCGCCACGCTCGTACTATCACCTGCCACAGTTTCCTGACATGGAGCATCTGAACGACTCGGAGTTGGCCATTGCTGCATTGGAAATCACCAGCCAAGTCAGCAAATTTATCCACCTCTACCATGGACAGCTTGACTATAAAGAGGAGCCGCGGAAGAAGATGATGGGTCTTCTGCATGACCGACATCAGTCTCTATCAACCTGCATACAAGGCGACACATACATGGACCATCCCGTGATACAGCAAATTGCAGATTACTTCGACCAGCTGGGGAACCTGGTGAAGATAAGGAACTACAGATGTGCCATTGAAGATGAAATCTCCACTTGTCTTGTAAGGTTGCTTCACCTCAACTCTCGCATGAGAGCCGCTAAAATGTGACTACAGCACTTCTGCGATCTGCGCTCGCTGCTAATCAGTTCCGTACGCCGGGAATACAAAAAAGAACATCAGCCGTCCTGCTGTAGAATACTCCGGATACTTTCATATCAAACCGGAGCGTCACAAAAAAAATCCACCCAGAAAAAGCAAAAAATAGAGATATGCATTTGAATCTCTATTCAAGAAATGAGACTCTACTAACCCAACACTGGTGCATCCAAAGCCAGCTTGATAGAACCCAGACGTACCACCTGCTATAGAAAAGCTCTGCATGTAAATGGTATTTTCCAATGAAATAAAGACATCTTAAAATAATAATTATTGTACATTTAGTTTTCTTTTTACATTAGTGCTCCAGAAATGAAAAAGTTCTTTAAAAGAAAAAAAGTTTATACTGCAATCTTTGTATTTCTTCTCCTTTCTGAGCTGACGCCTAACTTCATAGACTTCCTCTCTTTCTCCCCGAGTTGTGTGTCTTTCTGCCACCCCCACCTCCGAATCTTCAAACTCTTTGTATCTCAACCACCTTCACACCCTTCCTTTCCATCGGTCTGAGCTCTGGGTCTCTTGGCCTACTTTACACAGTCTTTCTCCTCATCTCTTAGTTCTGGGTCTGTTGGCCGGCTTCACACTTGCACACATTTGGCTCACTGTAGAGGAGCGGCCTCAATGATCCCAATGGGAGAGAATGAGAATTGGCACTGGCAGGTAAACTCTGCAGTCCAAATTAAAATTGCCATGGCCATGAAAAAAAGCATTATGACCAGTGTTGCCAGCCATCCCAGCACAGCGCAGTGCATCATCCCCAGCACAAGGCATCGTTCCCAGCACGCCGCATCGGTCCCAGCACGCTGCTTCGGCCCCAGCACGCCGCATCATCCCCAGCACGCCGCATCGGCCCAGCATGCCGCATCGGCCCCAGCACATCGCATCGGCCCCAGCACACGACATCGGCCCCAGCACACGACATCGGCCCCAGCACACGACATCGGCCCCAGCACGCGGCATCGACCCAGCACGCCGTATCTGCCCCAGCACGCTGCATCGGCCCCAGCACGCCGCATCGGCCCCAGCACACCGCATCGGCCCCAGCACACGACATCGGCCCCAGCACACGACATCGGCCCCAGCACACGGCATCGACCCAGCACGCCGTATCTGCCCCAGCACGCCGCATCGGCCCCAGCACGCCGCATCGGCCCCAGCACGCCGCATCGGCCCAGTGCGCTGCATCGGCCCCAGCACACCGCATCGGCCCCAGCACTCCGTATTAGTCCCAGCACGCCTCATCGGCCCCAGCACACCTCATCGGCCCCAGCACAGCAGTAAAAGTATTGGGAGGGTTCTCCAGCAGGACGGCTGATGTTCTTTTGGTGCTCCCGGCATACGTAGCTGATTAGCTGCCGGCACTGAAGACGGAAGTGATGCGGTTGGGTTTTAATGGCTCTCATGTGAGAGTTGAGATAATTCAAGATAATAAGACATTTCATTTTCAATGACACATCTATCCTCCCCTTTCTCTGTCAGGTTCCCCAGCTGGTTGGAGTAATTGTCAATTTGCTGGATCACGGGGCGCTCGTCATCTTCTTGTACACAACATGAGAGAGACTGACATTGGTCATACAGAAGTCCCATCATCTTCCTCCACTTCTCCTCTTTATAGCGGAGCTGTTGGTGGTGGAGTTGAAGAAAATTGTGGACTTGTTTGGCGATTTCCAATGCAGCAATGTCCAATTTGGAGTCTGAGTCGCTCAAAGTTAGGAAACTGTGGTAGGTGATAGTCATGGCTGGCAGACAGACACTGTCAGATCTCATTCTATTGTATATTAAAAGGAGCTCTCTGTTGCCCTCTGGTGTCATTGTGCATTCATTGCGACTCACACACAGACTGATCAGCAATGTTGAGCACGCTACGACGAGGATCCAAGATTCAGCTCTCTGTTCTGGCCTCCATATTGTATACGTAGCAATCATATGAAAACTTTTTTTTACATTTGAATTCATTCATTTTCTGCAGCACTGGTGTAAAAAATAAAAACAGTACAATGTGTTCTTTTTTTATGTTTTTATTACATTTCAAAATGCCAATTAAATGTGAAGTTGATCTTTATCAGGGAGCGTGTCTGGGGTCCTTCAATCTTTCCCTTTCGATCCCCCGGTGTTGGGATGATGGATTCTCATGTCTTGAATGGAGATTTGGATGGATCTCTTCCTCTTCCTTTCTGTGGCAAATTTGTTTCGCTGGTCCAGTAAGTAAAAGTAGTTGGAGGGTTTTGCAGCAGGACAGGAGATGTTCTTATGGTGCTCCCCTCATACGGAGTTGTTTAGCCGCGAGCACTGACCACAGAAACGCTGCAGTTTGGTTTTTGTTTGGCTCTCATGCGAGAGTTGAGGTCACCCAACTTTAAAAGAAAAGTGGAGATTTCATTTTGAAGGACACATCTGTACTTCCTTCTCCTCACCAGGTTCCCCAGCCGGTAGAAGTAATCTGCAATTTGCCATTTCAGAAGGTGGTTGTCATCTCCTTGTACGCAACGTTTGAGGGACTGATATCGGTCATGCAGAAGTCCCATCATCTTGCTCCACATCTCCCGTTTATTGGGGGTCTGTCGGTGGTACAGGTGAAGATACTTGTGGTATCGGTGAAGAAATGTGTAGACTTGGTTGGTGATTTCAAATGAAGCAACAGCCAACTCGGACTCGTTCAGATGCTTGAAGTCAGGAAGCTGTGGTGGGTGATAGTCCTGGCTGGAAAGACAGGTGTTGTCAGGTCTAATGATGTCATATATCAGGCGGAGCTCTCTGCTGCCCTCAGGTGTCATTGTGCAGTCATTGCAGCTCACACACTTACTGATCAGCAATGTTGAGCACGCTACGAGGATCCAAGAGGGGCGGAGTTTCTTCATATCTCAGCGCAATGTAATCACAGCTCTTCCACCATCCGACACACAGCCTGAACACATCCATGTTAATAGTCCTTTTTAGTTCGGTGCTGACCACGGAGAAAAAGGGATCCATACCCCAGAAGTTCCCAGTAAACTTTTGTACCATCGGCGGCATCGCTGAGAGTCGAACCTGCAACTTCGCACATTGTAGCTCGCAGCCTTAACCATTGTGCTATGGAGGAAGGAGGGAGACGAGCCGAATCTTCTCAGAGTTCATCCACAGCAGATAAAACTGAACATAAACCCGCACTCCATTCACACCAAACCGGCACCCCTCTCCTCCAATGGAGGTAAAGGAGAACTCCACACTTTTATCCTGCGTAGGTTTTGTCACTTAATTTGGACACATTTATTATTTTTTCTGCAAAAACATCTTTTAGAAATGTAGTCATTTTTGCTTTTTCATTTTAATTTTTTTTTAATTTGTAAAAAAAATTATTACGTTTTTTTATCAGAAATATTATTTTAGTGTCATGATGACCTGGACCAGAGTTCTCCAAAGTAAGTCCCAAAATCCACTAAACACACAGTGGGGGTTATTTACAAAAGGACAATCAACTTTGCAATACAAGTGCACTACAAGATCAGTGGAAAGTGAACTTGTATTGCAAAATGGATTGACGTTTTGTAAATAACCCCCACTGTGACAACATGCGCTATCTACCATCATGTGGTATCAATGGACGTGTTTTGGGGGATCAAACCCTTCCCCTCACCTACTTTAGTTTTGAGGAAGGGGGTTGCACCCCAACAACGCGTACATTGATATCCCGTGATGGGAGATAGCACATGCTGACACACTGTGTTTTGTGGCTCTTGCTAATAACCTGTTTGGACCTGCACGCCGCGATTGGCGGTCAGCGCTACTGATCGGCTATTGGACCACTGTGTTGTGGCAATAATAAACTACCGACTGCACATAACGGGCCAGTGCATCAAGCATAGTGCCCGCAACACCAACGATGGAGGTGCTGCTGATATTGTGCATTTACTAGGCAGCAGCAACGTTTTCCATGTAAGTGATTTCTATTGCCTGATTGAGTTTTTTTTAATTGTTTTGGCGAGATTCTGATGCCTTAATGACGTCACGGGGAGGGGGTGTTAACACCTTTTCTATTCCTCACATGATTTGATTGGTGGCTGTTGTATATTTATTTTGCTGATGCGCTGGTACACTTTATCACATGCCTGACGAAGGGGTCCTACGCGACTCCAAAACGTTGCACCTTTGTGATGTGATTCTTTTGTAATAAAACCTTTTTGGACAAATGGGATGATCCTTGGTGTGCTGGCGAATATGTTTGATTGTTTGTACCTACACACATTTTAGGCAGGGTATCATAAGGGTATCATAAATTATTCTTGCTGTCCCGGTAAGTAAAAGTATTGGGAAGGTTCTCCAGCAGGACGGCTGATGTTCTTTTGGTGCTCCCGGCATACGGAGCTGATTAGCCGCCGGCACTGAAGACGGAAGTGATGCGGTTGGGTTTTAATGGCTCTCATGTGAGAGTTGAGATAATTCAAGTTAATAAGACAAGTTTTCATTTCATTTCCAATGACACATCTATCCTCCCCTTCCTCTGTCAGGTTCCCCAGCTGGTTGAAGTAATCGGCAGTTTGCTGGATCACAAGGCGCTCGTCATCTTCTTGTACACAACATGAGAGAGACTGACATCGGTCATACAGAAGTCCCACCATCTTCCTCCACTTCTCCTCTTTATAGCGGAGCTGTTGGTGGTGGAGTTGAAGAAAATTGTGGACTTATTTGGTGATTTCCAATGCATCAATGTCCAATTCTGAGTCTTTGAGTTGCTCGAAGTCAAGACACTGTGGTAGGTGATAGTCCTGGGTGGGCAGACAGATGCTGTCAGATCTCATTCTATTGTAGAGAGCGAATGTCCAGTCTTTAGTTGGGTTTTCTTCAATGCCTTATTCCAAGGCCCAACATGGCCTTCATCAACATGGTACAGAACAGGAAAAAGATTGATGAGCAGAGAGAGAGAGTTTGAGTATCAGGCCTTGGATATCGAAAGGTGAGAGAGCAATCGTACTCTCAGCAGTGATGAACTCAGTTTGTCGCCACTCAAATCAGAATGGGTAAAGTGCCCCCGGACAGGTCTCTGCCACAGGCCTGGCAGCCGGAACATCACTTGCAAATGTTGGGAGGACCAGGCCTCTGCCACAGGCCTAGTACTTGAATGAGCATAAAACTGAAATGAGCAAGTCCTCCCAATAGAATTAGTAGAGTCCCTGGATCCCCGATGGTTCGTTCAAGCCCTATTGGATCACCTACCTCCGGGTTCTCCTCAAGCCGATACCCCACCGTACCGCTTCCAGCTTGGGATCCTTTTAGGAAAGGTTTGGGACCCAGCAGCTTCTGGGATCCCCCTCCATGTTAGAGTGAAGCTCCGCATGGTGCACAACTTCGGCCAGGTAGGCCACAGCTGCGGGGTCCATGGATGCGCGCACTCTGAAGGTGAATGCCGCACCTGGAACTCGGACCCCGACAGAAAACATGAACAGCCCTCAGGCCACAGCGGCTGCCCCAGATATAGCCTCCCTCAGCATGCCCTGGTGGGGGAACCAACCCCTCTGATTGGCTGCTGAGGAAAACAAGTTTGCCAGAACCCCTCTAGCGCCAACTGCCACCCAGGGGTAGACACACACCCTTGGAGCGCAGACCGGCCCACAGGATAGTTCTGGAAATGGCAGCAGCCCAAATTTGACAAATTGCGAATGGGAGCCATGTAACACTCCCATTCCCCACTAACTTTAGCGTAACGCCCCTACAAAAAATTAAGGGAGCGCTACAAATGAAAACAGTACAATGTGTCCTTTTTTTTGTTTTTATTACATTTCACAATGCCAATTAAATGTGAAGTTGATCTTTATTAGGGAGCGTGTTTTCTGGGGTCCTTCAATCTTGCTTTCGATCCCCCGGTGTTGGGATGATGGATTCTCAGGCCTTGAATGGAGATTTGGATGGATCTCTTCCTCTTCCTTTCTGTTGCAAATTTGTTTTGCTGGTCCAGTAAGTAAAAGTAGTTGGAGGGTTTTGCAGCAGGACAGGAGATGTTCTTATGGTGCTCCCCTCATACGGAGTTGTTTAGCCGCGGGCACTCACCACAGAAGCGCTGCGGTTTGGTTTTTGTTTGGCTCTCATGCGAGAGTTGAGGTCACCCAACTTTAAAAGACAAGTGGAGATTTCATCTTGGATGACACATCTGTACTTCCTTCTCCTCACCAGGTTCTCCAGCCGGTAGAAGTAATCTGCAATTTGCCGTTTCAGAAGGTGGTTGCCATCTCCTTGTACGCAACGTTTGAGAGACTGATATCGGTCATGCAGAAATCCCATCATCTTGCTCCACGTCTCCCTTTTATTGGGGGTCTGTCGGTGGTACAGGTGAAGATACTTGTGGTATCGGTGAAGAAATGTGTAGACTTGGTTGGTGATTTCACATGCAGCAACAGCCAACTCAACTTGAAGTCAGGAAGCTGTGGTGGGTGATAGTCCTGGCTGGAAAGACAGGTGTTCTCTGGTCTAATGATGTCATATATCAGGCGGAGCTCTCTGCTGCCCTCTCGTGTCATTGTGCAGTCATTACGGCTCACACACTTACTGATCAGCAATGTTGAGCACGCTACGAGGATCCAAGAGGGGCGGAGTTTCTTCATATCTCAGCGCAATGTAATCACAGCTCTTCCACCATCCGACACACAGCCTGAACACATCCATGTTAATAGTCCTTTTTAGTTCGGTGCTGACCACGGAGAAAAAGGGATCCATACCCCAGAAGTTCCCAGTAAACTTTTGTACCATCGGCGGCATCGCTGAGAGTCGAACCTGCAACTTCGCACATTGTAGCTCGCAGCCTTAACCATTGTGCTATGGAGGAAGGAGGGAGACGAGCCGAATCTTCTCAGAGTTCATCCACAGCAGATAAAACTGAACATAAACCCGCACTCCATTCACACCAAACCGGCACCCCTCTCCTCCAATGGAGGTAAAGGAGAACTCCACACTTTTATCCTGCGTAGGTTTTGTCACTTAATTTGGACACATTTATTATTTTTTCTGCAAAAACATCTTTTAGAAATGTAGTCATTTTTGCTTTTTCATTTTAATTTTTTTTTAATTTGTAAAAAAAATTATTACGTTTTTTTATCAGAAATATTATTTTAGTGTCATGATGACCTGGACCAGAGTTCTCCAAAGTAAGTCCCAAAATCCACTAAACACACAGTGGGGGTTATTTACAAAAGGACAATCAACTTTGCAATACAAGTGCACTACAAGATCAGTGGAAAGTGAACTTGTATTGCAAAATGGATTGACGTTTTGTAAATAACCCCCACTGTGACAACATGCGCTATCTACCATCATGTGGTATCAATGGACGTGTTTTGGGGGATCAAACCCTTCCCCTCACCTACTTTAGTTTTGAGGAAGGGGGTTGCACCCCAACAACGCGTACATTGATATCCCGTGATGGGAGATAGCACATGCTGACACACTGTGTTTTGTGGCTCTTGCTAATAACCTGTTTGGACCTGCACGCCGCGATTGGCGGTCAGCGCTACTGATCGGCTATTGGACCACTGTGTTGTGGCAATAATAAACTACCGACTGCACATAACGGGCCAGTGCATCAAGCATAGTGCCCGCAACACCAACGATGGAGGTGCTGCTGATATTGTGCATTTACTAGGCAGCAGCAACGTTTTCCATGTAAGTGATTTCTATTGCCTGATTGAGTTTTTTTTAATTGTTTTGGCGAGATTCTGATGCCTTAATGACGTCACGGGGAGGGGGCGTTAACACCTTTTCTATTCCTCACATGATTTGATTGGTGGCTGTTGTATATTTATTTTGCTGATGCGCTGGTACACTTTATCACATGCCTGACGAAGGGGTCCTACGCGACTCCAAAACGTTGCACCTTTGTGATGTGATTCTTTTGTAATAAAACCTTTTTGGACAAATGGGATGATCCTTGGTGTGCTGGCGAATATGTTTGATTGTTTGTACCTACACACATTTTAGGCAGGGTATCATAAGGGTATCATAAATTATTCTTGCTGTCCCGGTAAGTAAAAGTATTGGGAAGGTTCTCCAGCAGGACGGCTGATGTTCTTTTGGTGCTCCCGGCATACGGAGCTGATTAGCCGCCGGCACTGAAGACGGAAGTGATGCGGTTGGGTTTTAATGGCTCTCATGTGAGAGTTGAGATAATTCAAGTTAATAAGACAAGTTTTCATTTCATTTCCAATGACACATCTATCCTCCCCTTCCTCTGTCAGGTTCCCCAGCTGGTTGAAGTAATCGGCAGTTTGCTGGATCACAAGGCGCTCGTCATCTTCTTGTACACAACATGAGAGAGACTGACATCGGTCATACAGAAGTCCCACCATCTTCCTCCACTTCTCCTCTTTATAGCGGAGCTGTTGGTGGTGGAGTTGAAGAAAATTGTGGACTTATTTGGTGATTTCCAATGCATCAATGTCCAATTCTGAGTCTTTGAGTTGCTCGAAGTCAAGACACTGTGGTAGGTGATAGTCCTGGGTGGGCAGACAGATGCTGTCAGATCTCATTCTATTGTAGAGAGCGAATGTCCAGTCTTTAGTTGGGTTTTCTTCAATGCCTTATTCCAAGGCCCAACATGGCCTTCATCAACATGGTACAGAACAGGAAAAAGATTGATGAGCAGAGAGAGAGAGTTTGAGTATCAGGCCTTGGATATCGAAAGGTGAGAGAGCAATCGTACTCTCAGCAGTGATGAACTCAGTTTGTCGCCACTCAAATCAGAATGGGTAAAGTGCCCCCGGACAGGTCTCTGCCACAGGCCTGGCAGCCGGAACATCACTTGCAAATGTTGGGAGGACCAGGCCTCTGCCACAGGCCTAGTACTTGAATGAGCATAAAACTGAAATGAGCAAGTCCTCCCAATAGAATTAGTAGAGTCCCTGGATCCCCGATGGTTCGTTCAAGCCCTATTGGATCACCTACCTCCGGGTTCTCCTCAAGCCGATACCCCACCGTACCGCTTCCAGCTTGGGATCCTTTTAGGAAAGGTTTGGGACCCAGCAGCTTCTGGGATCCCCCTCCATGTTAGAGTGAAGCTCCGCATGGTGCACAACTTCGGCCAGGTAGGCCACAGCTGCGGGGTCCATGGATGCGCGCACTCTGAAGGTGAATGCCGCACCTGGAACTCGGACCCCGACAGAAAACATGAACAGCCCTCAGGCCACAGCGGCTGCCCCAGATATAGCCTCCCTCAGCATGCCCTGGTGGGGGAACCAACCCCTCTGATTGGCTGCTGAGGAAAACAAGTTTGCCAGAACCCCTCTAGCGCCAACTGCCACCCAGGGGTAGACACACACCCTTGGAGCGCAGACCGGCCCACAGGATAGTTCTGGAAATGGCAGCAGCCCAAATTTGACAAATTGCGAATGGGAGCCATGTAACACTCCCATTCCCCACTAACTTTAGCGTAACGCCCCTACAAAAAATTAAGGGGGCGCTACAAATGAAAACAGTACAATGTGTCCTTTTTTTTGTTTTTATTACATTTCACAATGCCAATTAAATGTGAAGTTGATCTTTATTAGGGAGCGTGTTTTCTGGGGTCCTTCAATCTTGCTTTCGATCCCCCGGTGTTGGGATGATGGATTCTCAGGCCTTGAATGGAGATTTGGATGGATCTCTTCCTCTTCCTTTCTGTTGCAAATTTGTTTTGCTGGTCCAGTAAGTAAAAGTAGTTGGAGGGTTTTGCAGCAGGACAGGAGATGTTCTTATGGTGCTCCCCTCATACGGAGTTGTTTAGCCGCGGGCACTCACCACAGAAGCGCTGCGGTTTGGTTTTTGTTTGGCTCTCATGCGAGAGTTGAGGTCACCCAACTTTAAAAGACAAGTGGAGATTTCATCTTGGATGACACATCTGTACTTCCTTCTCCTCACCAGGTTCTCCAGCCGGTAGAAGTAATCTGCAATTTGCCGTTTCAGAAGGTGGTTGCCATCTCCTTGTACGCAACGTTTGAGGGACTGAAATCGGTCATGCAGAAATCCCATTATCTTGCTCCACGTCTCCCGTTTATTGGGGGTCTGTCGGTGGTACAGGTGAAGATACTTGTGGTATCGGTGAAGAAATGTGTAGACTTGGTTGGTGATTTCAAATGCAGCAACAGCCAACTCAGACTCGTTCAGATGCTTGAATTCAGAAGGCTGTGGTGGGTGATAGTCCGGGCTGGAAAGACAGGTGTTCTCAGGTTTAATGATGTCATATATCAGGCGGAGCTCTTTGCTGCCCTCTGGTGTCATTGTACAGTCATTGCGGCTCACACACGGACTGATCAGCAATGTTGAGCACGCTACGACGAGGATCCAAGAGGGGCGGAGTTTGTTCATATCTCAGCGCAATGTAATCACAGGGCTTCCACCATCCGATACCCAGCCTGAACACATCCATGTTAATAGTCCTTTTTAGTTCAGTGCTGAGCACAGAGAAGAAGAAATCCATACCAAAGAAGTTCCCGGTAAAGTTTTGTACCATCGGCGGCATCGCTGAGAGTTGAACTGACAACTTCACACGTCGTAGCTCGCAGCTTTAACCATTGTGCTATGGAAGAAGGAGGGAGACGAGGCGAATCTTCTCAGAGTTCATCCACAGCAGATAAAACTGAACATAAACCCGCACTCCATTCACACCAAACCGGCACCCCTCTCCCCCAATGGAGGTAAAGGAGAACTCCAGACTTTTAACCTGCGTAGATTTTGTCACTGAATTTGGACACATTTATTATCTTTTCTGCAAAAACATCTTTTACAAATGTAGTCATTTTTGCTTTTTCATTTTTATTTTTTTTAATTTGTAAAAAATGTCATCAAGTTTTTTTATCAGCAATATTATTTTAGTGTCATGATGACCTGGACCAGAGTTCTCCAAAGTAAGTCCCAAAATCCACTAAACACACAGTGGGGGTTATTTACAAAAGAACAATCAACTTTGCACTACAAGATCAGTGGAAAGTGCACTTGTATTGCAAAATGGATTGACACTTTGTAAATAACCCCACTGTGACAACATGTGCTACCTACCATCATGTGATATCAATGGACGCAGGGATGGACTGGCCATAGGGACTACAGGGAGTTTCCCGGTGGGCCGATGGCTCAGTGGGCCGGCTTCAGTGACAGCGGACCGCCGCCCCCTTCCGCTCCTCTGTCTCTCCCTTCCCGCAGCGCTCACCTCCTCTCCCTCCCCGCAGCGCTCACCTGGGGGGAACAGAGAAGTAGGGGGAGGAGCAGGGACGATGACAGAGGAGCATGGGGGAGGGGACAGACAGCTGACTCAACAGCTATGGCCTGGGAGTTTCTCACTTCTGCCTTATCTTGTCCCAACTGATTTTTTTTCCCCCGGGTGAAATAATGTCTAGCTTCCCTACTGGTACTGCCTATAAAAGTACCAGTACCAGTCGTTCTACTCTAATAAAGTAGAACGGATAGTGGCTAGTGAAGGTGGAGAGGGGGCTTGGGTGGCTGGGGGGGCGGGAGTTGTCCAGCCACCATGGGAGAGACCTGTCAAAGTGGGCCAGTCTGGATGAAGTCCAGGGCCAAATTTATGTCCCAGTCCAGCCCCGAATGGACGTGTTATGGGGGACGAAACCCTTCCTCTCAACTACTTTAGTATTGAGGAAGGGGTTGCACCCCAACATTGATATCCCGTGATGGGAGATAGCACATGCTGACACACTGTGTTTTGTGGCCTTTGCTAATAACCTGTTTGTACCTGCACGCCGCGATTGGCGGTCAGCGCTACTGATCGGCTATTGGACCACTGTGTTGTGGCAATAATAAACTACCGGCTGCACATAACAGGCCAGTGCATCAGGCATAGTGCCCGCACACCAACATAGGAGGTGCGGTTGATATTGTGCATTTACTAGGCAGCAGCAACGTTTTCCGCGTAAGTGATTTCTATTGCCTGATTGTGTTTTTATATTGTTTTGGCGAGATTCTGATGCCTTAATGATGTCACGGGAGGGGGTGTTAACCCCTTTTCTATTCCTCACATGATTTGATTGGTGGCTGTTGTATATTCATTTTGGTGATGCGCTGGTACACTTTATCACATGCCTGACGAAGGGGTCCTACGCGACTCCAAAACTTTGCACTTTTGTGATGTGATTCTTTTGTAATAAAACCTTTTTAGACAAATCGGATGATCCTTGGTGTGCTGGCGAATATGTTTGATTGTTTGTACCTACACACATTTTAGGCAGGGTATCATAAGGGTATCATAAATTATTCTTGCTGTCCCCGTAAGTAAAAGTATTGGGAAGGTTCTCCAGCAGGACGGCTGATGTTCTTTTGGTGCTCCCGGCATACGGAGCTGATTAGCCGCCGGCACTGAAGACGAAAGTGATGTGGTTGGGTTTTATTGGCTCTCATGTGAGAGTTGAGATAATTCAAGATAATAAGACAAGTTTTCATTTAATTTCCAATGAAACTTCTATCTTCCCCTTTCTCTGTCAGGTTCCCCAGCTGGTTGAAGTAATCGGCAGTTTGCTGGATCACGGGGCGCTCGTCATCTTCTTGTACACAACCTGCGAGAGACGGACATCGGTCACACAGAAGTCCCACCATCTTCCTCCACTTCTCCTCTCTATAGTGGAGCTGTTGGTGGTGGAGTTGAAGAAAATTGTGGCCTTGTTTGGCGATTTCCAATGCAGCAATGGCCAACCCGGAGTCTCGCACAGCCACTAAAATATATAGATTCATGCATTGTATGAATCTATATATTTTCGCCGCTGCCGCCCACTATTCAGCTGGCCGGATGTTGAGCGCCAGCCAGCTGAATAACGGCAGCTGGTTGGCTGTGTGGAAGTGCCTATCAGAGCCAGAGCTAATCTGATTCTGGTAATCAGTAACCGGATTGGCTGAAGTGTCATCGAGGGCGGGACAAGGGACGGGACAAGGGACATCAGGGGCCGGTAGAACAGTGGCTACAATTGCGGGGCACAGTGGCGACAATTGCGGGGCACAGTGGCGACAATTGCGGGGCACAGTGGTGACAATTGCGGGGCACAGTGGTGACAGTTGCGGGGCACAGTGGCGACAATAGATGGCAAAGTGGTGACAATTGATGGCATGGCATAGTGGTGACAATTGATGGCACAGTGGCTGTGTTTGATGGCATAGTGGTGAAAATTGATGGCATAGTGGCTGCGTTTGATTGCAAGGCACAGTGACTGCATTTGATGGCATGGCATAGTGGTGACAATTGATGGCACGGTGGCTGCGTTTGATGGCATGGCACAGTGACTGTATTTGATAGCATGGCACAGTGGTTGCGTTTTGATGGCATGGCACAGTGGCTGCGTTTGATGGCATGGCACAGTGACTGCGTTTGATGGCATGGCACAGTGACTGTGTTTGATGGCATGGCACAGTGGCTGCGTTTGATGGCATGGCACAGTGACTGTGTTTGATGGCATGGCACAGTGACTGTGTTTGATGGCATGGTACAGTGACTGTGTTTGATGGCATGGCACAGTGGTGACAATTGGCACGGTGGCTGCGTTTGATGGCATGGCACAGTGGCTGCATTTGATGGGCACAGTGAGGCTGCAGTTGTGTTTTTTTTTTGTTTGTTTTTTGCGCCCCCCAAAAAATGTTGAGCACCAGCCGCCACTGGTGCTTACTATGTTTCAGTTTGTTAATCAATGAGAAGCTCTGTACAGAGCTATTCCTGTCCATTCATTCTGTACAGCTGAGGCTGGAGATTGAGCATTGTGTCCTCAATCTCCTTCTTCTGTCTCAAAGGTGAAACATCAGAGGTATGTTTAGACCCTTGATATCTCAACAAAGTCCCTCCCCCACAGGGCATTAAAAAAACTGCAAAAAATATAAATAATAAAATGGTAAAAAATAAATAAAAAATACTGATGCCAGTTGTGGAACTACCAGGGTCACAAAGGTCACACTTGCAACCAGGCCCTGGCATTCCACCACCAGGCTCGGAGGGAAGGACTCTGAGTGGGGGTCCCCTTCATGGTTTTTCACTGGGGCCCTGAAGGTTCTAGTTAAGTCTCTGGTTCAACCCCCTGGGAGGCAAAAAGGGTAACAAAACTATAAGAGAACTTTGCTGGGAAAATTCTATATTCTTATTGGGTAAAATCCATATTTTTGCACAGACAAGCTTGGGAAATGTTGGCTTGTTATTTTGTGAACACGATTTTCATTTTAGTGTGGACCCCTTTCTCTGTACCCATCTATCTGGTCTTATCAGGACATAAAACTGCCAGTGTTAGTAAAGCTGTAGATGGTGTTTAGCTCAGATGCCGCAACCTATCTGCATAGAATGACTTACTCCTTGCAGAGCCTAATAGTACAAAATTTGCGGAGTTCCACACAATTTTTCATCTTTCTTTTTTTTTTTTTTTTTTTTTTTTTCTTTTTTAAAGTGTATTTTGTGCGTGAACTCGAGAGAGAGGAGCCGGACTGCAGGAGTTGGCAGTAGGCAGACCCTCCCCCCGGAGGCAATCGCCATCCTTCTCCATGCCCCCGGTGGCAATGGCGGGTGTGAGGGGGGGCCTCCCACTCACCCCACCCTACCTGCTCCACTTGGGAGCCCGACTGGGGCCCAATGGGACCCCAACGGGGCAGAGGGACTCCCCCTATGAGGGAGTGAGGGGGTCTAGCCCACCCAGCCAGCCCCGTAGGTCCTTCGCCTCTCATTTTTAGGAGACCGCATGGCCAATGTGCGTGCGTGGTAAACCAATTTCGTGTGCGTGCAAGTGTGGTGGTTTTTGTGGGGGGGTGGGCGTACTAAGCACAGGCGTACCTTGCATAGCACACCCATCGGGAGCCGGGCTGAGACCACCAAACTCAATTCACATGTAGCCGAGACCGGGATCCGAACAATTTTTCATCTTTACATTAAAAGCATTTAAGCAATACAATGCATTTAAGCAATACAAGCGTACACACGAGGGGATATGTCCGCTGAAAACGGTCCGATGGACCGTTTCAGCAGACATCTCCGCTCGTGTGTATGGGCTAGCGGACAGATTTCTCCACCCGACAGATTTCAAAGCAAGCTTTGAAATCTATCTGGTGGGAATCTGTCCGCCCGACATGTCTGCTGGTTAGTACACTTACCAGCAGACATGTCGGCCCCCACCGCCGCCGCGCCGCTGCCGAATGGATTCGGCGCATGCGCGGAAGTGTTTTACTTCCTGGTGCGGTGACGTGGCGGTGACGCGGCGGGGAATTTGATCCGATGGTGTGTACACGCCATCGGATCAAACTCCCGATCGGACATATCCGATGGAAATGGTCCGCGGACCGTTTTCATCGGATATGTCCGATCGTGTGTACGCCGCCTAAGAGTTACCTGCAGGGTTGTCCCGATACCACTTTTTTAGGACCGAGTACAAGTACCGATACTTTTTTTCATGTACTCGCCGATACCGATACTTTTTTTTAAATGTGTCCACAAATGCAGCCATGTCCCCCACATATGCAGCCATGTCCCCCACATATGCAGCCATGTCCCCCCATATATGCAGCCATGTCCCCCACATATGCAGCCATGTCCCCCACATATGCAGCCATGTTTTCCCCATACCGTATATGCAGCCAATCCTGGGGACGGGTGATCTGTCTATCAAAGTGCCCGAGCAAGCACTTCTGCAAATGCTCAGTATCGGTCCCGTAACCGATACTGGTATCGGTATCGGGACAACCCTAGTTACCTGTGTAAGGAGACTTTTCAGTGGCCTTTCTGGTCTTTGCCACCCATGGGTATGGCCGTCATATCCGGCGGAGCACTGTCTCCTGGGAGCTATGTGTCCTTATTCCAAGGAGTCAGTGTGGATATCAGCCGCTCGTTCTCGCGAGATCTTCTGTCTCTGAGTGATTTTGTTTATCTTTGTTGCCATCACAACAGGGCACTTCCGCCACTGCCTGTTGTGATGGCAACGTCGGAGGTTTACGGCGCTGTGCGCTGTACATATTGTGAATGGATGAGAACGGGCGGTGTATGCTGGTAGCTCAGCAGCACCGTATCCCGGAACTGTATGCTTGTGCTTCATATGCCCACAAGCAAGATGAAAACTGCCAGGAACGATTTTTATAAATTCGTTTTTTATATAATACCGGACATCAGGGGATGAATTTAAAAAAATAAGTGCATTTAAAATGACAATGTTATAAACTTTGGAATTGCTTAAAAATCACTATCTTTGGAACTCCTCTTTAACTCAGTTTACCGATCTTATAATGCCCCATGCTATTTGGATTTTGATACAATTTCCAAAGCCTAATGTTAAAGAGTTATTTTATCTCCTGTGAAGTTAATAACCAATATTACGCTGAAAATGTTGCAAATATATGTAGATTTAACATAAAAATGTAACACAATTTTTTTTAACATTTTAAATATTTATTAAGAAAAATAGCAATTACCATATGTACAACAGACATAAACATAGAAAAAACTTTTTTCCTAAAATTGTAAAATATATTTAGCTTGATGTGTTTGATGACCTGCAAAAAACACTCTCCCTCGTTATCCACTGCTTATGTCTTATTTTTTAAGTACTACATTTAGTCCTTTTCTTCAGTGCTGCTCAGTCCAATATGATCACATGCAAGTCGTTATATTTCTAATGTTATACTGTCCCATAATATAACCCTGCAATGGTGACCATTCCCCAAAGTTCACATACCAGTCCTTCTGTAGTAAGCACCATGCAGTCTTTAATCCACCTCCTCAATGGTAGGTCCGGGGTTGCAGCCCTGTCTGGCCTGAGTACTGCAGCTGGCTCCTGGCACCCCACCACCTGCTGCCCCTTGGTACAATCTGGAGATGATAGGGTTACATGCCCTCTCCAGCTCCTTCTGCTGGTGGATGTACTCCTCTTTCTCAGCCAGCTGGTTCTTGTCCAGCCATGACAGGACCTCATTACACTTATCCACAATGGCCTTCTTATCTGATGCACTCATTTTCTCCTTGATATTCTCATCCTCCACTGTGCTCTTCAGATTGAAGACATAGGACTCCAGAGAGTTCTTAGCAGCAACCCTCTCCCTCTGGACATCATCGTCTCCCTTGTACCTTTCTGCCTCCTGCACCATCTTCTCTATTTCCTCTTTGCTCAGTCTGCCCTTGTCATTGGTGATGGTGATTTTGTTCTGCTTTCCTGAGCTTTTGTCCACAGCAGACACATTGAGGATTCCGTTGGCATCAATGTCAAAGGTGACTTCAATTTGTGGCACTCCACGTGGAGCTGGAGGAATGCCAGTCAGTTCAAACTTGCCCAGGAGGTTGTTGTCCTTTGTCATTGCTCTCTCACCCTCGAAGACCTGGATGAGGACACCTGGCTGGTTGTCAGAGTAGGTGCTGAAGATCTGTGTCTGCTTGGTGGGGATGGTGGTGTTGCGTTTGATGAGTACAGTCATCACTCCTCCGGCTGTTTCTAGACCAAGAGAGAGCGGGGCCACATCCAGCAGGAGCAGATCCTGGACCTTCTCAGACTTGTCACCCGTCAGGATGGCAGCTTGTACAGCAGCTCCATAGGCGACGGCTTCATCAGGGTTGATGCTCTTGTTTAGCTCCTTCCCATTGAAGAAGTCTTGAAGGAGTTTCTGCACCTTGGGAATACGTGTAGAGCCTCCGACTAGAACAATGTCATGAATCTGAGACTTGTCCAGCTTGGAATCTCTCAGGGCCTTCTCAACGGGGTCAAGGGTTCCCCTGAAGAGGTCTGAACAGAGTTCCTCAAAGCGAGCCCTGGTGATGGAAGTGTAGAAGTCAATGCCCTCATACAGAGAGTCAATCTCAATGCTGGCCTGGGTGCTGGAGGACAGGGTGCGCTTGGCTCTCTCACAAGCTGTTCTGAGCCTCCTCAGAGCTCTCTTATTCTGGCTGATGTCCTTCTTGTGCTTGCGCTTGAATTCTTCCACAAAGTGGTTCACCATTCGGTTGTCAAAGTCTTCTCCACCCAGATGGGTGTCACCCGCTGTAGCCTTCACCTCAAAGACCCCGTCATCCATAGTGAGGATGGAGACGTCAAATGTGCCCCCTCCCAGGTCAAAGATCAGGACGTTGCGTTCACCTCGGCTTCCTTTATCCAAGCCATAAGCGATGGCAGCAGCTGTGGGCTCATTAATGATTCTCAGCACATTTAAACCAGCGATGACCCCGGCATCTTTAGTGGCTTGGCGCTGGGAGTCGTTGAAATAGGCTGGCACAGTGATCACAGCATTTCTCACAGGGTGACCCAGGTACGCCTCAGCTGTTTCTTTCATCTTCAACAAGACCATGGAGGAAATTTCCTCAGGTGCGAAGGTCTTCTCTTCTCCTTTATATTCCACCATCATCTTGGGCTTCCCACAGTCACTCACCACCTGGAATGGCCAGTGCTTCATATCAGACTGCACCACAGGGTCATCAAACTTCCTGCCAATCAGTCTCTTGGCATCAAAGACCGTGTTCTGCGGGTTCATGGCCACCTGGTTCTTGGCTGCATCTCCGATCAGTCTCTCTGTGTCGGTGAAGGCCACATAGCTCGGGGTGGTGCGGTTACCCTGGTCATTGGCGATGATCTCCACCTTGCCATGCTGGAAGACGCCAACGCAGGAATAGGTTGTGCCCAGATCAATGCCAATTGCAATGTCTTTGGGAGCCATCTTCTTGCTGGTGGATGTGTAGATCTCTATAGAACGTCTTCTCTGGGGTCAGTAGATGAAGCCGGTTCTCCTTTGCTGTGTAGAAGATACGTCTTCTCTGTGCTGTATCAGGAACGCGGTGTGTTCTCCTCTATGAGCTGAGCTCTGTCTTCTCTCTGGGAGTTTTACTATCTGCCTCTCCCTGTGCGGCTCGGCTCTATTTATACTCGCTGGCTCAGCTGTGAGAAAGTTCCTGACCAATCACGCACAGTCTTTAGGAAGCAGCTTGAACCTTCCAGAGACTTCCTGAGAGCATCAGCCAATCAGCACTGACCTGAGACAACGTCATGGACTTTAGATGATTCCTGAAGGTACAGGAATGTTTGGGGCAGATCTCTGCTGTCTGCATAGAGTTAACCCTTTCATGACTTGCAGCTCCCCAGGGGGTTGGGATTAACCCTTTCCATTTATAACCGCTGCCTGGTGGCCGAATACAATTAACCATTTCTTGGCTAATCGCTCCCTGGTGGCCAGATAACATTAACACTTACTTGTCCAGCAGCTCCATAAAGCAGAATATAGTTAACCTTTTCATGCCTGGTGGTTATCTAGTGGCTAGACAGGATCAATACTCTCATGACTAACAGCTCTCTGTTGGCTGCATATGATTAACCCTTTATGACCTGCATCGCCTTAGTGGCTGAGCACGGGTCCACCAATCTATGACAAATGTCTCCCCAGCGGCTGGATAGGATTAACCCTTCCATGACTGTCTACTCCCTGGAGAGGCTGAACACCATTAACCCTTCCATGACTGTCTACTACCTAGAGAGCCTGAATACCATTAACCCCCTTCATGACTGTCTACTCCCTGGAGAGGCTGAACACCATTAACCCTTCCATGACTGTCTACTACCTAGAGAGCCTGAATACCATTAACCCCCTTCATGACTGTCTACTCCCTGGAGAGGCTGAACACCATTAACCCTTTCATGACTGTCTACTCCCTGGAGAGGCTGAACACCATTAACCCTTCCATGACTGTCTACTCCCTGGAGAGGCTGAATACCATTAACCCTTCCATGACTGTCTACTCCCTGGAGAGGCAGAATACCATTAACCCTTCCATGACTGTCTACTACCTGGAGAGGCTGAATACCATTAACCCTTCCATGACTGTCTACTCCCTGGAGAGGCTGAATACCATTAACCCTTCCATGACTGTCTACTCCCTGGAGAGGCAGAATACCATTAACCCTTCCATGACTGTCTACTCCCTGGATTGGCTTAATACCATTAACCCTTCCATGACTGTCTACTCCCTGGAGAGGCTGAACACCATTAACCCTTCCATGACTGTCTACTCCCTGAAGAGGCAGAATACCATTAACCCTTCCATGACTGTCTACTACCTAGACTAGAGGCTAAATACCATTAACCCTTCCATGACTGTCTACTCCCTGGAGAGGCTTAATACCATTAACCCCTTTCATGACTGTCTACTCCCTGAAGAGGCTGAATACCATTAACCCTTTCACGACTGTCTACTCCCTGAAGAGGCTGAATACCATTAACCCTTTCACGACTGTCTACTCCCTGGAGAGGCTGAATACCATTAACCCTTCCATGACTGTCTACTCCCTGGAGAGGCTGAATACCATTAACACTTTCACGACTAACGTCCTCCAGGTGGCTTGGATTTTATTAACCCTTTCACGACTAACCGCACCCTAATGGCTGTGCCTGATTAACCCCTTCATTTCCTATGAGTCTGTGTTGGCTGGATAGGACTTACTTATTTATATGAAGATGTTTCCTTAGTGGCTGGGTATTATTAACCCTATAATGACTAGTGGCTTCCAATGTCTGTATATGTTTGACCCTTTTACGGCTAGCAGCAGCTCCTTGCTGGATGTTCGTATTACCCTTGTCCACCCTTGTGGCAGCATATAGGCACCCAGATATATTATCCCTTTCCTCACTTTTGGCTTCCTCCCAATGTCTGTTTTTAACCATTTTATAAAGAAAGTTTCTTCTATCCTTCCTAATGAACCACCTACAATGGCTCCCAATGGGCTGCAAAGTACTGTCTGCAAACCCACCAACATTCCAGCTGCTTTCCCCCACTAATGTAGTCCATTTCCCGTAGTGATTACCAAATTATGAGGCCAGGTTTAATGCTACAAACGTTCCTACAACCCTTCCAAACTATGTGCCACCCCCAAACATTCTAAAATACAATGCAATGCTGCCTGCAATCCCTCCTTCTCGTATATCTTTACAGCACTGTCAGGTCCCTGTATGCAGATATCTATAAGCCCTGGTAAGAGCCTTTCTACAAGACAACCCAGTATAGCATTTTATAAGTGCCTCCTACTCTCCCAAACTAAGTGCAGGCTCCCAGCAGTAATGTCTATAATGTCCATCAGTTGTACATGCATAAAACAAGTTTTTGGCCTTCAATATGGATGTTTTCTAGTCTTCAATTTGGATTGGGTTTCTTATATGGGAAAGGATTCTTCTGGATGGGGAGGTCTGGCTAAACTGTAATGACATGATGGGGTTGGGGGGTTGTAGGTAGCACTGTGGTATCCAGGAATGTCTAAATGATGACAAATCAGTTATCAGGGCAGCAGTCCCTTTTAAAGCACTAATCCTGGATATGAAATTCAGCATCTACTAGGTGCTATGATTGCCCTTTGGGGTGCAGGAGGATCCAAACATGTTGTTTGCAAGCAGCACTGTGTGCTGGTAGGAAGGTGGGAGAGACGCCTTAGTATTGGAAGGGTTAATATTGGGACTCCGTATTCTCCAGGAAGGAAGAATTCACACAAGCAGGCACCAGGGAGCTGTTGTCAGTCATTAAAGGGTTAATAATTTCCCTCTTGTAGTGGTCCCAGTGATTGGGCTTAGCATATCCAGTCACCAGTGAGCTTCCAGTCTTGAAATTGTTAAATCCCCATATACACTGGGAAAGTACAGCATAGGAAAGGGTTAAATATTTGCACAGTTATATAGAAAGAAGGACACAGCTGTGCTCTTCCATGTAACACCGGCATTCTGGAACCTTCGTGATACCACCCGGCATTCTGGAACCTTCGTGATACCACCCGGCATTCTGGAACCTTCGTGATACCACCCGGCATTCTGGAACCTTCGTGATACCACCCGGCATTCTGGAACCTTTGTGATACCACCCGGCATTCTGAGGTCACCCAACCCAACTCTAATTGGTGAAAGCCGAAGGAATCCCCGAATATTCTTGTAGCTTCCTGAATCATCTGAGGATGACGTCGTCTCAGGCCAGTGCTGATTGGCTGATGCATCCAGGAAGTCTCCGGAAGGTTCCAGCTGGTTCCCTGAGAGACAACAAAGCGTGTGCCTAGACTGTGCGTGATTGGTCAGGAACTTTCTCACAGCTGAGCCAGCGAGTATAAATAGAGCCGAGCCGCACAGGGAGAGGCAGATAGTAAAACTCCCAGAGAGAAGACAGAGCTCAGCTCATAGAGGAGAACACACCGCGTTCCTGATACAGCACAGAGAAGACGTATCTTCTACACAGCAAAGGAGAACCGGCTTCATCTACTGACCCCAGAGAAGACGTTCTATAGAGATCTACACATCCACCAGCAAGAAGATGGCACCCAAAGACATTGCAATTGGCATTGATCTGGGCACAACCTATTCCTGCGTTGGCGTCTTCCAGCATGGCAAGGTGGAAATCATCGCCAATGACCAGGGTAACCGCACCACCCCGAGCTATGTGGCCTTCACTGACACAGAGAGACTGATCGGAGATGCAGCCAAGAACCAGGTGGCCATGAACCCGCAGAACACGGTCTTTGATGCCAAGAGACTGATTGGCAGGAAGTTTGATGACCCCGTGGTGCAGTCTGATATGAAGCACTGGCCATTCCAGGTGGTGAGTGACTGTGGGAAGCCCAAGATGATGGTGGAATATAAAGGAGAAGAGAAGACCTTCGCACCTGAGGAAATTTCCTCCATGGTCTTGTTGAAGATGAAAGAAACAGCTGAGGCGTACCTGGGTCACCCTGTGAGAAATGCTGTGATCACTGTGCCAGCCTATTTCAACGACTCCCAGCGCCAAGCCACTAAAGATGCCGGGGTTATCGCTGGTTTAAATGTGCTGAGAATCATTAATGAGCCCACAGCTGCTGCCATCGCTTATGGCTTGGATAAAGGAAGCCGAGGTGAACGCAACGTCCTGATCTTTGACCTGGGAGGGGGCACATTTGACGTCTCCATCCTCACTATGGATGACGGGGTCTTTGAGGTGAAGGCTACAGCAGGTGACACCCATCTGGGTGGAGAAGACTTTGACAACCGAATGGTGAACCACTTTGTGGAAGAATTCAAGCGCAAGCACAAGAAGGACATCAGCCAGAATAAGAGAGCTCTGAGGAGGCTCAGAACAGCTTGTGAGAGAGCCAAGCGCACCCTGTCCTCCAGCACCCAGGCCAGCATTGAGATTGACTCTCTGTATGAGGGCATTGACTTCTACACTTCCATCACCAGGGCTCGCTTTGAGGAACTCTGTTCAGACCTCTTCAGGGGAACCCTTGACCCCGTTGAGAAGGCCCTGAGAGATTCCAAGCTGGACAAGTCTCAGATTCATGACATTGTTCTAGTCGGAGGCTCTACACGTATTCCCAAGGTGCAGAAACTCCTTCAAGACTTCTTCAATGGGAAGGAGCTAAACAAGAGCATCAACCCTGATGAAGCCGTCGCCTATGGAGCTGCTGTACAAGCTGCCATCCTGACGGGTGACAAGTCTGAGAAGGTCCAGGATCTGCTCCTGCTGGATGTGGCCCCGCTCTCTCTTGGTCTAGAAACAGCCGGAGGAGTGATGACTGTACTCATCAAACGCAACACCACCATCCCCACCAAGCAGACACAGATCTTCAGCACCTACTCTGACAACCAGCCAGGTGTCCTCATCCAGGTCTTCGAGGGTGAGAGAGCAATGACAAAGGACAACAACCTCCTGGGCAAGTTTGAACTGACTGGCATTCCTCCAGCTCCACGTGGAGTGCCACAAATTGAAGTCACCTTTGACATTGATGCCAACGGAATCCTCAATGTGTCTGCTGTGGACAAAAGCTCAGGAAAGCAGAACAAAATCACCATCACCAATGACAAGGGCAGACTGAGCAAAGAGGAAATAGAGAAGATGGTGCAGGAGGCAGAAAGGTACAAGGGAGACGATGATGTCCAGAGGGAGAGGGTTGCTGCTAAGAACTCTCTGGAGTCCTATGTCTTCAATCTGAAGAGCACAGTGGAGGATGAGAATATCAAGGAGAAAATGAGTGCATCAGATAAGAAGGCCATTGTGGATAAGTGTAATGAGGTCCTGTCATGGCTGGACAAGAACCAGCTGGCTGAGAAAGAGGAGTACATCCACCAGCAGAAGGAGCTGGAGAGGGCATGTAACCCTATCATCTCCAGATTGTACCAAGGGGCAGCAGGTGGTGGGGTGCCAGGAGCCAGCTGCAGTACTCAGGCCAGACAGGGCTGCAACCCCGGACCTACCATTGAGGAGGTGGATTAAAGACTGCATGGTGCTTACTACAGAAGGACTGGTATGTGAACTTTGGGAATGAACAAATTCAAACAGCTGGATAAAAATAAATGAAACATCTGAATAACAATTTAAACTTTAAGAAAAACATTTTTTTTTTGCAAAATCTTTTTTATTGAAGTTTTCATTGACATACGAAACTAGCCCACGCAGGGGAAACTTTAAGAAAATGTACATGAACTTTGAAACCTGAAGATCAGGAATAAAAGCTGAAAAGTACAAATTAATCTCTCCAATTCTAACCGACTTTTCAGGGATTCTGGTTACTGAGCAGCACTACAACATTTAAAATATAAGTTCCTTTCTAATGTCTGAGAAAGACTCACTTAGATGGGAATTATATTTCACACATTTTATTTTTGTTATGTGAACAATCCAAAAAATTGCTCCGTAGATACTGTATATTTATAATTGCAAGAAATGATTATAATATGTTGTTGTACATAGTACTTTTTTATTTCAATAAACATTTTTTTTTTTTATAAATAATGTGCCTCTGCAATGTTTTTTCATTTTTAATATCAGACCAATCTGTGATCCTGGGTAATAGCACAATGTAGAAACTGTGGGCCAGATTCTCATATATTTTCGGCGGCGTAGCGTAAGCCATTTACACTACGCCGCCGCTGCGTACTAGAGCAAGTGCTTTATTCTCAAAGCACTTGCTCCGTAGTTTTCGCTGGCGTCTCGTAAATCGCCAAGCGTAAACCCGCGCAATTCAAATGGGGCGGCTTGTATTTAAATTAAGCGCGCCCCCGCGTCGAACGAAGTGCGCATGCGCCGGCCGGGGAAAAAGCCCAGTGCGCATGCTCCAGCTCACGTCGGGAAGCGTCGTTGAAACCGACGTCAAAACGACGTGAGCGTCATTTACGCAACTCCCTATTCGCGAACGAGTTAGTAAAACGACGTAAGCGACGGAAAAAGCCAACGCTGACCCGACGCCATACTTAACATGGCATCCGACGGGACCCGACGGCATCCGACGGTACTTCGTAAGGTTACTCCACATAGAAGCTGGGGTAACCTTACGCGAACAAAAACGACGTACGCGACGACGGGGCGGCGTAAAAGCGATCGAGAATCGGCGTACTACCTCATTTGCATATGCAAATGCAAAAACAACGTAAAGGCCACCTAGTGGCCGGAGTTGTCATTACACCTACGATCCGAAAGTGTAATGCATGTACATGTAGAAGCGTATCTATGCAAAAGTGATGCTAAGCATCACTCGCATAGATACGAGGACAAAAAAAAGGCGTTACGACGGGGTATCTGAGATACTCCGTCGTAACGCCTCTGAGAATCTGGCCCTTTGTACTTATTTGTTTATATAGTATATCTAAAGCCAACATTTTTTTTTTTTTACTTATGGATAGAATGTGTAAGGGGTAGAAACACTCCGGTTTCTATTTTCTCTCTGGTGAGATTCCTCCTTTCTATTAGTCTTGGTGTCCACAAGGGGTGCATCAATACCAGGCATTTGTGTCGGTACTCGCCCAAATGCTCCCGATACCGAAACCGGTACTTTGCGGTGCAATTTGGGTCAATACAAAATTAATGGGCGTAAATCGCACTGCAAGAAATTGCATGCATTTAGAATTGGAATGTGGTGCGATTCCTGTCCGAATTGCATGCTATTTTCCCCACTGCTCCTGTGTGTATCTGTATAGAAGCGCCATCTAGTGGGCAGTTTAGAACTCAATTCAGCAGAGGGAGTGCCATTTCTGCAAGTAGGTAGAGACAGATTAGGGGCCAGATTAAGTAACAGTTACGCCGGCGTATCAGCATATACGCCGTCGTAACTCTGAATCTGCGCCGGTGTACATTTAAGTGTATTCTCAAAGTAAGATACGCTTAAATATTGTTAAGATACGACCGGCGTAAGTCTCCTACGCCGGCGTATCTTAACTGCATTTTTACGCTGGCCGCTAGGGGCGTTTCCGCTGATTTACGCCTAGAATATGTAAATCAGCGAAATACGCCTATTCACAAATGAACGCGCGGCCGACGCAGTGAATTTACGCCGTTTACATTAGGCGTTTTCCGGCGTAAAGATAAACCACCATCCTATGTTAAGTATGGATGTCGGGACCGCGTATAATTTTTCTGAATTTACTTTGTTTGTAGTCAGAGTCTACACCGAGGAATACGATACCCTAAATACCCAGGCCTGAGGTGTGCCATTAGCCTCGCTGGACAGTACGCCTATAAGTGGGCATACCCTGAAGTAATTATGAAGAAATGAATGAAGAAAATGATAACATGAAAAAAGGGGGAACGGGTGGGTGGGTACCCAGAAACCCCACCGACGCCGGACATTAGAGGGGAGGAGGGATAAATAGCCCTCCGACTCCTCCTACAAACTCAGGCACGCCTGCGGCCCCGCCTTCCACTTGTAGTCAGAGTCTACACCGAGGAATACGATACCCTAAATACCCAGGCCTGAGGTGTGCCATTAGCCTCGCTGGACAGTACGCCTATAAGTGGGCAAAAAGACCCAGAAGTAGGTGTGATAAAAGAAATGGAAGGGCACGAATATCTGTCTGGTAGAGAAAGCACGCCCTGACAGTCTCAAGAACGGCGCTGATAACCATCCGTTACGACAGCAGAAACCAGCGTCCCAAGAACCGATGATTGGAAGGAACCCCGAAACCAAATGACTGTCCCGTGCCTGACCGACTAAGCTTTCCTCCAACAGCACAGACATGGGAACCACTGCTGGTGGCGAGAGGATACATGGGGGAATGGAACAAGGGCCGCCCTGAGGACCCCTGTGAAAGCAACACCATCCAATAGGAAGCAACCAGTGACCCATGTCAAACACCCACAACCACTGACCTAACTATCCATACCTGGTAAGGGGACGTGAGAAGGAGAGATGCAAAAAATGGACAACTGATAGGAGGGAAGGGGTTTGAGAGCCGGGTACCCGAAAGATGAGTTGCTGATGTTAATGGACGAGGCCACCACGCAGTAGCGATATGCAACGATACAGAGACAGAACCAGACATGGAATGACCCGACCTACCCGAGTAACTGGGACCCCCCTAGCAACAGGCCGGGCAATGGACAAAGAGCCTGGCCTGACGGACCCGCCCCGATGATCTGGCAACCTATGAACAAGAGAACAGCCCCAAAGATAAGAAGCAACGACTCCATGGATGAGAAACCTAATAAAATTGTCCTAGCAGGAACGGCCAGAACACGCCAGAACACATGTGAAGCAGCCGGGATGGAACTGGACCGCCTACCCTGCTGCGGCCGGAAAAAAGGAAAACCCCTTGTAGACTTACCACCCTGCTGAGCCAAGTACGGGCCAACCCCTGAGTGACGGCGTACTGCCATGCTCTGTACCCCCCACGTGGAGCAGGCGGGATGCACCAAAATGTGTCGCCCCCTAAACGTGCCGCACGCCCAACCCTAGGAAAACCGAAAGAAAAGACAACAGACAACAAAACAAGAGACACCCCCCCACTGTAGCTGCCTGGGCCAAAGATGTGAGCAGAAATGACCAGACCTCAGCGCGTGAATGACCTGACGACAGATCCCACCCAAGTGTATGTGATAAGTGTAAGCAGTAAGCGAGCCCGAGTAACCTGCCGCGCAGACAGGTAATTAAAAAACGAAACACTCAAGGCGATGTACCCACAGACCGTGGTGGGTAGATGTATAGGCGTGAGAATGAACGTGCACGTATGACGTATGTTATACAGGCGAGACGATTGTGGTCAACAATCATTTAACAAACGAAACCTCAGCCCGTATGGATCTGTAGACGTGACAGATCCTGAGATGCGCACCCTGGCTAACTATACCCGAAAGCACGGTATGACGAGACAAAGAAAACAAATAAAGCTACAAGGCTGTTTGTGTGCCGTGACTGCATAGCACCGACAAGCCATGTGACACGGAATGCAAGAACCTAAATGACAGGAATGACGAGACATACGAACAAAAAGAAGCTACAAGTCTAACGTGTACGCCGTGACTGCATGGCAATGACCGAACCACGCTGGAGTAGAACATACAACAGAAAACACAACCCCCTGTAAGCTTACATAAGCATGAACACATGCAGTCCTGGAGGGACCCCAGCATGCACATGAACCTGACGACCCGCCGGTGAATAATTAGTGAGCGCACGTGACCTGCTGCGAGATACTGAAGGACCCGCGTACCCACAGACCGTAGTGGGTAGTCCTGCTAGTGAAATGAAAGGTATTGCATGGCAAGACATGACGTGATAGGCGAGAACATTAATGTCAACAATCATCTGGAAAATGGCCATGACAGCAAACACGCCATGACAGCAAACACGCCATGACAGCAAACACGCCATGACAGCAAACACGCCGAACATGATGCTGACAGAACCCGACAGCCACCTCCCCCCGCTAATGGACGTGAGTGAGTGCAACCGGCCTGCTGTGATAACGACCAACCGTGGAACAGAAAATTGAGGACCCGTGTACCCACAGACCGTGGTGGGTAGTCCTACAGGTGAATGAAAAGCATAGTATGACGTGACATGACAGGCGAGAAGATTGAGATTAATAACATACGAAAATGAAACCCCAGCTTGAATATGACATGACAGGAAACATACAGTGACTGAAACCCCTACGACAGAACATGCTACGACAGGAAACATGATACTGGCATGACAAAAACGCCAAGACAGAAACGCCAAGACAGAAACGCCAAGACAGAAACGCCAAGACAGAAACGCCAAGACAAGACAGAAACACTGACAAACATACTGACAGAACCGCTGTTACAAAACATACCACTGACAGAACCGCTGTTACAAAACATACCACTGACAGAACCGCTGTTACAAAACATACCACTGACAGAACCGCTGTTACAAAACATACCACTGACAGAACCGCTGTTACAAAACATACCACTGACAGAAACGCTGTGACAAAACCTACTGACAGAAACGCTGTGACAAAACCTACTGACAGAAACGCTGTGACAAAACCTACTGACAGAAACGCTGTGACAAAACATACTGACAGAAACGCTGTGAAAACAAAACACACTGACAGAAACGCTGTGACAACAAAACACACTGACAGAAACGCTGCGACAACAAAACACACTGACAGAAACGCTGCAACATAAACATCCTGACAGAAATGCTGTGACAAAAAACACACTGACAGAACTGCTGTGACAAAATAGAATGCTACGATAGAAACATACTGCTGATAGAACGCTATGACGGAAACATACTGCTGACAGAACGCTACGACAGAAAACATACTGCTGACAGAAACCGCTATGACGAACATACTGCTGACAGAACGCTATGACAGAAAACATACTGTTGACAGAAACGCTATGACAGAAAACATACTGCTGACAAAAAACGCTATGACAGAAAACATACTGCTGACAAAAACCGCTATGACAGAAACACACCGCTGACAGAACGCTACGACAGAAAACATACTGCTGACAGAAACCGCTATGACAGAACGCTACAACAGAAGACATACTGCTGACCGAAAACGCTATGACAGAAAACATACCGCTGACAGAACGCTATGACAGAAACATACTGCTGACAAAAAACGCTATGACAGAAAACATACTGCTAACCGAACCGCTATGACAGAAAACATACAACTGATGACACCGCTATAACAGAACATACTGACAGCAAGCGCCATGACGGAAACATGCTACTGACAGACAACCGTTAAGCAATGAACAACGTGAGGCAAGCACAAGCCATGATATCCCACCAACCGCCCCCCCCCTTCTGGACTGTACCCCCTCCCCTAGAAGCGTGCCCCCCAAGGAAGCCAGACTATCATGACAGACTCCCCCCCGTCCCGGCCTGGCAACCATTCCTGGAATTCCTAGGGAACCTGGTGATAGGAGGAACCAGGACCAAGGGTGTCCACTACTCCATGCCCCGGGAAGGAAGAACCGCTGAGAGGGCCCACCCCCCCCTGAGTGAGGCCTCCCGAGCGTCTGGACCAGCCATGCCAGCACCATGGGAACCAGAGAGTTTGATCATCACCAGCATCAAACTCCCGGCCGACCGTGCTGCCATTCTGGCTCTAGGAGAACAGTGGCGGGTCCTACGCTGACGCAGGATAGAGCCCTAGCAGTGGCAAACAGGAAAGTGTATGGACGGACACCCCCAGCCCCCCCCGAGCATCGGAAGAAGCAGACGGGCGGCCTCCTCAAAAATGCTAGCTGGAGCCCCGGCAGCGCGGGTGGATGTATGGCCCCCCCTCGCCCGGCGCGAGCCACGGGAGAAGCGGGCGGCCCCACCAATGCCAAATGCAGCCTTGCAGCATGCGCCAGACGGATGACAGCCCCCCTCTCCCGGCGTGAACCAAGTGCTGCACAGTGGTGGATGACTGGCAAGAGCCCCGGGAGTGTGGCGGCCGACCCCCCCCCCCTCCCCCAGCTCGGCATGAGCAGGACATGGCCCTAGTAGTGGCTAACAGGATGGGTGGAATGTACGGACAGCCCCCCCCCCCCCGGCGCGGCCACCGGGCGGCCCTCTTGCTGGAAGGAGCAATGGCAGCGTGGGTGGATGCGCGCCCCCCCTCTCCCGGAACGAGCACCGGGCGGCCTCCTCGAGTGAGCGGGCGAACATCCCCCCCCCCAGCCTGGCGTGAGCCCAGGCAACAGGGGGCAGACAGGAGGCAGCATAGGGAGAAAAGAGCGGGGCCCCTCCCCCCACGATGCCCAGCGTAAGGACCCTTCCCGGACGGCGCTGGGGGGAACGCAGAGACAAGCAGGCGGGTGGGCGGCCCCCCTCGATGTAGCCTGGAGTGAGCACCGGGAGGGGAACCGCCACGAGATCTCAGCAGCCGATGGCCGCTCCGCTACAAACCGGAAGTGACGCGCGACAGCAGTTTACCCAGAAACCCCACCGACGCCGGACATTAGAGGGGAGGAGGGATAAATAGCCCTCCGACTCCTCCTACAAACTCAGGCACGCCTGCGGCCCCGCCTTCCACTTGCGTAAATCGTCCGTGAATGGGGCTGTACGTCAATTACGTTCACGTTGAAACCAATGCGTCTTAGTGTCATAATTTGGAGCATGCGCACTGGGATACGTCCACGGATGGCGCATGCGCAGTTAAAAAAAACTTAAAAAACGTGGGGTCACAACACATTTAAATAAAACACGCCCACCTCATCCACATTTAAATTATCTGGGCTTATGCAGGCCCAATTACGCTACGCCACCGTAACTTAGCTTGGTGAATATAGCATTTGCCTCGCTAATTTACGGCGGCGTAGCGTATCAGAGCTACGTTACGCCCGCGGAAATTTAAACCGTGCTACGCGAATCTGGCCCTAGAAGTTTAAAGAAGCAATCATTTATTAGAAAACTGGAGCTCCTGGGAGTGGACGGTGAGCCCAATGGATGCCGGGTCAATGGACGTCCTTGTTGGTTGTCGCACAGTACTGTCTCCATAGTGGAGCACTTCTTCCTTCTGGCATTACCCCCAGCAGGTGGTGACAAGACCTGACCGCAGCTGTCATTTCTGGGTGCACCGGCCATTGCCGGCTCCGTCTATTGATCCGGCATCCATTAGGCTTACTGCCTGCCCGCAGGAGCTCCAGGGTTAAAAGCAGCAGTTCATTTCAACAGGCTCAGCAGAGAAAACGACAGAACCCGTGAGTCACAGAGCCTCACTGGCACACTACCATCTCCCTGCATGGGCTTGTGAGCTATTTACCTGATGTCATCAGTCTGTTCAGTTTTCCAATAAAGGATTGGTGCTTTGAACTTCTAATCTGTCTCTACCTACTTACTGGAACAGCGCTCCCTCTGCTGAATTTTGTGAGTTCTAAACTGCCCACTAGATGGCGCTTATGTATACACACACTCGGAAATCCCTTGCGATTCTTTACAGTGCGATTTGCGCCAATTTTTTATTGTGTTGATGCAAACCGCAAAGTATCGGTACTCAGTATCGGCGAGTACTTGACCGAAAGTATCAGCACTCTTACTCGCCGATAAAAAAAATTGGTATCGTTGCAACCCTAGTGTCCACTGTCGTTGAGACATAAAGTGATGGGAAATCCAAAAAACAGTTGTGCACTGAACATGAAGCGAGTGGTCACCTTCCAAAGAGATATACAGAGTCGATTATTAGTGCAGTGCCGCCCTCTTGAGGGTCGCAAGATAAATCAATACCCCTCTGGTTACCCTGACCCTGTGAGTCCTCAGCCTCCTCTGACACCCTGGGTTCAAACTGTTTTTGTCTTTCCTTTAAGTAATAATAACAACAAAAATACACTAAAATAAGTTGAATCCAGTAATGGTTTACTCCAGGGGTGGCCAACCAGTGGCCCGGGGGCCACATGTGGCCCACGAAGCCCTCTGATGTGGCCCACGACCTCCTGCTCTGGAATGGTGGGTTGGCAAGCCCAGATCACAGGTTGTTGACCCGTCATACCACAGCATCAGTGTTGTGAATGAAGCTGGTGGTAGAGGAAGAAAGCGGCTGCGGAGCAGAGCCCCATAAGCTGATGCTCCCTCTACAGCACCGGCTTTTGCCATAGGTGGAGTCTATGGCAAAGTTCAGCTAACGCGCAGGATAGGCACAGGTGCACTGTGCTGCACCCGCGGTGTGGGTAAACCACAGAACATCAGTGTGAAAGCAGTTTTAGGCTCTTACGATAGGGTGACCAGATTTTTAAAATGAAATCCGGGGACATATTTTTTCTTTACTAGTAATGGCAACAATCAGCGACTCTCTGCCCGTCACCACCCGCCTCACAGCCTCTCAACTCAGGCCACGTACACACGTCCGAGAACCTCGTCGGGGTAAACTCAGCGCTTCTCGCTGGATTCTGCCGAGAAACTCGGTCGTGTGTACGGGGCCTCACTCTTCGGGCTCCCGGCTACTACTGGATGGGGAGCGGAGGAAGATCACTTCGCCAGGGAAGGCAAGGAGATAGGCAGGTGGCTGGCCAGGATTTGAGCCAAGGCAGAAGAAAATGCGAGCGAAGCTGAATAGGCATGCGCCTGAAACTGAAGAAATATTCCCTCCGCTCCGACCAGCACATGATCATCAGAAAGGGGCACAGATAATGGGAAAAATATAACCACCCTATGCTAGTAGGCACGGCGGAGCGGGGTGTGTAATTAATTTTTTTTTTATTTTAATTCTGCACTGACTGTCTTTGAAATTGCCCCTGCCCCTTATTAAATCCAATCTGGGGACAAAACCAGGGACAGACTTGGTCCCGGGGACAGTGTCCTCAATCAGGGGACTGTCCCCTGAAACTGGGGATGTCTGGTCACCCTATCTTACGATCAGCCCGACCATCTATAGATCGACAGATGTCTGTTTACACCCACCTACCTTCAATTCGAAAAACAGAAGGGAGTTCGTCCCCTTTCATCTGTGCAGATTGGAGGGCCTATAGAGTACCTGTGACCCGTCATCTGCCTGCTCCCCTCATTGTGGCCCCCTAGACTGGTTACCAAGTTGCTTAAGTTGCCCTCGCTCTTGAAAAGGGTGGGTCACCCCTGGTTTACTTAAAGAGGTGGTTCACCCTAAATATAATCTCTCCCATGTGACCCAGCATACTAAAATTAAAGATTACACAGTAAGTGGGGGATTTAAAAAAAAAAAACAGCATACTGGCGCTGACGCCAGTATGCTGAATCACATGAGAGACTATATTTAGGGTGAACCTCCGCTTTAATAAGATGAATGAAGAAAAAATCAAAGAACAGCCCGGAATAGAGTTTGACATACTGTACATATGGTATTATTGGTAGAAAATAACTATCACCTCTTTGATGCAAAAGATATTAACCACTTCAGCCATGGAAGGATTTTCCCCCTTAAAGCGGAGGTCCACCTAAAAAATAAAAATTAAAGCCAGCAGCTGCTGACTTTTAATAAATAGACACTTACCTGTCCAGGGTGCCCGCCATGTCTGCATCAGAAGATGAGCAATCGCTCGTCTCTTGGCTGCCCCGCCGCCATCCTCGGTGAGGGAACCAGGAAGTAAAGAGTTGCGGCTTCACTGCCCGGTTCCCTACTGTGAATGCGCGAGTCGCTCTGCGTGTCTTTTGGAAAACTGTGTTTCCCAGAAGATAGCGCGCGGGGGGAGTGGCGTAGATACCCGCAGAATCTGCGGCTATCTATACCCGGAAGCGCGTGCATTATACTGGTATCTGCACCAGCCCCCCCCCCCCCGAAAGGTGCCAAATGTGACACCGGAGGGCGGGAGGGTTCCAAAAAGCAAAGGTTCACTTTTTCTGTGGAGCTCCGGACATTTTTTGCAATACGGCACTGCTTCAGTTTAACTGAAAATTGCACGGTCTGTGCGACGCTGTACCCAAATAAGCTTCATGTCATTTTTTTTCTCCACAAATAGAGCTTTATTTGCTGCGTTTTTTTTTTTGCACTATAAACAAAAAAAGAGCGACAAATTTGAAAAAATTAATATAGTTTTTTACTTTCTGCTACGATAAATATCCCCAAAAAAATGAACACATTTCCTCCTCAGTTTAGGCCGATACATATTCCTCTATTTTTGTAAAAAAAATTGCAATAAGCGTTTATTGATTGGTTTGCGCAAAAGTTATAGGCCCAGATCCACAAAGCTTTTACGCCGGGGTATCTACGCGTAAGTTAAAAGATGCGTCGTCGTATCTTTGCCCTGTATTCAGGAACCAAGATATGGCAGAATTGTAGCTTAGTTGCATATTTACGCTGGCCGCTAGGGGTGCTTCCATAGATTTACGCCTAGAATATGCAAATGAGCTAGATAAGACAATTCACGAACGTACTTGCGCCCGCCGCATTGAGATACGTCGTTAACATAAGGCGTACGACCGGCGCAAAGTTACCCCTGCTATATGAGGCGCAGCCAATGTTAAGTATGGACGCTGGAACAGCCGTCGAATTTTACGTTGTTTGCGTAAGTCGTACGCGAATACGGCTGTGCGTAAGTTACGTTTGCGTCGTAGGCAATGTTTGGCGTATCTTAGGCATTCTATCCGATGTGATTCTGAGCATGCACACTGGGTTACGTCCACGGGCGGCGCATGCGCTCTTCGTTCGGCACATAATTTGCATGGGGTCACGGTTAATTTTAATAAAACACGCCCACTGCCTAGCTAGTTTGAATTACGCGGACTTACACCGGCACATTTACGTTACGCCGCCAAAACTTATGGAGCAAGTGCTTTGTGAATACAGCACTTGCCTCCCTAAGTTGCGGTGGCGTAGCGTAAAGAAGATACGCTACGCCGCTCTAAAGATACGCCCGGGTACGTGAATCCGGGCCATAGCGTCTACAAAATAGGGGATAGATTTATGGCATTTTTATTATTTTTATTTTTTTACTAGCAATGGCAGCGATCTGCGATTTTTTGAGCGACTGCGACATTGCGTTGGACAGATTGAACACTTTTGACACTTTTTTGGGACCATTGGCATTTAAAGAGCTAAAAATAGCCACTGATTACTGTATAAATGTCACTGGCAGGGAATAGGTTAACACTAGGGAGCGATCAAGGGGTTAAATGTGTGTCCTAGGGAATGTTTCTAACTGTGGGGGGATGGGACTGCCTGGAGGAGACCGATCGCTGTTTATAACCAGTATGAACAGCAGATCTGCCTCCTCTCCCCTGACAGAACGGAGATCTCTCTGTTTACATTGACAGACCTCTGTTCTGTCTCTCTTATGAGCGATCGTGGGTGCCCAGCAGATATCATGGCCACCAGGCACATGCATCAGCTCCTACATCATGTGCCCCCCTATATCCTTCAATGCGCCCGCTGTACAGCTGCAGCAATTCGCACAGGGGAGCCAACCTACTACCGTATAACGACGGTGGCGGGTCGGCAACTGGTTAAACAATGGACATCATATTTCCTATACCAAAATAAGTGCATATAATGTGAGTGGGCTACAGGAGAGCAAAGGAATGACTCCTATACGTTTCAGACCCATGGGCGGACTGACCCATCAAGCACTCGGGCACTGCCCGGGGGCCTGTGCCGTTAGGGGGCCCGTGAGAGAATTTGCAATTCAAGTCTAGCAGGGTATTCAGGAAGTGGCTGTAATAATACCGCTCACAGTGCACTGCTCCCCGCTGGCCCCTCCTTACCTCCTGTTCACCCCAGGTGCTTGTACTATACATGACATCACCTGGGACGGACGAGAAGAGAGGAGGGGCCGGCGGGGAGCAGTGCACTGTGAGCGGTATTCTAGGCATCGGATGAGGCACTGTTCTTTTATTGGAGTACCATGGCCACCAGCGCAGAGGCGGGAGCAGGCGGTAGGGGGCTGGGGCCAGGGCCCCAACAGGACCTGCAGGAGCCCCATGTAATTCTTACTTTCCCTTTGTGCCCTCTACCCCTCTATGGTGTCCCCTGTGCCCTCCACCCCTCTATGGTGTGCCCTCCACCCTCCCACAGTGAACCCCTGTGCCCTCCACCCCCCTGAAGGTGTCCCCCTGTGCCCTCCACCCTCCCACGTTGACCCCCTGTGCCCTCCACCCCCTATGACAGTGTCCCCCTGTGCCCTCCACCCTCCCACAGTGACCCCCTGTGCCCTCCACCCCCCTGACGGTGTCCCCCTGTGCCCTCCAACCCTCCCACGGTGACCCCCTGTGCCCTCCACCCCCTATGACGGTGTCCCCCTGTGCCCTCCACCTCCCACAGTGAAGCTGGCCAAGACACACACACCAAACTCAGAGCCACAGAGTTTTGAAGGATGAACTTGGGAAGCCGGTTGAGAGCCATGCTAGGGTTGATTAACTGAAACGTAACTAAAACAATTTTACTAAAATCCTCCTTCCTCCTGGCAGGCGCAGTAACCCAACCTGCTGTAGCAGCGGTGGGTACAGTGGGGATCGAAATTTCGGGCACCCAAGTTAAACATTTGTATTAATGTGCATAACGAAGCCAAGGAAAGATGGAAAAATCTCCAAAAGGCATCAAATTACAGATTAGACATTCTTATTAGTCAAAAAAAGTTAGATTTTATTTCCATCATTTACACTTTCAACATTGCAGAAAACAAAAAAATGGCGTCTGCAAAAGTTTCCTTCCTTTATGAGAAGACATTTTTGGTCCAGAACACTCTGACACAGGTTTCCACACCCGAATCTCTCCAGATTAACTTCTGTAGAACTCAGATCTGACAGGCGATCACCATCAAGCCGCTCAGTGTACGGTGCATCCTTTGATGAAGTTTCCAGGCCTTCTCCCAACATACCAGCCTCTTGCATGGTCCTCTCCAGGATAGGTCCTCCCCTGGTTGGACTTTAGTGTTGGACTTTAAGGGCCAGATTCAGCAAGACTTGCGCTGGAGTATTTCGATATGCGCCGCGTAACTGTGAAGATGCGCCGTCGTTTCTATGCGGCCGTACCCACCAAACTAGATGCGACAGAAAACGGGCTTTCCCCGACCGGCTTAACTTTCCGACGCCAGAGTCTCGTCAGCGCATAATTTCGCTTGGCGCATCAGTCGTGCCTATTGATTTCCCCTGCAAATATGCAAATGAGGGAGATTTCCCGATTCGCGAACGCATTAGCACTATACGCTGGCTACATGCGCCGCGCGTATCTCGTCCGTCGGGCGCAAAGTTATTTCTACAAATAGCTGCTTTATCTTTACTCCAGACGGCCTCACAGGTCAGCAGGAGAGCAGCTACAGCAGCAGCGTTACCGACGAAACTAGCAAGCTGAACAACCACACGTGCAAGGACAACACCTGTGTGTGCCAACATGCCAGGGGCAGTCGCGGTCCTAGCACTAGTACTGGGTCCCCCGGTACGGAGGAGGCGGGCACGTGAGAGGATATACCGCACGCGCATGAGCCTCTTTGGCATGGGGGATGAGGAGGTGTATCGCCTCTTCAGATTCAGCCCTGATGCAATACTTGAACTAACCACAACCCTGCAGGATGACATCACCAGCAAGACACACCGCTCACATGCAGTGCAGCCACTGGTGAAGGTACTGGCAACACTTCATTTCCTTGCAAGTGGATCATTCCAGCGTACAAGTGGAGTGGTGGCTGGGATGTCACAGTCCTCCATGAGCAGATGTGTGCACCAGGTTGTCCCTGCAATCCTCAGAGGCATGTCCCACCACTTCATCAGACCAACCACTGAGGAGTTGCGGCTGAAGGCAATGACAGATTTCTACAGCATTGCCAGATTCCCACGCACTGTGGGGGCCATTGATTGCACACATGTGGCACTCCAGCCCCCCAGTGCCACAGAGCACATATACCGCAATCGGAAGCATTGGCACTCCATCAACGTACAGGTGATAGCTGATGCCCAGCGCCTCATATGGCACGTCCGTGCCAAACACCCCGGGTCCAGCCATGACGGCTTCATATACCGTCAGAGTCCCATCCCAGCAGAATTTGAGCAGAACATGTATGGGGACAGCTGGCTGGTTGGTGAGTGACATGGGTGGCAGGCATGACTATCCCCTCCCATGATGCACACATCACAAGTGGCACATGCACTACTAACATCCTCCTGTCTTTTCCCTTCCAGGTGACTCTGCATATGCACTGGGACCCCATCTAATGACTCCTTTCCGGAACCCCCAAACCAGAGGAGAGAGAAGATACAATGAAGCACATATCAAAACCTGTGCAGTGGTGGAGTAAACATTTGGGCTCCTGAAGTCCCGTTTCCGCTGCCTGGATAAGTCCGGGGGGACCCTATTGTATTCCCCTACCTTCGTGTGTCAGATCATCGGTGTATGTTGCATTCTGCACAACTTTGCTATGAGAAAAGGCCTTCAGATTGACATACGTGATGACCTGACCCCCGACCCACACAGTCCCCACCTGCCAGAGGAGAACCAGTCTGCTGATGGAATAGCAGTCAGGAGGGTCCTCGCCGTAGTCATCTTTGGACACTAAACCAAAACATTAATCACACAGACAATGCACGCATGCACACCACTGATGTCCCTAGATCACACACACCACATCACATTGGATTAGCCCAAGTCCAGCATGTAGGACTTGGGAGCAGCAACGCCAGCGTCAAGGCCCCAATGATGTCGCTGTCCATTCATACACCTTTCACACGTCATTCATACAGCCGTGGGGATAACTTCTCCACCACGCCGAGGGTGACACCCCTTACTGGCAGGAGTGCCACCCCCTCACATTCACACACCATTCACACTGTCCCCTGTACTGACCCCTGACCGTGTGCAGTTAAAATTAAAATAAATATCTCATAACCTGAGTAATAAAATAAAATATAAACTCATAACCTGAGTAATAAAATAAAATATAAACTCATAACCTGAGTAATAAAATAAAATATAAACTCATAACATGAGTAATAAAATAAAAAAATAAAAACCCGAAAAAAAAAACCCTCATCTGGGATGACGGGGGCTCCTCCTTGTGGGCACTCTCGGGCTCCTCAGCTGCCTAGGGGGAGTGGGTGGGGGTGGGGGGGCATCTGGAGGAGGCTGATCCCCGGGTGGGCCACTCCTGGCAGCTGTTGGCTGCATGCCCTCCAAGGCCACAGCAATCCGGCTCAGAAAATGATTGGTCTGGGCCTGCATTCTCATCTGGCGGGTGATATTATGCCGCTGGGCACGCTGCCGCTGCCTCCCCTCTTCCCGGATGGCAGCTGTGTTGGCGTGGATGGCTGCTGTGAGGTGCCGTAAATCAGCCTGCACCTCCCCCAGGCTGGTGACAACGTCCTGCACACCACTGGGCAGCTGCGATACGGAGCACAGACTGTCAGCGAGCCGGTCCAAGTGGCCAGCAATCTCCCCCATCTGTTGTGTTTGCCGGGCATGGTCCATCGCCACCTGGTCCTGGACCAGATCAGACACCCCCCTGGTCTTACGGGTCGCCTTCCTGGGGCCAGGAGAAGGTTGTCCCCGTGGGGATGGAGTCGCCCTTGAGGGGCTACCGAGGTTGGGTGAGGGGATGACAGAGGGGCCTGCAGAAGGGGAGGACTCAGATAAAACCAAAAAAAACTCCTGCTGAGGAACAGGCTCCTCCTCAACCATCTCCACAGGAGTGGTGTGGGCACTCTCCTCCACCTCGGTGTCTTCAGCACCCAGGGGCTCGTCCTCAGGATCCCGTTGGGAGGTTGGGGTGGAATGGCCTGCAACAGATGATGGCCCAGCTCCGTCATCTGTGGATGACACAAAGCAGACACATGTTGGTGGTCCCACACACTTGGCACATGTACCCTCCCCCCCCCCACATGCAACACACCAAATAGGGGATAAAAAACACTTACCTGTCCTGGAGCCTTCCTCCACAGAATCATAGCCTGGTACCCCCTCCAATTGCTCAGTCTCCAGGCAGCGGGCGACCACCTCCTCCTCTGTGGTCAGGCTGACCGGACATGGGGGTCCACCACCTGTGCCCCGCTCATGGGTCCGAATGGTGGCCACCTTGCCACGGACCTTGCGCCGCAGGTCATTTATTTTTTTCTGGATATCACCAGCAGTCCGGGTGGAGTACCCCAACACATTCACCCTGCCAGCAATGGTGTCCAGGATGGCCTGCTTCCTCTCCCGGCTGGTCTTCCGACTTTTCTTTCCATGCAGAAAATCATTATAAGTCTCCATAGCAGAGATGACCACAGAGACCTCCTGGGCATTGAAATTGAGGTTCCTCCTCTCTTTGGGGGGAGTGGGAGCAGCCATTAAAGAGCAAAAGTAACTTCCCTGGGGTGGGGGGAAACGGAAATGCTTTTGCGCCGGAATGGCGCTTCCGCTGGCGCTTTTATACGCGCAACGGAACACATTGCGCTGACGTTTCCCGTGAAGTGGTGCCGACGGAAGTTGTGAGCATGCGCACAGGGGGCCGAGTGAAGCCTCACTCACTGCGCATGCTCCGTGGATGATGCGCTGAACGTAAGCCTCTGCGCTGGGCTCCGCCCATCATTTACATATGATCACACCCACTTCCACTTGCGTCGGGTTGTGCCAACGCATCTTCGTTACTCCGTCGCAAAGTAACGCCCATGCGCTTGGTGAATGCTGTACTTCACTCGCTATTTTGCGTCAGCGCAGCGTATATGCGTTGCGCTACGCTGGCGAAAAAATTTGCGCATCTACCTGAATCTGGCCCTAAGTGGTTACATTTCCTGCATTTACACACAGAAGTTTGATCTAAGCAGGAAGTTGGTTACAATGTTTCATGTTGTTACAAACTTGGCAGACTGGGATTTTTTCTTTACACACATAAGTTTATCCCTTTGATCTAAGAAGGAAGCGTTAGTTACAATGTTTCCTGTTAAGAACTTGGCAGACTCCCCAGATATTTTCTTCTGACAGCTGAAAGTCTCTCCACTTGTTATATGAAAGAATCGGCAAACTGCATTGGAGATGTCAGGGGGGTTGAATAGAGATCACGATTTTTTAACGATTAATTGTGCAGCTCTAGCATGGTATTTGCGCGGCAATTTTTCAAACATGTTTCATTCATTAAAAAAACACTAAAGTTAGCAAGATTTTTTTGGTATCCCAAGCGATGCTTTAAAAAAATGTTTAGGTTACATGTTTAGAGTTACAGAGGAGGTCTAATGCTAGAATTATTGCTCTCGCTCTAACGATCGTGGCATATGTAACCGTCATACCCTCCACACTCCTCTCCTATACATAGTGATCACTCTCATACCTTACACACTTCTCTCTGGTACATACTGCCCACTGTCATACCCTCCACACTCATCTCCTGAACATTGTGCCTGCTGTCATACACTTCTCTCCTGTACATACTGCCTACTGTCGTACCCTCCACACTCCCCTCCTGTACATAGTGCCTGCTGTCATACACTTCTCTCCTGTACATACTGCCTACTGTCGTACCCTCCACACTCCTCTCCTGTACATTGTGCCTTTTGCCGTACCCTTTGCACTCTTCTCCTGTACATAGTGCCCACTGTTAGACCCTCCACATTCCTCTCCCTCACCTGCACATACTTCCCACTTATATACCATTCGCACTCCTCCCCTATCTCGCTTACCCGCAAAAACAGTTCTTTTAAAATGATACTGAATACCCTCAATGTTACCAGCTCTAGAATGGACACACTTTTGTCAGTTGAACTAAAGGAAATCTCAGTTCTCATATTTGTTCTGCCTCCTTATTAGTACTCATTTAATTTTGTGATTTCTACTGTGATGTACAGAGGAACATCGGAGATCTCAGCTACTCTAAATATAGCACTTGTGAAAAAAAAAGTTTCCATGAACATATTTTTAATATTTTGGCGACTATGCACTTATGCACTGCCCAAGGGCCACTGGGTCAGTAGGGGGCCCCATGAGAGGCTCCTGGGACCCTGTGATATTAAAGCGGTAGTAAATAGACATGTGCAAAAGGAAAAAAATGGTTTTGTTTTGTTTTAATTTGTTATTTAATTAATTTCATTAAGTTAGATTCGTTAAATTTGTTACATTCGTTTTCGGAATTCGATAGTTTGACCAAATTCGAAAAAAAAACAGTCGAATTCGAAAACATTTCTACCGGATTCGAATTCGATCATATTTTGATCGGATTTGAAAATATTTCAACAGAATTCAATAATATTTCATCCACTATCGTTAATATTTCAACCAAATTCGATGAAATTATTTCAACCGGATTTGAAATTATTTCAACCGAATTTGATTGTATGTATTTGTATTTGTATTATAGTATTTGATTACATTCTATTAAATTCTATTCTGTTCTTTACTGTTCTTTGATTTTCATTCTATTGTTTTTATTATTTCATATTCTATTTTATTGTATTCTTTTTTAGAAATCGATTTATATTTTTTAGATTATGACTCAAATTTGCTTTCAATTTTCATTCGAATTTGTTTTCGATTCGAATTGTTTTTGAATTCGATTAGAATAGAATTTTTTTTCGAATTCGATTCAATTTTTCTTTCGAATTCGATTTGAATTAATTTCGAATTTCGTTCGCGTTTTTTCTAATTTGTTTAAATTCGTTAATTTTGGTCTGATGATGACCGAAAGACCTTAGATGCTCCCATTACTAACAAGGAGATAGTGGCGGCCACATATGCTTTTTAGTGTTAGGACCACAGAATTATGGGGTGCCTTGGCGCAGCTCTGTGGCTCACGCATGCGTTTGCAAATGCGTGCGGACAAAACCCTGGTGTTGTGCCATGGTACTCTCCCTTTTGAATGTTGTATGTCTTGATTGCAAATATTTCAATAAATAAATAAATTCGATGCATCCGAATTTCCGAATAATGAAAAATTCATCCGAATTCGAATTCGTAACAAAACAAAATGCAAATGTCTAGTAGTAAACTTTCCTGACATTACTACCTTTTAGAGGCCCTGGGGTAGGTTATGCCACAATGTACAAGTACGCACAGCATATTAGCACATTAGGGTACACATAAATTTTCAGGCTGAGCCCTCCAGTGCTGGACTGTGATCAGTCCGGCGGGGCCCGGGCACTTCCATCTTCACCCGGTCTTCCTTCTAGGTTCTGTGCCTTTGGTCACTAGCCTTGGCCGGGCTGCGTTTATGTCATTCCCACGCATTTATTTATTATTTATAAAAGGCCCCACCAAAATCCTCAGCACCAGGCCCATGATGTTCTTAATCTGGCCCTGCAGCTAGTATGTATAGCATACTAGCTGATTATGTATTACTTACCTCAGAATGAAGCCCCGCAGAGGTCCACGTCTCCCCCTCCGGCCACCGACATGTTGTCCCGGATTCAACATTACGTGTTGAGTTTTAAAAGCAGCGGACTTCTGTCAGATTAGCAAACCCGTGAGATCAGCGGGCTTGCCGCTGCTTTTAAAGTTCAACATATAAACAGTCAGACGAAGTTCTAAGTACTGTATTTCACTATAGAACCTCAGTTTACTGTTATAAATAAGTGTAAAATGTAAAACCCCGGGGGGGGGGGGGGGTGTACAAAGATGTCCGCTTGTCCCCTTCTCAAGTTCTCACTGTATCCTTAGTGTGGAGGAGTGCGGAGTGAAGAAAGATGGCGGTGTTTCATTACATTCGGCTACCCATCACAGTTTTAGTCTGCTGTTTTGTCGTAAAAGTGTTGGAACGCATATAGGGACGTCTCGCATGCGCAGTGCGAAATGTATTCAGCGGAACGTCACTTCAAGAACAAACTGTGATAGGTAACCATATGTGACGAGACGCCCCTCCTCCCCTCTCTGAGCTACAAGAAAATGGAGAATATCCCCCCCTCCCCTCTCTGAGCTACAAGAAAATGGAGGACACCCCCTCCCCTCTCTGAGCTACAAGAAAATGGAGGTCACGCCTTTGACGCGTCATATTCGGCTCCCCCATCACAGACTGCTCCGGAAGTGCTGTGGTGGCCAACTGCGCATGCGCGATGCGTTCCAATGCATTTACGACACTGCACACCAGCGAAGCCGTCATTCAGAGCGACGTGGACTTAGGGGAAAGTGGCCAGTCGGCCTCACGTCCTCGCTTCGCTCGGACGGCTCGCTCTGCTCGCTCGGTCTCCTGGCTCTTTTTTTACCATTCCTCCAATCCACGGGGATGTTAAGGAAAGAGCCTGGATACAAAACGAGATTTTCCTGGTGTGCACTGCCGTAAATGCAGTCTGTGATGGGGAGCGGAGTAGGACGATACACCTTCCCTCACTCTGAGCTACAAGAAAATGGAGGACACCCCCCCTCCCCTCTCTGAGCTACAGGAAGATGGAGGACACCCCCTGCCCATGAATAGATTGTATATAAAGGAGGAATATCTTTATCAATTGACACATTTCTTCTAAACAATGAGAAGTCATTGTGTAATTACAGGAAGATTGAATCCTTGAGCTACAAGAAAATGGAGGATGCCCCTCCCTGAGCTACAGAAAAATGGAGGACACCCCTCCTCCTTCTGAGCTACAAGAAAATGGAGGACACCCCTCCCTCTGCTCTCACAGAGAGCTGCAGTTAGAGACAGACAAGTTGAAGGAGAAACTCCTGGAGAGATACGGTAAGATGGGGGACCATGGAGGGGAGTACAAGGGGGGGGACACTGGGATGGTGGAGGGGAGAAAGGAACTATGGAGGGATGTGGGATCACTATGAGGGAGGGGCAGTACATGAAAGAGTGCGAAAACAATCAGATGATGGAGAACCTTTTTTGTAGTGCCATCCCCCCTGTACGTTATCTTACCCCCCTCCCCCTGTATATTGTCTTACCCCCCCCCCCCTTCCCCTGTACATTGTATTGCTGCTAGGTTTGCCACCTGTCCAGGATTCACCCGGACAGTGCAGGTTTTGAATAATGTATCCGGGTTTCAGGTGGACTGAAACCCGGACACATTATTCAGACTGGGCTGTGGCTCCCTAAGTAGCCAAGATAAGTCAGACAAAAATCTGTTGCTATTCGGGAGCTGTTTGGGGGGGCAGGGTGATGTAATCAAAGAAATTTGATCACACCCACATTTTGCTGAGGCACACTATGCGCACTGCATTACTACTCTCCTTGGGGCACACCAAGTGTTCGGGTTTGGCTTGAAGAAAAGGTGGCAACCCTAATTGCCACCCCCCCATACGTTGTCTTACCACCCCTTCCCCTGTACATTGCATTGCCCCCTCCCCCACTGTACGTTGTCTCGCCCCCTCCCCCACTGTACGTTGTCTCGCCCCCTCCCCCTGTACGTTGTCTTACCCCCTTCCCCCTGTACGTTGTCTTACCCCCCTTCCCCCTGTACGTTGTCTTACCCCCCTTCCCCCTGTACGTTGTCTTGTCTTACCCCTTCCCCCTGTACGTTGTCTTGTCTTACCCCTTCCCCCTGTACGTTGTCTTGTCTTACCCCTTCCCCCTGTACCTTGTCTTGTCTTACCCCTTCCCCCTGTACCTTGTCTTGTCTTACCCCTTCCCCCTGTACCTTGTCTTGTCTTACCCCTTCCCCCTGTACCTTGTCTTACCCCTTCCCCCTGTACCTTGTCTTACCCCTTCCCCCTGTACCTTGTCTTACCCCTTCCCCCTGTACGTTGTCTTGTCTTACCCCTTCCCCCTGTACGTTGTCTTGTCTTACCCCTTCCCCCTGTACGTTGTCTTGTCTTACCCCTTCCCCCTGTACGTTGTCTTGTCTTACCCCTTCCCCCTGTACGTTGTCTTGTCTTACCCCTTCCCCTTGTACCTTGTCTTACCCCTTCCCCCTGTACGTTGTCTTACCCCTTCCCCCTGTACGTTGTCTTACCCTTCCCCCTGTACCTTGTCTTGTCTTTCCCCTTCCCCTTGTACCTTGTCTTACCCCCTTCCCCCTGTACCTTGTCTTGTCTTACCCCTTCCCCCTGTACCTTGTCTTGTCTTACCCCTTCCCCTGTACCTTGTCTTACCCCCTTCCCCCTGTACATTGTCTTACCCCCTTCCCCCTGTACATTGTCTTGTCCCTTCCCCCTGTACATTGTCTTGTCCCTTCCCCCTGTACGTTGTCTTGTCCCTTCCCCCTGTACGTTGTCTTGTCCCTTCCCCCTGTACGTTGTCTTGTCCCTTCCCCCTGTACGTTGTCTTACCCCTTCCCCCTGTACGTTGTCTTACCCCTTCCCCCTGTACGTTGTCTTACCCCTTCCCCCTGTACGTTGTCTTACCCCTTCCCCCTGTACGTTGTCTTGCCTACCCCTTCCCCCTGTACTTTTTCTATTTTCCTATCATGTCCTCTAATATTACAAAAGGGGGAATATTTTCACTCTTAGATCACTTACCTACCCCCCACCACACACACAGATCACCTACCTTCTCTCTCCCCCACACACAGGTTGCCAACCCTCCCACACACACATGGATCATCTACCCCTACCCCCCACACACATACAGATCACCTTCTCTCCCCCCACACACACGTCACACAACCCCCCTGCTTGAAATTACCTGCCATGACCTGGTGAAAATTCCAGCCCACCTGACACTTTGGGTTCAGACATCCTTGTACCACCTTAAAGTAATCAGACAACTGTATTTGGCCGGGTTCACACTGGTCTGACATTGGAAGCTCATGTCGCATGACGTGTAAAAATCAATGTTAGCGACTTTGAAAATGCTCCATGTACTACTTTGGTCCTACTTCACTCCATTAAATATCATTGAAGTCAGATCAAAGTCGGAACGCCGTCTTGCACGCTCCGACTTTGGCTTGTACTCTGCTGATCTTGAGGGGGAACTCCACGTCAAAAAAACGGCATGGGTTCCCTCTCCAAGAGCATACCATGCCCATGGGTCTGGTGCAGATTTAAAAGGGGGAACCCCCCTACGCCAAAAAACGGCGTGGGGGGTCCCCCCCAAATCCACACCAGACCCTTATCCGAGCACGCAGCCTGGCCGGTCAGGAAAGGGGGTGGGGACAAGCAAGCACCCCCCCCCCCTGAACCGTACCAGGCCGCATGCCCTCAACATGGGGGGGGTGAGTGCCTTGGAGCATGGGGGCGCCCTGCGGCCCCCCACCCCAAATCACCCTGTCCCCATGTTGATGAGGACAGGGCCTCTTCCCGACAACCCTGGCCGTTGGTTGCAGGTGGGGGTCTTATCGGAATCTGAGGGCCCCCTTTAACAAGGGGGGGTCTTCTTTCGTCTTCTGTGCTCCCCGGTTCTTCTCCCGCTCTCCGGTGCCTTCTGCCGGGCTGCACCATCGCTATCTCCTTTGTAGCTCTTTCACTAGCGGCGGCCAGTCCGGTCTTCCTCCGTCGCCACCTTCTTCCCTCTTTTTTTCTTTTGATGTTGACTCGACGCTCCCTCCCGCTGTAATGTCGGGTGCGCAGTTTGTACTGATTTATATAGGCCTCTTATGATGTCACAGTCTCAGCATCCTCCGGGTGTCGTCAGTAATGTCCCCGTTGCAAATCTGATGGTCTTCACCGGCACGTAGGAGCTCATTAAAGGGGTGTTCCAGCCCAAAATTGTGTTTATTAAAAGTCAGCAGCTACAAAAAGTGTAGCTGCTGGCTTTTAATAAACACTCACTTACCTGCTCCTGCTTTCCAGCGACGCGCCGACCGGGGCTCCGCTCCTCTCCCCCCCTCCCCAGCCGGCGTCTCCATCCCGACTGTGGGCACCCAGCCGTGACAGCCTTCGGCCGCTGATTGGAGAGGCGATCGCATGGGACCTGTCATGTCCCATGTGATCGCCTACAGGGAGGGGCTGCTGTAGGCGATTAAGCTTAATCGCCTAACCAGCCCCTCAGCGGAAGCAGGAAGTGGGACAGGAAGTCCCACTCCTCCTAAAGCCCCCACTCCCCCCCAAAAAAAATGACATGCCAAATGTGGCATGTAAGGGGGAGGGGAGGGGATTAAACCAAAGTCATTTTTTAGGGTGGAACTCCTCTTTAACTGTAGCAATAGGTTTCTTGTAATGAAGAAGGCTAAAGGTGTCTATGTACAGTGTTCAAAGAAAGTTCAGTAAAGCATTCCTAAGGTAAAGATGTCTGTGCAAAGTGTCCTATGGAACCGTGATAAAGGGCTTTGTGAGGCCTTAGGCAAAACTTGACATGGGGCCCCACTTACACCCATGATGGGAAAAATAATTCAAGGACAAGAGCCTCTTCCCCACAACCCTGGCCGCTGGTTGTGGGGGTCTGCAGGCAGGGGGCTTATTGAAATCTGGAAGCCCCCTTTAACAAGGTGGCCCCCATATCCTGCTCTTTAATAACTAAGGAGCGGGGGCCACCCGGTGATGTCACCTGGTGAACCCGCCCCCTTGTGACATCATTGACCGAGGGCATGTTGGGTCATTGACGTCACAAGGGGTGGTGTCACCGATATTCACTGGTTGTTAGGGACGCTGGCGGCTCCTGAGTCAGGGCTCTTAATGCTGCCTGAGCACATCAGCGTTAAGGTCACCTGTCCCACAAAACTGGGGTAATGCATTGGGTAAGTTAGGCGGCCCCTGTAAATGTGAGGCCTTAGGCGACCGCCTAAATTCAGCTCACCTCTAAAATCCTTTTCTTTGAGTATAGCACAAGATACAGAGCTTAGTCATTACATAGTGGGTTGTATGGTCACCAGAGGTGATTGGACACTGGCACAACCAATGAGAACAAGTTCCCCTCCCATACAGGAAGTACCTTAGTTTTTGTGGCAAAGCAGTAAGAATTCCATAGAAGGGGGGACCTCTGTGTCCCGTAGTGTACTCAAAGAAAAGGATTTTACAGGTAAGCTGTTATTAAAAATTCTACTTTCTTTTTTTTAATTCAAATATTCTTTATTAATTTTCTGCATTCCAGAGGCATAATTCAGTTTACATAACATGCATTCTTGTGTACAAAGCCCGAGTTTTGTGACCTATATTGTGCACCTTTTACCCATTACCCCCCCCCCCCCCCCTTCTTATTTATACACATATATGCACACTTTACTATAAATACTGCTTTTCCTTATTTTATTTTCTTTATCGTACACCAAGGGACACAGAGCTTATACATTACATAGTGAGACGTCCCAGAGCAATGCTCAATATGAAGGGCGGGAGACACCGATCAAGCAGGCCGCCAATGGATAAGAAGCCCTAGACCGCTGCCTGCAGCACACTACGCCCAAAGGCCAAATCCTCATGTCCTTTTACATCTATTTGATAGAATTTGGTAAATGTATGGACTGAAGACCAAGTTGCAGCTTTACGGATCTGAGCCATCGAAGCCGGGTGGTGCACTGCCCATAAAGCACTTATTGCCCTGGTCACGTGCGCCTTAACAGAAAAAGGAAGAATACTGTTCATTAAACCATAAGCTTGAACAATTACTTGTTGAATCCACCTAGCAATGGTGGAATTTGATGCCGGCTGGCCCTTCTTGGGACCATCTGGCACAATGAACAAAACATCTGTTTTACGTATCTGAGCCGTAGGCTGCAGATAGATTTTTACTGCTCTCACTACATCTAGGGAGGGCAATAACTTTTCCTCCGCTGTGCGCGGTTCGGGAAAAAAGGAAGGCAAAACAATGTCTTGATTTAAATGAAACGCTGTCACCACCTTTGGAAGAAAGGTAGGGTGAGGGCGTAGCACAATTTTGTCTTTGTGACAAATTAAAATAGGGCTCTTTACAAGAAAGAGCTGCTAACTCCGATATCCTTCTAGCAGAAGAGATAGCAATCAAAAAGGCCTATTTGTTGCTTAAAAGAATCAAAGAAATATGGCGAATAGGTTCAAAAGGTTGCTTTTGCAGAACTGATAATACTAAGTTCAAATCCCAGTGACACAAGGGGCCAGATTCAGGTAGATGGGAGCATCTTTGCTCTGGAGCAACGCTTCTCATTTACGTTACTCTGCCGAAATTTTAGGAGCAAGTGCTGTTATTCATGAAGCACTTGCTCCTAAAGTTGCGGCAGCGCATCGCAAATGAGCCGGCGGAATTCAAATTGGGCGGGTACGGGGCGTGTATTATTTAAACTAAGCGCGATCCCGCGGCGAACGTACTGCGCATGCGTCGAGTGTCAATGCATCCCAGTGCGCATGCTCCAAATTCTGTCAGTGAACGTCAATGACGTCACATCCCCATTCATGAAAGTTTTACGCAAGCGACGCGATTTTTTTTTTCCGACGCGATGACGACGCCTATACTTAACATAGGATACTCCACTAGGGGGCTGCTTTATCTTTACGCCGCGTATCGCTTACGGAAATGTCTGAAAGTCACTGCGTCGCGCCCGAATACGATCGTGAATTGCCGATTCCCGCTGATTAACATATTTTTTCAGCGTTAATCAGCGGGAACGCCCCCGGCGCCATTTTTAAATTAAAGTTGCGATGCGATGGCGAAATTCAATTGCGCCGATTGCATCGGAACTCCAACCCGGCGTTTCTTGTTTTCTGGTTACAGAAAACAAAAACGCCGGCTTAACCACTTAAGACCCGGACCAATACGCTGGCAAATGACCCAAGGGGTTTTTGCGATTCGGCACTGCGTCGCTTTAACAGACAATTGCGCGGTCGTGCGACGTGGCTCCCAAACAAAATTTGCGTCCTTTTTTTCCCACAAATAGAGCTTTCTTTTGGTGGTATTTGATCACCTCTGCGGTTTTTATTTTTTGCGCTATAAACAAAAATAGAGCGACAATTTAAAAAAAAATGCAATATTTTTTACTTTTTGCTATAATAAATATCCCCCAAAAATATATAAAAAAACATTTTTTTTCCTCAGTTTAGGCCTATACGTATTCTTCTACATATTTTTGGTAAAAAAAATCGCAATAAGCGTTTAACGGTTGGTTTTCGCAAAATTTATAGCGTTTACAAAATAAGGGATAGTTTTATTACATTTTTATTAATTATTTTTTTTTTTACTACTAATAGCGGCGATCAGCGATTTTTTTCGTGACTGCGACAATATGGCGGACACTTCGGACAATTTTTACACATTTTTGGGACAATTGTCATTTTCACAGCAAAAAATGCATTTAAATTGCATTGTTTACTGTGGAAATGACAGTTGCAGTTTGGGAGTTAACCACAGGTGGCGCTGTAGGGAATGTGTACCTAATGTGTGTGTTTACTACTGTAGGGGGGTGTGGCTGTAGGTGTGACGTCATCGATCGCGTCCCCCTATTACAGGGATGACGCGATCGATGCTCCGGCCACAGAGAAGCACGGGGAAGCCGTGTGTACACACGGCTCTCCCCGTTCTTCCGCTCCAGGGACGGATCGCCGCACTGCAGCGGCGATCGGGTCCGCGAATCCCGCGGTCCCGGTCCTGGAGCTTCGGACCGGGTCGCGGGCGCGCGCCCGCGACCCACGGCTGGGTACTAAAACCAACGTATATATACGTTGATGTGCCCAGCCGTGCCATTCTGCCGACGTAAATCTGCAGGAGGCGGTCCTTAAGTGGTTAAAGTGACAGTTAGGCTGGCGGATCACTGGATACTCCAGCCTAACTCTACCTGAATCTGGCCCAAGGGTGATTTGACTGGCGGATTTATCCATAGTACTCACTGAAATGAATGCCCGGACTAGGCAATGAGATGCTATAGGTTTCTGAAAAAAAAGACTGACAGAGCCGATATTTGACCCTTGATAGTACTCGGGGCAATTTCATATTCACTCCTAATTGGCAAAAGGCGAGAATCCTACTTATAGCATACTTTCTAGGATTCCACCCTCTGGATTCACACCAAGAAACATACGCCTTCCAGACTCTATAGTAGATCAGCCTGGAGGCCGGCTTTCTAGCATTAAAGCGGAGTTCCACCCAGGAAAACAACATTTGGCCAAAAGTCCTAAAAAAAAATAATAAAAAAATAATAAAAAATATATATATATACTCACCCGAAATACCTGTTGCTATGCGAAAGTCCGTAATCTGCCTCTTCCCCACCGCGGTGTGTTTTCTTCTGCTTCTTCTCCTTGTGAATGGGGTGCGCTGCTTTCTGGGAACTGTGTGTGTTCTCAGAGAGCAGCCGCCCATTCACAAGCCGGCACGAGACTCACACAGGCGCAGTAGGAAATGTTAGTAGCTGCTGAGTTTTAAAAAAAAATAAAAATTGCGGGTGGAACCCCGCTTTAATGAGTGTAGACAGAACTGGACCAGAAAGTCCTCATTTCTTCAAAATGTAGATCTCAGTAGCCAGACTGTCAAATTTAGCTTCTATAAGGAAGGGTGGAACACTGGACCTTGTGACAGTAAGTCGTGATGTAGTGGAAGCACCCAAGATCTTCCTACCGCCATCTTTATGATCTCGGCGTACCAGGGCCAATTGGGGGCCACTAGGAGCACCGGTATTCCCTCCTTCTTGATCCTGCCCAGCAATCTCTGTAAGAGAGGGAGGGGGGTGGGAATGCATAGATCAGTGAAAACTGATTCCAAGGAATTGTCAGATTATCCGTCCTGTAAGCCACCGGATCTCTCATCCTGGACACACAGTTGTCCAACTTCCTGTTAAACCTGGAAGCTAACAGGTCTGGGGTCTGGGGTTCCCCATCTCTGGCATATTGCCTGAAAGACATTGGGGTGGAGAGACCACACTGGAGACAGTTGCTTGTGACATAGTCCACTTGCCAGTTTTCTACCCCTGGAATGAAGATTGCAGAAAGACCAGGAACATGTTTTTCTGCCCATCTCAAAATCCAATTCACCTCTTTCTGAGCATCCCGACTCCGGGTGCCTCCTTGGTGATTGATATAAACTACTGCAGTAGCATTCTCGGATTGAATCCGAATCCGATAGCCCTGTAACCTGTGAGTTCAGGTTCTGAGAGCCAAGTATACTGCCCGAATTTCCAGAATATTGATGGGCAGGCTCTCCTTGGTTTTGGCCCAGGAACCCTGGGCTGAGGCTTCTTCTAACTCTGCTCCCCAGCCCAACAGGCAGACATCTGACACCACCTTCCAGATGACTGGGAGGAAGGACCTTCCTTTCTGCAAGTTCTTGGCTTTCAACTACCAACTCAAGCTTTAGTGCACCTGTGTAGACGGGCACATGGGTAAATTGTGAGCACGGCTTTCCCTGTTCCAAGCAGCCAGGATGACGTCCTGCAGTAGTCTCGAAATAAAACTGGGCATAGGGCAACTGGGCCACCATCTTCCCTCATGCAAAGGCGAATTGATGGTCCCCTCTTCGTTCTGACTTTATGGATCAATTCTCTTATTAACTTGATCGGCTCTGGCAGGAATACCCTGTTTGGGCTGAGTCTATGATCATGCCCAAATATTCTACCCTTCTTATGGCTTGTAGAGAGGATTTCTACAGGTTTATGATCCATCCTAAATGCTCCAGGTATATCACCGTATTGATTACTGTGTGATCTAGTCCTGACTGATCTATCACAATTAGATCGTCCAGAATCTAATTTTGCCAACAGTAGGGCCAGAACTTTTGTAAATATCTAGGGTGCAGTGGCCAAACCAAGAGGTAGAGCCACAAACTGAAAGTGGCGATCCTCTATTGCAAATCTTAGGAACCTTTGGTAAGTGGGATAATTAGGCACATGTAAATGGCCATCCTTGATGTCTATAGATGCCAAATACTCCCCGCCTTGTAGGGTGTTGACCACGGACCAAATGGTTTCCATTCGGAAATGGCGAATGTCCAGAAACTGGTTTAGATCCTTTAGGTCCAGAATGGGTCTGAAGTTTCCATTTGGTTTTGGAACCACAAAGAGGTTCGAATAGAACTCTACACCACACTCTCTTGGAGGGGCTTCCTTGATTAGCCCCTGAGACAGCAAGTGATCCAAACCTCAAAAGAATATTTTTTTTTTGGATCTTTGGCGACCCCTGAAATTCTGAACCGATCGGGTGGGGTTTCTCGAAATTCCAGCTTGTACCCCAGGGATACAGCCGAAACCACCCATTTTTCCTGGATCTCTGTCTGCCAAGCCGCTGAAAACTGCCAAATCAGTCCCCCACTCGGCTGAGTGGGGGCGCCCCTTCATGAGAAAGATTTGGGGCTTTGCTTATTTGCTCTTTGCCCCCACTGCTTCCTGTTTTTTTCTGAGCCTGGCCCTGGTCTTTAGCCTTTGAGGCTGTCTGAGACTGCCGTCACCACTGCCTGGGGGCAAATGTTCAAGGAGCTGGGGAGAGAGAACATTTAAAACAAGGACGCTTGTTTTTCTTCTTCTCCGGCAACAGAGTAGTCTTGCCGCTTGATATCTTTTTGGATATGTTTTTCCAAATCATCCCCAAAAAGGGATGGAAGGGAAAGCTGGTCAACAGCTTTTTGCATGGAGCTTCCGCTGACCAGTGCTTCAGCTAAAGAATTCTGCGCATGTGCACCAGTTGGAGCGTAGGGCGAGATGCTTGTTGAATAGGTTCTTCTGAAATCCCAGCGCCTTCTGACTCCTCGTCCTTATCCTCTGATGGCGCTGTGTCCTCCTCATCAACTTCAGACCTGTCTGAAAGAAGATCTGAAGTAACAGAAGGAGCTCTGCTTCGCTTTTTGTCCTTTTGTGAAGTCTTTGCGATTACCGAATGCGATTCTTTCTTCTAAACTGTTAAGGGCTACGGTCAAAGAGTCCTCAGTGACATATGCAGGCCCAGGCACTACAGAAGAGGCTGATGCTCCTCAAGGAGTCAATGGCTCATCCTGCACAGGTGTGTCATATATTACTGAAGAGGAAAGTATCACGCGGGCCCGGCTAAAGTCTCAGGTGGCGATGCTTTTTTATTTTTTAGTCCCTGTATTTTTTCTTTGGGAGGACATAATACCAAGCAACAAAGTTAAGGTACTAACAGCATATACTCCTGTGCTAGGTAAACCTTTACATACAGTATGCAACTAAACACACAGTTTCATGCCCAGTGGGTGTCCTCTATTGGGGGTGCCCAGATAACCAACCACATAGAGATCTTGCGTGCCCTTTTGCAAGTCGCTGTGTCCCAGATTAGGGAAGAGCTGCAGGTTTTGAGGCTTAAACATGCTTCTGCCTGCAAAAAACGCAGTGGATGACTTTCACGGGCACACGCCCACGATCCGCCCTGATTGCCCCATGGCAGAGCTCTGCAGCAGAGAGTGTGCTGTCTGAACTAAAACTTGACTCTTTACTCCCTCTAGTGGCGGAAATAGAGATGACATCCACTTACAAGGAAAAAGTTTTTAAGGTAAATGCTTGACCGATCGTTGCCCATCACGGTGGGTATTGTGTGCCAACCTTCAGGGATATGGGTTTCTACTTAAAGGATGCCTCTTCCCTGGGCCTTGTAAAAGACTCTGCCAGGGCTTTCAGCGTTTTAAAAAAGCAAAAGTGCTGGACCCTAGAGCCCAGTCCTCCAAAGAGAGACATTACAGGCGATACCTCGTGCGCGAGGCCCGGATACCATTCAATTGTGGCCAAATAATTTAAGCATCTTGGATGGACCCGAAGTATAACTCTTTTTCCCCAGGGGCCTCTATGGCAGAGCTTCCTTTTAGCACTATCCTCATCGCGTCCAATCTTCTTAGACACTGGCGAAAAAAAACGAAGGTACAACCCACTATGTAAAGACTAAGCTCTGTGTCCCATGGTGTACGATAAAGAAATTATGTTTTCCGGAGAGTAACTTGTGTAGTGACACTCATACCGCGGATCCGCCATTTCCTGATGTGAAGCTTGGTACACTGACTGGTAGGTGACCGGAGTGGTGCTGTAAAGATGTCAGATGACAAGCCACGGAGCTAGGTCCCTCTCATACGGGTTTTATACCGCGTGGTAGGCCACAACCCCTCTCTGCTAGTACGGAGAGGTCTATTTCACGTCAGAAGGAGAGCCCTGCGCTGGCCTTTTGCCTCTTTTTATAGGTACTTCCAGCAATCTCCCTGATAGTGGCAAAGATGCAATGCAATTATCGGTCTGAGGAACTACTTATCCCCCAATCCCTCTCGTTTTGGCTCACAAACATGAAGTCACCCTATAACACTAGGCACTAGAAGAACATGTTGTGGAAATACCAGAGGATCACTGTATTTTATGATTGTAGTCCATAATGCTACACAGGGCCGATCCTAGGCAGGGTGCACAAGGTGCTCCGCACTCAGGCGCTGCAGAGGTGGGGGCGCCGAAGCTCCAGAGGCAGAGCGCATGTAGTGGGTGCTGCAGTTCTCCATCCTGCTTGCTCTCTCTGCTGGCAACTGACAAGAGCGCATACCCCCGGCTGTCCCTGGAATCCGGGCTGGGTACCACAGTGGAGCCTAGTACCGAAACACATTCCGGCACTAGGCTCCACTAATTAATTCTGTCCGAAGTGCATGGAGCCGTCTCCTGTCTGCCCCGCCCCCTCTGCGTGTGTCGGCTCTTCTCCCATAGGCGGTGTGATGAGAGGCTTCTGGGTTGGTCGGATCTGCTGCCAATCATCCTGTGCACTCCCAGAAATGCTCTCCGAGTGCCACCCTCCAAGTAACCAAAGATGCCACGTATGTCCCGCCCCCTGTAATATGCTTCTGCTCCCAGCGCGCCCGAGCTACAGGGATCTATTGGACAAGTACTGATCTATGGGGAAACCAGATATGGGGGGCTCTGATGGGGGACACCTGCTGTGGGGGGGGCTCTGATGGGGGACACCTGCTGTGGGGGGGGGCTCTGATGGGGGATAATAATGAAGACTTCGTAGGGGAGCATCTCTGTGTTTGAGTCGAAGCCATAGAAACATGTGTAGAGGGGGGGGGTTAGTAAGATGGTCACACCCATGTGGGGGCGCCAGAAATATTTCTGCACCCAGGCGTATGTGACCCTAGGATTGGCCCTGATGCTAAATCCTCCCCCCACTTGAAAGTCTTAAAGACAGAGCACAACCTGTGGAGACACTTTATTTCATCATGAGAACTGAATTAATCATCTAACAAACTAGAAATTGTAACAGCTAATAACTGACCCAACGAAGGATCTTCTAACAGTAAATTATAATATTTTGGGACAAGCCAATAACAAGTCAGTGGCCCTCCCAGTAGTGTCAGGAGGTGGACCAAGGTCATCCTTTACTAAAGGTTCAGTAAAGAGGCAAGTGCTTGACTGGAACGTTGAGCACTGGGTATAAGTTTGTCAGAATTCTCTCCAAGGGTATCATATGTCAGTCTTTTTGGAGGGCATATCCTTTGTCTCAACCTGGAGTGGATGTCTTTTAGTGACTCTGTTTCCCAGAAACTGCATCCAGCCTCAGGCTCAGGTTGTAATTTAAGGCTCTAATCCTGGTTCAGGGACTGTCTCCATGTGATGCTAGTAGGAGGAATGAGAGCATCAGTCACACTAGACAGTCACACATGAGGTTCCAACTTGACATCCTCATCTCCCCTGGGTGGGTGAGAATCTAATGCCTCAGTGTCAGGCAAATGGGAACCTGTCCTTTGACAGTCTTCTTCCCCAATATCAGGGAAGATAGAACCCACAACCAATCGAGAGTTAAGTCCTCATCGTCACTTTCCTCCTCAGGGGGTGCAGGTGGACCAGTTTCCCTGGCCCTAGGCCTCAGCATTGGAGAGTGATATGCCTCTAAGCAAGGGGCTGTGGGTACTCAAACAGCCTCTGATATGGGTAGCAAATTGTTTCCATGCCATCAGGCACTGATGTTGAACAAGAAGGCATGGCTCGCAGTCTCTGCTCTAATTTATTCCAAAGGTGTTCTATTGATTTGAGTGCAGGCCAGTCAAGTTCCTCCACTTCAAACTTGCTTATCCATGTTTTCATGCACCTTGCTTTGTGCACTGGACCAAATCATTTTGTAGAGGGGGGATTATGGTGTGAGTTTGTTTTTCAGGGGTTGGACTTGGCCCCTTAGTTCCAGTGAAGAGAACTCTTAAGGAGTCAGCATACCAAGACATGGATGAGCGAGTTTGGAGTGGAGGAACTTGACTGTCCTGACCTCAACCTGCTAGAACACCTTTGGGATGAATTGGAGTGCAAACTGTGAGCCAGCCCGTCCAACATCAGTGCCTGATCTCATAAATGTGCTTCTTGAAGAATGGTAAAAAAATTCCAATACACACTTCTTGTGGACAGCCTTCCCAGAAGAGTTGAAGCTATTCTAGGTGCAAAGGGTGGGTCATCTCAATATTGAACCCTACGGACTAAGAATGGGATGCCATTAAAATGCCATGAGTGTGTAAAGGCAGGCATCCCAAAACTTATACACTATACCAGGCATCTCCAAACTGCGGCCCGAGGGCCATATGTGGTCCTATTAGGGGTGCAACGGATCAAAAAACTCATGGATCGGATCGATCCTCGGATCAGGAGTCACGGATCGGATCATTTTCGGATCAGCAAAAAAAAAAAAGACAAATCTTGCTACACCCACCGGAGTTTTAGGCCGCGTACACACGATCGGAAAAACGAAAAAATGTATTGCCATTTATTATAGCATTCAGGGTGGGCATGACAATAATTGGATTTTTAAATAAAAACTGTGTGGCACGCTTTTCCGACCAGCTGGCTGCTTATACACTCAACATTAGTACTGTATTCATTGGCAATTGTAATATAGCCTCCTCCAAATAGCTTTGCTGCATGTTAGACATCTGCTCTTCATCTTCTCTTAACTGGTCTTGTCCTTGCCCATCATCTTTAATACCTGTCTCCCCTCACCTATCCAGCATTTTCCCTGTTTGCAGCTCCACATCCTGGTCTCACAGAAAGCTACATGCCAGAGCCCAGTGCACAGCGTGACACGCCTCCTCAGCACGCTGACCAGAGAACAGGGTGGAGCAAGATGGCCGCTGCTCCGGAGCTAGGCCGAAGCCGGGGACTTTCCTAGGCCGAGGCTCCGGAGCGCTCCGCAGATCGTGGGGTGTGCCGATCCGAACAGGGTGACCCGTTCGCATCACGGATCGGTGACGATCCGTTGCACCCCTAGGTCCTTTGCTAGCCTTTATCTGGTCCTTGGGGCACTATTCCTCCCACTGACATCAACAAGGGGGCACTATTTCTTCCACTGATACCAATGATGGGATACTATTCCTGTTACTAATAAGGGGCACTGCTATTCCTTCTACTGATCACCAACCTTGAGGCCCTATGTATTCTTACTGATGCTGGGCTCAGGACATTTTCTGCCCCTGCAGGCCCGCAATCCGGCCCTCCTAAAGTCTGAAGGATAATAAACTAGCCCTTGGTTTGAAAGTTTGGAGACCCCTGCACTATACTGTCAAATCTAATGATGTTCAAAATCAAAATCAAAAAGTGCAGCGCAAAAATGAAAATAAAAATAAAATTTAAGTACAGAATAATGACATATGTGTATAAACCAGTAAAAATAATAATAATCAACTTTATTTAGCCCTTTACGAACAATTGATTGATTTTTTTTTTTTTTAAAACAGGTGGACTAATGACCTATGTTCTCGGTCATGTTGGTCTTTATAAATACTACGGAGCTTCGTGGGACACAAGCCATATGGGTGTCTTAAGTAACTGAAAGAGTTTATGGCAGTTCACTGGTGGATTCACGCAGAACACAAGAGAGATCAGTATTGTAAATGTTTTGGATACTCAACATTGATTCTGGCTCAGAGGACAACAGCAGAGAAGTAACTTCAATGTTCTGGAAGTCACTATGGTTTTATAGTAAAGTCCAACCCATTCCTATGCAAGCAAAGTCATTTTAGAAGATATTTCATTTTTTTGACTTGTAATAAAGGTTTTACAGTGAAGGGGAAGTTTATCACACATCAAGTTCACAATGGAGGAAAAGCCATTTCAGTGTTCTGAATGTGAAAAATCATTTACAAACAAGTCAAATCTTATCAAACACCAGCTAATTCACACTGGAGAGAAGCCATTTGAGTGTCCTGAATGTGACAAAACCTTTACACAGAAGAGTAATCTTAACTTGCACATGAGCATTCACACCGGAGCGAAGCTGTATCATTGTTCAGATTGTGGCAAAGATTTTAGAGTGAAGGCAAATCTTATCACGCACCAGAGGATTCACACTGGAGAGAAACCATTTCAGTGTCCCGAATGTGACAAAGCGTTCAAGTCAAAGTCGCAACTTAGCAGACACCAGATGATTCACACTGGAGAGAAGCCTTTTCAGTGTTCCCAATGTGACAAAGCCTTTGTAACCAAGATGAAGCTCGACACACACCAGTGGATTCACACGGGAGAGAAGCCGTATCAATGTTCTGAATGTGATAAAGCTTTTACAACAGAGAGTAAGCTTACCACACACCAGAGGATTCACACCGGAGAGAAGCTATATCGGTGTTCTCAATGTGACAAAGCTTTTACAAGGAGGGAACACCTTGTCCTACACGAGAGGGTCCACACTAGAGAGAAGCCGTTTCAGTGCTTTGTGTGTAAAAAATATTTTTTAGATAAGTCGCACCTGATCACACATCAGAGGATTCACACTGGAGAAAGGCCATATCCGTGTTCAGAATGTGACAAAGCCTTTATAACAAAGCAATACCTTATAAGGCACCAGAGGATTCACACCGGAGAAAGGCCGTATGAGTGTCCAGAATGTAATAAAGATTTTACTACAAGGGAACACCTTATCAGACACCAGAGGGTTCACACGGGAGAGAGACCATATCAGTGTTCGGAATGTGATAAAGGTTTTAAACAGAAATCGGATCTTAGCTCGCACCAGTGGGTTCACATTAAAAAGAGGCCTATCAGTGTTCAGAATATGACACAGCTTTTACAACCCATAGAGAGCGCATTACACACCCACACACTGGAGACAATATGACAATTTTCTTTTTTGGAGAATCCTCAATAACTAAACTGTTTCCCTATGATGTTTATCTTTTATCATTTTTATGGAGCAATAACTGAACATGTAATGTGAAATAGCAGAAGGACTCGGGGAACCCTAAAGAGCCAACAGAGTAAAGTGGGCAGGGAGGACTGTTGCGGTACACAATAGATAGGTAAACTAAAACAGAGCAATAATCTCAAAAAATATACATCAATTTATTAACATAATAACACAAGAACAGAGGATAAAAGACAACAAACATCAACCATATTTAAAAACAATGCACATAACGTAACAACAAACTAATCTCCGTGCCCAAGGTAGGGGGGGGGGGGTTATTTGGTGAAAGTTGGAGTCACGATACGGAAGATCTTGACTAGTTTTGCGATGGATATCGGTTCATCAGGAGACAATCTACAAGATGGTATACAAACATAAATCCATTGACATAAATAAAAATCCATTAAGTGTAGAAAATATACCACTGGAAATGAACAATTCTAAATATAAATTGGGGGTTGGAGGTCGTGTCTCCTACCTAGGAGCAAGGTAGTTCCTTTGCTGACTGGCGCCCCTTGACCGGCCTTTACTGGCTTTCCGACAACAAATGCTACGACTTGTGATTTATTTGTGCTAGTTAACATTGAGTTTGTATGCTCTCGAACGGTAAGGGGAAGAGTGGGAGGGAGAGGGGGTGGAGGGTGCTACACATAGCCACCACATATCCAACAAGACCTAGTGGTCTTTAATCCGATTTACGAAACACTATTTGAGATCTGAATTACTTTTTATTTTTTCTCTACACACTGTACGTAAAATGACTGTATATGTGCTTGTTGGATTGTAATATGGCTCCAAATCAACAATAAAAAAATAAATGATTAAAAAGGAGCAAGGTGTCCCATCAACCTAAAGTGCCCATAACGACCACATAGTTGTTTTTTATCAATATTTACTGATTTTTGTATGTTTATTTGTTTACCTACATTTATACTTACCTTTTTGTATATATTTCCCCACGTGGGGGTTGTGTCTCGCTTTAGGGTCTTTGGGGTTCCCTGAGTCCTTCCGCTATTTCACTAAGATTAGGATGATGGTACAGTTTAAAAAAATTCTAATTTTCTGCTTAATTTAGAGGTACAAGATTAATTCATGAACATGTAATGTATTTGCATCATTCACTAACTGAGCTGTGTTCCCAAGTGTTTTCTTCATTGCCCAATCCAATACCTTAACAACACTGCCTTGCTACTAGAGACCTGGTAGTGGTCAAGTGGCATCTTGCAAAGCCTCTGAAACTTCAATGGAAGAGTCCTATTTCAGGGTCTGCTGGCTATTTGCTATATCAATCAATCTTGAGGGCTCCAGATAAGTCCACCCCTCCCGTTATATGTTCCATCTCCCCTTCCATTATTACGCCTCCTTTCCATGTTCCGGCTCCTCTCATTTTTTCATTTTTAATAAAGGACTTTCCCAACGGTGTTGAATTTGGGGGAACCCCCACGCATTTTTTTTATATATTTTTTTTTGTATAATTGATTTTTCTCTTTATTGCCGGGAGCAAATAATTTTGTGCAGGGACAGTTCTAAGTACAGGAAACAAGCGCCGATTTACAGGCATACTTTACACCCCCCTTAGGTACGAAATTTAAAGGAATATTTCACTTTTGTTTCACTTTAAGCATTATTAAAACCACTTCTCCCGAAAAAACGGTTGTTTTTAAAACTTTTTTTTGCATTGATACATGTCCCCTGGGGCAGGACCTGGGTCCCCAAACACTTTTTAGGACAATAACTTACATATTAGCCTTTAAAATTAGCACTTTAGATTTCAAACGTTCGAGTCCCATAGACTTTAACTGGGTTTTAAAGTTCACACAAACTTTTGGTCTGTCTGCATTTTCTGGTGCGAACCAAATCAGATGCGTGCCCATAGAAGATAATGGGCCTGAATTCGCACCTAAGCCGCACCGCAATGCCTAGAAAACGCACACGTTTTTTCGGCAATGCGCAGTGCGAATGCATCGCACATATGTGAACCAGCCTCATTGACATCAATGCATTTTGTAATGTTATGCGAATTGGATGCGGTTTAAGCCACAACCAATTCGTAGGGGGGTGAACCCGGGCCAAAAGGAGCTGACAAGGTAAGGTCCTTAACTCGTATACATATGCTAGCAACAATTTAGACAGGATCCAATTAACCTACCCCCCCCCCCCCCCCCCCCTCTGCCAGGTCTCCAAATTTGCAGCTAAAACGTAGCTGATGTGCTGAATAATTCTCTTATCTCTCTGCAGAGATAAGAGAGCTGAAATTCACACCGCACAAGTGTGAATCCGGCCTGAGGGTAGGGACTGATGTGAACAAATAGGGCCAGATTCAGGTACGAGTTACGACGGCGTATCTCCAGATACGCTGTGGTAACTCTGAGTGAGCGACGTCGTATCCATGCACCTGATTCTTAGAATCAGTTACGCATAGATTTGTCTTAGACCCGACTGGCTTAAGTTTCTAACGCCGTTGAATCTTAGTTGCATATTTACGCTGGCCGTTAGGTGGCGTTTCCGTCGATTTATGCGTCGAATATGCAAATGAGATACATACGTCGATTCACCTGCGGCCGGTCGTATTTTTTTACGTCGTTTGCGTAAGCGTAAGTCCGGCAAAAAGTTACCCCTGCTATATAAGGCGTAAGTAATGTTAAGTATGGACGTCGGGACAGCGCAAAATTTTTCTGTCGTTTGCGTAAAACGTTCGGGAATAGGGCTTTGCGTAAGTTACGTTCACGTTGAAACCAATGAGTATTTGCGGCGTAATTTTGAGCATGCTCACTGGGATACGTCCACGGCCGGCGCATGCGCAGTTCGTTCGGCGCGTCATTTACGTGGGGGTCACGGTAAATTTCAATACAGCACGCCCCCTACATGCCTAATTTGAATTACGCACACTTACACTGGCACATTTACGCTACGCCGCCGCAACTTACGGAGCAAGTGCTTTGTGAATACAGCACTTGCCTGTAAAATTTGCGGAGGCGTAGCGTAAATAGGATATGCTATGCCGCACAAAGATAGGCTCATCTACCTGAATCTAGCCCATAATATGTAAAGCGCTGCAAAAACTGATAGCGCTATATAAGTACCTGAAATAAATAAATAAAAAATTAGTTGGCGCAAAGTAAACTTTAATACCCTTTTGACACTACAATGTGATGCACACAACGTTCATGTAGATTGTTAGTGTAACATTAGGTTGGGTTGATATGGGCACAAAATGGCACAATGGTGACTTTTTTTCATGGTATTGGGATTGATATACTGTGTGTCTGTGTATATATATATATATATATATATATATATATATATATATAAAATATACAGTAAAACCTTGGTTTGCGAGCATAATTCGTTCCTAGAAACATGCTTGTAATCCAAAGTACTTATATATCAAAGCTTTTTATTTACAGGTTATAAAAGAGAAGAGAGGCCCCTCTAAGTGTAGCAATAAATTGCTAAATGTTGTATCTTCAATAAATGTAACCATATTGGCTTCTCTCTTCTTTTTTTATACTTGGTTGTGACATGACGCTACTCTTATATCAAGACATCGCTTGTATATCAAGGCAAAATTTAATAAAACATTTTGCTTGTCTTGCAAAACGCTCTCAATCCAAGGTTTTACTGTATATATAAAAATTAGACTGTCCAGCACCCAGCTTGGATACTTCTGCCAAGATATAGCTTCTTCCAGTCTGGAACTAGGAATCAGGTATTATAGCAGAATATTAAACCCAAGATACTAGACGGCACTAGCTCAGGTACAAACTGGACTGCTCTGAATTTTTTCTTAAGGTCCCGCAGAATTTATATACCACACAATATCAGGTGTGCCTGATCACATTATACAAACTGTAAACAGGAATATAATTACCATAGTGCGATGTGGGAACCCGCAGTGGATTCGCAGGGTTCCCGAATTGCACCAGTGTGAACCAAGTCTCAAAGCATACAGCCTACAAAATGTCACCTAACTGCTCCCACCAAGGCTTGGTTTACACTGGTGCGATTCGGGAACCCTGCGAATCCACTGCGGGTTCCCACATCGCACCCGACTCACGAAGCAGTTCACACTGCCATATGCGAACTGCTGTGGAGTGTCATAAAATGGTAATGACACCCCTATTTCAGCTTGCATATCCCACTGCGAACTGACAGGGCATGAATCAGATCGCATAGGTGTTTACACCCATGCGATTTTGGTGTGGACCAAAAAAAGGGTCCTATGCGTGTTTGGTCCAAATGAGATGCGATTTCAGCCATACACTTTATGGCTGAAATCGCATCGCACGTGATCTGAACAGCAGTGCGGTGCAAATCACATGCTTTCTCTCACATGCACTAATGTGAACCAGCCCTAAGTTCATTCAGCCTTACTGGGTGTAAGTATAAAAAGTGAGAAATCCACCCCTCCCCCACATTCTGGTAATACTGTATAAAGAATTGTTGCATCTGTGATCAGGTGACCTTAGACACACTACATTGCAATAGAACAATAATAAAATCACTGGAGCTTCTACTCTGCCCAGCTTTGACTAAATACATCTCCCCTAATCACTTTTCTATGTATATTCTGATGGCTGTTCACTGCAGCATACATTTCCTCATCACACTGAACTGTGGATCACACCTCATATTATGAGAAACATCTATTTAAAACACAGGAAAGGCAGCCAATCCTGGGAGAGCTGGAGGGGAGGGAAGAGGAGAGGCGGGGAGGGGGATGTGAATTGTGAACTTTTTACACAGGATGTGCATGTCTCCAAGCTAGTGCATGAGATATGTAAATAACCTGTCACTCGAAGCATGGGGGCAGAAAGGACTTTGGTTTTTCTCTGCAAGTCTTTTTATTTTTTACTGAACAATAAAAAGAGGATTGTTCAGAGCTGGATTAACTCTGTGTGACAAGACTGGGCACAGATGATAGGAAATCTTATTCTCTACATTGTGGCATAAACATTTTTTTGGGGGATTTACATCCACTTTAAATCCTTCTTAGACAGCTTGAGTAGGCCCTCTTCTCCCTCTTGGGTTACATTACAATAGCACTTGGTAACCCCAACAGACAGAACCTCAATCTCTTCGGCCCTGGATCCTCCCCTGGCCTGAAGTTCAGCTCCCTGGTATAGGGCTCGCACTGCTTCTGGGGTGGACTGAGCGCATTCTTCGGCGGGGTCACTGAAGTCATAAGGCCTCCTGAATAGGGCGTCTGCATCCCTATTTCCGATTCCTGGTCGGTATTTCAGACTGAATGTGAAACTTGAGAGGGCAGCCAACCACCTATGTCCCGTGGCATCCAGTTTGGCGGTGGTCAGAAGGTAGGTGATTGGATTGTTGTCCGTCTTGACTACGAATTCGGCCCCATATAGATAGTCTTTCAGTTTGTCCACTACAGCCCACTTCAAGACCAGGAATTTAGGTTGTGCGTGGGATAATTCTTTTCAGCGGGGACCACACTCCTACTCACATAGGCAACAGGCCACAGGTGGCCATCGTGTTCTTGATAGAACACCCCACCTAGCCCACCTAGCCCATTTAGGCTGGCATCAACATGCAATTCGTAAGGTTTTGTGGTATCCGCATAAGCCAAAACGGGGGCAGTGGTTAGGCTTTTTTTAAATGGATGAATGCCTCTTCACACTTGGTGGTCCACTGGTCCTGGATAGATTCTTTAGGCTTCCTAGGCCCCATGGAGGGTTTCACAGGCTTGACTAGCTCTGGGACATCATCCTCTCCATCACTCCTCAATAATTCATTGAGGGGATGGGTGATCTTGGCAAACCCCTCTACAAACCTTCTATAGTAGGAGCAGAACCCCAGGAATGACTGAAGCTCAGTCACATTGGTTGCAAGCAAGCATCCAGCTTCTCAGGGTCTGTGGCTATCCCTTGTGCAGGAAACGATGTGGCCCAGATAGTGAACTGAATGAGAGAGGAGTTCCCCAGGTGGGGCTTTTAGGCAGCGGGGTCAAAAACCAGTTTCAGTAAAAAATGACATTTATTTACCGATGAAATCGGATATCACAGTGAATAATGGAATAATTGAATAGATAATTCAACGCAAGGTTTCCAAAATGACAGTTGGAGTCTGGGTATAGAGGTATGGGGGCTGAAGGCAGGTACTAATTGCCAATAAGTAATGAATGGCAGGGCAACTTAAGGGTCCATAAGGGTTAGTAAGTAAGTAGGGAATGTAAATAAATAATTGAAGTAAGGTAATGATGATAGTGAATTGTTAGGTGGTGTAGGTGATTGAAGAAAAAATAGGGGACTGCCAAATAGGTAGTCCAGTGATGGAAGTGTGAAGGTGTGATGGTAATTGAATCAGAAGAAAAAAGTGAGGAGAAAAATCAAGGAATACCTAGTGTGTCCCACTTGATGGGAGGGTGGTGGAATAGGTGGAGGGGTAATAATGTGGTAAAATAGTGCATGGGTGATAAAGTGGTTACGTGGTGCAATAATTGTTGAGAAGTTCTTTGTTGTGTATGGTAGAAACCTGGTTGCAGTTGTGCATAGCAGGTAAGGACAAGAAGCCGAGAGTCCATATGTGTTGTAACATCCAGCCTGGCCTTAATGGAATCAGATAATGACTCCACATAGGCTCATCATTAATTATAGCCCTGTGGGTGTGGCGATTAGGATGATCGCATGCAGGTGCCTGGATAATCTCCATTCCACCAGGGGATGGGCGTCCCAGCCGCCATTGGGGACGGCTGACACGTGTCTCCCTCGGCGTCCCTAAGGGCTGTACAGACAATGGTCGTCCTCTTCCGCCTCAAATCGGGTGACGTCATGACCACTGTGAGCAAGCACACTGTGTCAGGACAGTCCGGAGAGGATTGAAGGGACGCCGCCGGCAGGGTGGAGCTCGCAGAGGTGTCCAGGAAGGTCCCTCCGGGGGCACCATGCGACCAAATTAAGGGGAACATAAAGAAAAAACACATCCCCCCCACCCTGCCAGGAAGCACTAAAGGACAGGTCCTGCTCCCCAGGGGAAGGGACAGGCCCAGCCAAACTCCACCGGAATCCCCAAACAGCCATAAAGCATGACAGGCATGCAGGACAGATACCATCTTAAACATATAAATCAATGTGAAACATAAATATCATCACGGAAACTGGTAGTATTAAAAATTGTATTTACACGTGAGCCGTGTGTAAATTCCATGGTTTAAAACTCATAGCATAGGCTGAGATCGGTGGCTAGTAAAGTTTTTGTTTTCTTTTTACTCAAGTTGCTTCTAGCTGAATCTACCCGGGACAAAATGATGTACTCCTGATGGGAGGTGAGCGCACTGCTCCCTTCACCCTGTTCCCTACCCTCCCCCCCCCCCATTTTCCCCTTCTTTTTCCGTCTCAGGCCTTCTCTCTTCTCTTCTTCCTTCTTTCCGTTTTTCCTTCTGGCTGGCTCTCTCCAGCCGGCCTCTGTTTTTTTTTATGCACAATCTGACCATTTTATATGACCAGTTACTTCTATATTTTATTATTATTGCTCTTGTAAACTCATTGCACGAGGTATAAACAAGTATGGGTGTCCACATCACCTGCCTATCTGAGGTAGTTTGACCTCCCTTACTCCCCTGAGCCACGGGTGCAGCTGGATCCCATTGGGGCGTCCGGGTCAGGGGAGGCCCTCGCAGATTGTGGACGAGCCTTGTAAGCATTGACACTCCCTATACCCAGCCCTCGCTGCAGTAACTGTTTGTACTACCTTAACTTTTGCAGTGCGGATTGTATATGTTCCACGTTCTTCTGACCGGGTCGCCCTTGGTTGGACGCTCGATCGAAAATTTTTATTCTTTTGTTTATGCTGTCTTAAAAACTCAATAAACCTTTATTGAACCTAAAACTCATAGCATAGATAGTGTGTGGTTGAATTAGAACAGACATTCGTTAGAATATCTGAACACATGCACAACAGGGAAACCCTGATTCACGGGGTGGGGGATAGGACAGTCCGATCCCCCCCGGGGGAGGAGGTGTGTATACCTCCTCAAAAAACTCAAAGCCTAGGAAGCCCATTAGGCACCCCAGGTATTGGTCATAAAGATAGGAAGCTCCGCAGCAGGTGGAACCTTAGCGCAGGTGCGCATGACTGGGGGGACCCTGAGCAGGGGGACAGGATAAGGAAGGGGCCGCAAATCGCGGCAGCACAGGGGGCGGGGCTTATGCCTCGAGGCAAGCTCCCTTAAAAGGTCTGGGGGGGCGGAGCCATCCATTCGGGTGCCATCTACAGTGAGGCATCACACAGGCAGTTTTTCTCTGTGCTGCTGCCTCACCTATGGATCGTTTGGAAGGGATGGTGGAGCGCCTGAGGGCTGCTGCTAGGATCCATGGGGCAGACTGGTATGCAGAGCAGCTGCTGGAGCTGTTCCCTGATCCAGGAGAGGGTAGGTCCAGCGATCCCCTCCCCCCCCCCGCCCCCCCCCTCGCCACGTCCGGCCAGGCGTTCGCGGCCCCCGGTCAGGTACAGCCCGGGTGGGTCTCCAGGGGGGTCTCCGGCGGGGGATCGGCACGATGAGAGCCTGTTTGCTGACCCTTCAGGGTCCAGGAAGAGGCTGTCTGGGGAGGCTCCCAGGGATGCTGGCAAGAGGCCTAGGCCACAGCGAGTATCGGGTCGGCGGGTGGCGTCTCCGTCGCCTGCTAGACCCGTGGCGGGACCATCCAGAACGGTAGCGCGGGCGGGTCCATCCGCTCCGCGTGGCACTTCGCGGCGGGGGAGATCGGTGGGCACGGCTGGGAGCTCAGCAGCCAGGGCGGCTCCGGCTGGTCGCGGAGGAAGTGGAGGTCCAGTGAGGGGTGACGACGGCGTATCGCGAGCGGCTACTGCTGTTTCGCAGGGGGCTCGGCGAGGGAGAACGATGGACACGGTACGGCCAGACTCAGGGGCTCACAGCATCTCTTCAGGCAGCAGTTCCATGGCCTTGCCTGCGGGCTCAACGTCCCTTGCCGGGCAAGGGGACCAACGGTCTGAGGGTGAGATCTCGGATACGGACTCTGATGGTCCAGAGGAGGTGGCGGGCCCGTCGGGGCTCCAACGCGGATCCGGATCGGCGGCTGGTCGGACTGTTTCTGCTGGGCAGCCGGGTAAGAGCGCTTCTATGTCTGTTCCTGTATCTTCTCCTTCTGTGTTTTCTCCCCCCCCTCCCCCTCCCTTGCTTCCTCCTGCACCCTCTCTGCCTCTTTCCAGTCCCTCTGCTGGGGTGGGTTCTTTTATGTTGGGGTCTTCTTCGGTTGGTGGTGGGCAGGGGGGGGGGTGTCTTGGATGTCGGGTCACTCATGTTGCAGCAGTTGCTTTCGTCCATGTTGCAGGGATGTAGGGCCATGGCCGGGGGGGGGGCGGTCGTTCCCCCTCCGGCTGCTTCGGGGCCTCCCACGGCTGCGTGGTTGGTCCCTCCGGTTGCTAGTACAGTCGAAGCAGTGTCTGCGGCTGTGCCGCTTACGGGTGGGAGTGGGGGTTTGTCCCCCACTGGCCAGTCAGTGGTGCCGACCCCGGTGCTTGGGGAGTCGGTGGCGGGTGCTGTGGTTAGCGGGTCTCCTTCTGGGGTGGCGCAAGTTAGTGCACAGTCGGGATCGGCGTCGGGTTTGACGGCTGATGGTGTTCGGTTGTCTGACTCGGCCCGTTGCGAGGTATACCTGTGTTATGATGCACCCTTGGGTTCACACTTGAAGCAGGAGGTGCGGGAACGTATCTGGAGGGGGGAGTTTGTGGAAATATTTTCATTACTTCCCCTGGAGAAGTTCAATTTGGATAAGGTGAGGCCCGATGAGAGTAAGAAGGAGGAAGAGGAAAAACGGCGCTTCCGCCTTATTCCCCGGACTTTCGCGAACTGGGCTCAGGCGTTTTATATCTTGGCTAGCGTGATCGGGGAGAAAGACCCGCATCAGTGTACGGGCTTGTTCAGTTATATTGATTCTATCAGCGAGGCGCAGGGGGTGTATGGGGGGGGAGCCTGGTTGCGATATGATGAGCAGTTCAGGCAGAAGAAGGCATGGAGGCCTGAGATAAAATGGAATCAGAAGGATATCGCCTTGTGGATGAGGCTCATGTCTCAGGCCAGGGTAGTGCCTCAGCCCTTTCGTGAAGGGGCCGGGGGAGCTCAGTCCTCCCCATTGTCGGCCGCAAAACGAAAAGGTTTCTGCTGGCAGTTCAATGAGAGCTCCTGTAAGTTCGGGAGCTCTTGTTGCTTCCGGCACGAGTGTTCAGGTTGTGGCGGGGCCCACCCCTTGTCAAAGTGTTTCAAGAAGGGCAGGAAGGCAGGTGACACTGGAAAAAGGGAAGACGCCGGTGAGGGTGGAAAAGATGGCGCCGTACCTAAGTAGGTACCCGAACAGGGTAGCTGCACGGGCCTTGTGGTTGGGCTTTAAGGAGGGTTTCCCGATTCCGAGTGATTTGGCCGTCATCCCTCCTTTGACGGCTAACCTGAAGTCTGCCTATGAGCACCCAGAGGTGGTGTCTGACAAGCTCCGGAAGGAGGTGGGTTTGGGTAGGATGGCGGGCCCGTTTGATGTCCCGCCTGTGGATGGCCTCGTGGTGTCACCTCTTGGGGTGGTTCCGAAACGGGAGCCGAATCAGTTTCGGCTCATTCATCATCTCTCTTACCCTAAAGGGGGGTCGGTGAATGACGCCATTGACCCGGCATTATGTACGGTGTCCTACGCATCGTTTGATGAGGCCGTGCGCTGGGTTCAGCGCTTTGGGCGCAGGGCCTTGTTGGCCAAGACCAATATCGAATCGGCGTTTCGGCTCCTGCCAGTTCATCCGGAGAGCGTGCGGTTGTTGGGGTGTTGTTGGGACGGGAAGTTTTTTGTGGATAGGTGCTTGCCCATGGGTTGCGCCATCTCGTGTTCGTATTTTGAGTTGTTTAGTTCCTTTTTGGAGTGGGTGGTGAAGGACTTGTCTGGTTTGGCGTCTGTGTTACATTATCTCGATGATTTCTTGATGGTCGGACCGCCTAATGACCGGGCTTGCATGATCTTGCTGGCCACGGTTCAGCACGTTTGCGAGGTATTCGGGGTCCCGCTGGCGCGTGACAAGACGGAGGGACCCGTCACGGAGCTGAAGTTTTTGGGCATTGTTATTGATTCGGGGCGGATGGAATGCCGGCTCCCGGAAGACAAGTTGGTGGACTTGCGGGAGTCCGTCGCAAGGGCGGCCAGTAGTTCAAAGTTGAAGTTACGGGAGTTGCAGTCGTTGTTAGGGAAGCTCAACTTCGCCTGTCGCATTATGCCGATGGGGAGGGTTTTTTGCCGCCGGTTGGCGGCGGCCACAGCGGGGGTTAGGGCTCCTCATCATTCTGTGCGGTTGGGTCGCGAGCATAGGGAGGATCTTAGAGTTTGGGACTCCTTTCTGGAAAACTACAATGGTAGATCCCTTTGGTTGGCCCCGGTGGTCCCAGCCAGTGCATTGGAGCTCTTTACCGATGCAGCGGGTTCGGTGGGTTTCGGGGCCTATTTTCAGGGACAGTGGTGTGCTGGGCGGTGGCCACAGCAGGTAGTGGAGTCGCCGTTGATTCGGAATTTGATGTTGCTGGAGTTGTTCCCTATTGTGTTGGCGGTGGAACTGTGGGGTCAGGAGTTCAAGGATCGGAGAGTGAGGTTTCACTGCGACAATTTGGGTGTGGTGCAAGCCATTACTTCTTTGTCGGCTTCGTCATTGCCGGTGGTTCGTCTGCTGCGTGCGTTAGTGCTAAAATGTTGGGATTTGAACATTGTGGTTTGTGCAGTGCATATTCCCGGGGTTGAAAATGAGGTGGCTGATGCCCTTTCTCGTTTGCAGTGGGATCGGTTCCGGCGTCTGGCTCCGGAGGCGGAGCAGGAAGGGGTGCCGTGCCCCAGTGGCTTGTGGGACCTCGTTTTGGCCGAGTGATGGCATTGGTGAAAAGGTCAGTAGCTGAATCCACGTGGAGGGCTTATGAGCGGGTGTGGCGGGAATGGCACTGCCTGGTAAGTGATCTGGGGGTTGGTTCCTCGGCTGAGGAACGGTTGCATTTGCTGTTGTACTTTTTGGGTAGATGTTGTGAAGATGGGGTGTCGGTCTCTGCGCTGTCCACAAAAATGGCGGCATTGGCTTTCCTCTTCCAAATCAACGGGGTGGAGGACGTTACTAAGTCGTTCGTGGTCCGCAAGGCCTTGCGGGGATATAGGAAGGGCCGCGTTCGGCCGGATACCAGGAGGCCGGTTTCGCTGCTTATGTTGGAATCTTTGGTTGGAATGTTGCCTCAGGTGTGCTCATCATCGTTTGAGGTTGGGTTGTTTCGAACAGCGTTCATCTTGGCCTTTTTTGGGGCCTTTCGCGTAGGGGAACTGGTCAGCCCCTCTAAGGCGGTGGCTGGGGGGCTGCAGGTGTCTGACGTGATCGTACTTTCTGATTCGGTCTCAATATGGCTCCGTAGGTCAAAAACTGACCAGGCGGGGAGGGGGTCTAAGGTGGTGCTGGGTAAGGTGCCGAATCTTGGGGTCTGCCCGGTGGAGGGGGTACGTGCTTGGCTTGGCGACAGGCCTCCTGTCGCCGGTCCGCTGTTGGTCCATGAGAATGGGATTCCACTGACGAGGTACCAATTTTCGGCTGTTTTTAAGCGGTGTTTGGTGGCGGGCGGATTCAACGCCAGGGACTACTCTTCCCATTCGTTTAGGATAGGGGCTGCTACGGAAGCCTCGCGCTGGGGCTTAAGCGATGATATCCTGCAGCGGATAGGTCGCTGGGAGTCTCGGCGGTTCAGGTCATATGTTCGGCCACAGTTGTTGTAGGGGTCGTGGTGGGCCGTAGTTTTGAGCACGATTCTGTGGGGGTTCTGGGGTTTTTAAAAAAAAAAAAAAAAAAAAAAAAGGGGGAGTGTTTCTGTCTGAAGTCAACTCTCTCTCTCTCTCTCTCTGGATGTGTGATGTGTTCTGTGTGTTTGGTTTTCTCTTGTATGTAATTTCTTGTTGTTGTCCCCACTCTTTTCGTTACAGGCCCCATTGGCTTGATTTGGATTTTGGGCCACTCTTATGTTCACTGGGGGGCTAAGAGGGCTCTGGTCAGGAGAGAGGGCAGACAGTTGGGCTTTGCCAGGGAGGAAGCCACGGTGCGATGGATCGGTATCCCCGGCATGCTTTGGGCCAGAGTGATGCCGGAGGTACAGCATTACGCCAGGTTGGACAGGCCCCCGGATGTGCTCTTGCTGCACGTTGGGGGCAACGATCTCTGCTTAAGGGCTGCTCGCGAGTTGATTCGCGACATCAAATGGGATGTCATGCGCCTGCGCAGTGCTTTTCCAGACACTGTCCTGGTCTGGTCTGAAATGGTGGGGAGGTTAGCTTGGAGGGGTGCTCGTTCCGTGGACAGGGTCAATAGGGCCCGGATTAAGGCCAATAAGGCAGTGTCCAAATTTGTAATTCAGAACGGTGGGTTGGTGGTTCGCCATCGCGAACTCGAGAGTGACTTCGGCCTTTATTTAAGGGGTGATGGGGTGCACCTTTCCCAGGTTGGGATAGACATGTGGGTCTTGGGGCTCCAGGACGGTCTACAACGGGCCTTAGGGCTGTGGCGGGCCGCCCACGCGTGAGGTGTCACCGTGGGCGCCTGTGGCGTTTGTTCAGGGTTCCTGAGAATTGGGTGGGGTTTGGTACATACATATTAGATGGGTGTACCTTAGTTGTTGGTAGGAGTTGGGGCCCGTCATGGGATGGGCACCTTCCCTATCTGGTTAGGTGGATAGTGGTATATCGTGCTGAAGAATCAAACGAAGGAGGAAGTCATGGCCTTGTGAGCTGATGGGAGCGCGGCTAGAGGTCCGAAGACTTTCTATGGGGTACAGCCGATTACCGGGCACTTTTTCTTTCCCTTTCTCAGGAACCTCGTGTCTACAACTGTTTGGGGTTAATTGTTTTTTGTTAGGTTAATTTATTGCGTAATGGTTAAAATATATATTTAATGTTAAAAAGAAGTTTTATATTTAAAAGTTGGTTATTTTTATAAAGTTATTTAATTTTACCTTTTGGATTTTAAATAAAAGGGGCCTTTGGTGGCCATTTAATCCAGAAGGTGTTGCGTGATTTCTATGGGTGGGTTCAAGGTTTTAGGGGTGGGTTTTGTTTACTCCCAAGCACTAGGCATACACCAGTCAAGTGAACTGAGAGCTAATAGAATTGGCACTTCTCTAAGGAAAGCTTCAGGCGGCGTACAGACGATCGGACATATCCGATGAAAACGGTCCACGGACCATTTCCATCGGATATGTCCGATCGGGAGTTTGATCCGATGGCGTGTACACACCATCGGATCAAATTCCCCGCCGCCGGACGGCGCGGTGACACGGCGGTGACGTTGACGCCGCCGCGTCACCGCCACGTCAACGCACCAGGAAGTAAAACACTTCCGCGCATGCGCCGAATCCATTCGGCAGCGGCGCGGCGGCGGTGGGGGCCGACATGTCTGCTGGTAAGTGTACTAACCAGCAGACATGTCGAGCGGACAGATTCCACCGGATAGATTTCAAAGCTTGCTTTGAAATCTGTCGGGTGGACAAATCTGTCCGCTAGCCCATACACACGAGCGGAGATGTCTGCTGAAACGGTCCATCGGACCGTTTTCAGAGGACATATCCCCTCGTGTGTACGCCGCCTCAGGCCTTCTTCGTAGAGCCTTTTTAGGACCTTTTCCAACCGCTTTTCGTGCTCCTCTAGAGTTCGGCCGAACACTATAATGTCGTCCAGGTACACCAGCACCTCGATTAGATTCATGTCTCCCACCGTGTTCTCGATCAATCTTTGAATGGTGGCTGGGGCTCCTGACAACCCCTGGGGCATGCGGTTTAACTCAAAGAACACAAACTGGGGTGCTGTTTTTTCTTCATCCTCAGCGTGAATATGGATCTGGTAGTATCCACTCTTTAGGTCCCTCATACTGAACCACTTGGCCCCTGACAGACTCTGCAAAGAGTCTTCTATCCTGGAGGTGGTGTACTGATCAGTGATGGTTCTTCTGTTCAGTGTTCGGTAGTCAATACACAGCCTCAGTGACCCATTTTTCTTCTGGACTACCACTATTGGAGAAGCGTAGGGGCTCCTGGACTGACGCTCTTACCAGAACGATCGCTCCCGTCTCATAACTTGCTTCTGAGCATGCGTGGGTTTTTAACGTCATTTTAGCCCACACACGTTCATTTTCTACAACCTGAAAAACGACATTGTTTAAAACAACTTTAAAAAATGCAGCATGTTTGGGGAAAAAAAATTGTCGTTTTTCAGAAGCCGAAAAAATGTGAAGCCCACACACTATCATTTTAAATGACATTTTTTAAAAACAACGTTTTTTTCATACCGAAAAATGATCGTGTGTATGCGGCATAACACTAGGCGCTGATATACTTGCTTCAACATGGGGTGTACTCTTGCTGTTGAAGTTTCCTGCTCCTGGACCAGAGGTGTCAGGAGTCTCCTGACCAGGTCAGTGTTGGTCCCTATGATGAGGGAACTCTCGCCAGCTCCTGGTGGGTGAGGGCAGACCACTGCCAAAGTGTTGAAAGCCTCTGCTTTTCCCACCACCGAGGGGTCAAAGGTTAGCTTGATTGGCAGGTAACCATCATAGGGAAATCTCTGAGTTCCAATGCCCCATATCTCCAGCTCTTCCAGCTTCTGCAATGGCAGATGTTTGAGGTGTTTGTCGTAAAAGTCTCTATATAGAAGAGTCACTTGGGCTCCAGTATCAAGAAGGGCCTTTGTGTAAATCCCTTCTACCTGGATTGAGACCACCGGGGAGGGCCCCACTAGCTTGCCAGGAATTTTCTTTTTTTGAGAGGCCTTCTTGCTTTGTTCTGTAATCCGCACACTTACTCCTTTTTTCTTGGGGCTTTTAGTAGGTCTAGACCCCTGTTGGGTCTGGTGTGCACTGATCTCCCACCGTCAAGCATTTTGGAATGTGGAACGGAAAGCATTGGGTCGAACAGAGGCAACAACGGGGGTGTTTGGCAAGCTTGGCAAGGGTCTGTGCCTCCTCTGTTGTCTCCTTGCGTTGTTGAATACTCTGGCGTTAACTGAGACTGGTGGGCACCCGGTTGACTCCTTCACCGGGGCCCTCTGAAGTTTTCCGCCGGCTTGCGTTATTGTGCTGCAGCTTTTTCCGGGCTGGGACATATTAGTTGATAGTGTCCAATTCCTCCATAATTGAAACAAACTTCATCACCCTTCGGCCTTTGAGTTGAGGAAGTGGATGTAGCTTGAATTATTTTTGTCGCGGTTTCTCCTTCTTTTCCTGTCCCAGAGACCTTTGACATCAATTAAGTCAGCATCTCCATCACCTGTGCCATTTGAGTCTTTATAGTGGCTACTTTGGAGTCCTGTTCCACTGTTATTGCAGATCTAGACTCCAGCTAGCGGGGTAGAGGTTGATTGGTCATTTAACAGTGCTTCTTCATCTCTCACCACTCTGATAAGGTCAGGGTATCTTAGTGACATGACACCCACAGAGGTTTTCAAATGAAGCTAGACTGGATCAGAGTGTAGAGCAGGGGCGTACCTAGATCATTTGGCACCTGGGGCGGATCCTATATCTGGCACCCCCCCCCCCCCCAACGGTAAAATGTAAAAACACCCCACTGCGTCCCCTGCATCCTTCAATATCTCTTTGTCATTACTGTGTACCTCCACAACTGCACCTCTGGACCCCTTTACATTACACAGCCCCCTGCACCTCTGGACCCCTTTACATTACACAGCCCCCTGCACCTCTGGACCCCTTTACATTACACAGCAACCTGCACCTCTGGACCACTTTACATTGCACAGCACCCTGCACCTCTGGGCCCCTTTACATTACACAGCCCCCTGCACCTCTGGACCCCTTTACATTACACAGCACCCTGCACCCCTTTACATTACACAGCCCCCTGCACCTCTGGACTCCTTTACATTACACAGCCCCCTGCACCTCTGGACCCCTTTACATTACACAGCACCCTGCACCCCTTTACATTACACAGCTCTCTGCACCTCTGGACCCCTTTACATTACACAGCCCCCTGCACCTCTGGACCCCTTTACATTACACAGCACCCTGCACCCCTTTACATTACACAGCCCCCTGCACCTCTGGACTCCTTTACATTACACAGCCCCCTGCACCTCTGGACCCCTTTACATTACACAGCACCCTGCACCCCTTTATATTACACAGCTCCCTGCACCTCTGGACCCCTTTACATTACACAGCAACCTGCACCTCTGGACCCCGTTACATTACACAGCACCCTGCACCTCTGGACCCCTTTACATTACACAGCACCCTGCACCTCTGGGCCCCTTTACATTACACAGCACCCTGCACCCCTTTACATTACACAGCAACCTGCACCTCTGGACCACTTTACATTTCACAGCACTCTGCACCTCTGGGCCCCTTTACATTACACAGTACCCTGCATCACTATACCCCTTTACATTACACAGCACCCTGCACCTCTGGGCCCCTTTACATTACACAGTACCCTGCATCACTGGACCCCTTTACATTAGGCTGCACCACTAAACAGTGCAGATCACTCACTACAATACAGACCCACCACTACAGTGCAGACCCCCTCCCTCTACAATACAGAACACCCCCCCCCCAATACAGACCCAATAACAATACAGAGCCCCCCCCCATATACACCCCCTACCCTACAATACAGAACACCCCCCTATACAGATACCACTCCCTACCCTACAATACAGAACCCACCCATCCTACAATACAGACACCCCCTCATATACAGAACCCCCTATCCTACAATACAGAACCCCCCTCATATACAGAACCCCCCTATCCTACAATACAGAATCCCCCCTCATATACAGAACCCCCCCCTATTCTACGATACAGAACCCCCCCCTCATATACAGAGCCCCCCTATCCTACAATACAGAACCCCCCCTCATATACAGAGCCCCCCTATCCTACAATACAGAACCCCCCCTCATATACAGAACCCCCCTATCCTACAATACAGAACCCCCCCCCTCATATACAGAACCCCCTATCCTACAATACAGAACCCCCCCCCCTCATATACAGAACCCCCCTATCCTACAATACAGAACCCCCCCTCATATACAGAACCCCCCTATTCTACAATACAGAACCCCCCTCATATACAGAACCCCCTATCCTACAATACAGAACCCCCCTCATATACAGAACCCCCCCTATGCTACAATACAGAACCCCCCTCATATACAGACCCCCCCCCCATCCTACAATACAGAACCCCCCCTCATATACAGAACCCCCTATCCTACAATACAGAACCCCCCCACATACAGAACCCCCCCATACAGAACACCCCCCACATACAGAACCCCCCCCCTACATATACAGTACACCCCCCCCTATACAGAATCCCCCCCCTCACAAACAGAACCCCCCTCATATACAAAACACCCCCCCATACAGAACACCCCCCACATACAGAACCCCCCATACAGAACCCCCCTCATATACAGAACACTCCCCCCCTTACAATAGTGCAGACAACCCCCTTGCCTTCAGACCTGTAATGCTGATCACTCAGCACGCCGCGTGTGTGTTAAACAGAGAGCAGAGCACTTGTACGGGGGAGGAGGGGGAGGCGGCCGCAGCTTCGCGCTGCTGGGCTGTGTGACAGCCGATAGTTTCAGAGCCGCGGTGCTGCACTGCCACGGAGAAGGGGATCATTGCGGCCGGCCCGGGTATCACTCGGGGGCACGGCTCGCACCCAACCCCCCCTCCCCGGGCACGGCTCACACCCCCCTCGAATTGCAAGGCTGTGTGACAGTGTGTTAACTGGTATGCCGCTCGCGCCATGCTTTAGTCGCGGAGGGGGGGGGGATGTCGGCCTGACACCCCCTCCAGTGTGTGGCACCCAGTGCGGTACGCCCCGCCCCCTGGTTAGTCCGCCAGATTTGCTGCATCCTAGCTTGGTCTATGGCAGAGGGCTCCATTCCTTTCTTTAGCACAATCTGACATAACATCTTGTTTAGCTGCCTGATGTATTCAGAAATACACTCTCCCTGGTGTTGGAGGGTGTTCAAACTGGTATATTAGATCAACTACCTTCTCTATCCACCCAAATTCTTCTTGTAACTTAACCAGGTAATCATAGGCTGTACAGGTGGTATTGCTGAACCTCAAGTTCCTGACAGCTTCCGCGGCAGCTCCCCGCTGGCTCTCGCTTATACGCTGCTTCTTTTGGGCCTCTGGCAGTTCCCATTCTTCCAGGGCTTGCATGGCTTGCTCTATCCAGACATCAAATTCCTCTTCCCCAGCCGGCACAGGCTGTTTTCCTGAGAAGATCCTCAGCTTCCTGTTCCCAGCCTCCACGCATACTGTGTTGCTCTTCTGGCACTTTGACACAAAATCCCCCAGATCGGTAAGGAGTTCTGGCCCAATCATGGTCAGGGGTGCTGCAGGGGTGGCTGTTCCTTTTGCTGGTTCTACCTGACTAGTACTGGGGATGCCCTCTCCTGGGTGTACTATGTAATGTTTCGTCTTGTTTCCCAATTGTACGCTCTTACCTTTGAAACTTTCTGGTACTCCCTCTCTCCATTCCAATAGTGCATGAGTGCGAGAGGTCCCTTGATCCGGCCGGATGGCAATCACCCATGCTTTCCTATGTGGGGATAATTGCTACGCTCGCTTCTGAGCGGGCACCTTCTGCTTTGCACCAATTGACCACAGTGAAAAGGGTCCATGCTGCCACCAATAGGATGGAGCTTGATTAGAGAGTAACAGTAAATCCCGGACAAGCCCCCATGTGTAGCACTACCCCCGAAGGAGCTGCTGGTTTAGATTTTTGGGTCTGTACTCTGCCTATCAACCCCTGAAGTTTAATCTCTAACCCTCCCTTGGCACACCTGTACCACAAAATTATTGCAGGACCCACTGGTAGTTGGGAACCCCAATGATACCAAACAGTAATGGAAATTGTAGTAAAATATTGTTACCTTGCGCTGGCACCTGTACAATGGGGTAACATACAAAACTACACACAACTTTCTGCTTAACCAAGAGGCAATTATTTATTTGGTAAGAAAAGATAAAGAGTTAAACAAATTCAGTTGACTGCTTACTGGGCCCTGTAAGGCCCCGTACACACGTATGAGAACCTCGACGGGCCAAACACATCGTTCCGCCCGTCGAGGTTCTTGCCCGGCCGTCGAAATCATTGACCAAGCCGTCGGGAAAGGCGCCGAGCCATGGTTTTCGATGGGCCATCGAGCAAATAGAGAACCTGCTCTCTATTTTGGCTCGACGGCTTTCTCGACGAGACGCTTGGCGAAAACGTACACACGACCGAGAACCTCGGCAGAATATGGATCCCAGCGAGCTTCTCGCTGGATTCTGCCGAGGTTCTCGGTCGTGTGTACGGGGCCTAAGAGTCAATAGTATTTTAAGAAATTGCAAGTCAGAAACTATCAAGTAAAGAATCACATTTGTGATATATATTCAGGTATATCTGCAACTATGTGCTCTCGGGCTCCCTCTAGAGCAGTGGTTCTCAACCTGGGGGTCGGGACCCCCTTGGGGGTCGAATGACAATTTGCCAGGGGTCACTGAATCCTGGGCTATTCTTGAAGCCTGCACCGCTTTCCCAGCCTTTTCGCAGCCGTTAGAGAGATAAAGAATGGAGAAAAAAGAGAGAGTGGTACATCCTAAAATGTACCATAAGGGGTTTTAATACTGTAAAAGTGGAAGGGACTCAGGGAGCGCTAAATGTCCGTGGGTTAGGCGCGCAAATTACTTGTCTTGCCTTGGGTGCTGACAACTCACGCTACGAAAATTTTACTGTTGGGGGTCCCCACAACTTGGGAAATTTTATCAAGGGGTCACAGCACTAGCAAGGTTGAGAACTACTGCTCTAGAGGGCACTTCTATACATGTGACCTACTACTTTTAGTTCAAACAGGCAGAACTGAATCCTGTAAAAGTTCCTTCCGGTAGTAAGAGACTTTTCTAGCATTAGTTGGTGCACTTTAATGATTTGTAATCCAACTTGCATGAAAAGGGCAAGAAAACGAACATCCACAGTGTAGCGCCCCCCTACTTTCAGTATGGGCACTACGCTAAAGTTACTGGGGAATGGGAGAGTTAATTTGCTCTGGGCGGCAGGTGGCGCAAGAGGGGTTCTGACGGAGCCACTTTTCCCCAGTGGCCAATTGGAGGAGTTTTCCCTCGCGGGGCATGCCGGGGAAGGGTATATCCGTGGCGGACGCCATTTTCTTTGGTTCTTTGCGGGTTCCAGGTGTGGCACTCACCTTCAGGGTGTGCGCATCCAACGGACCAGGGCAACATGGCATACCTGGCCGGGGTCATATGCTATGCAGAGTCCCATGCGGATGCTGAAAGGGGCCCCATTGACTTACTAAGTCCCCAGCTACACTAAAAAGGATCCCAGGCTGTATGCCATTCGGTGGGGGATTGGCTTGAGGAGAACCCGGAGGCAGGTGATCCAGAAGGGCTGGAACGAACCATCGGGGATCTGATGACCGGGAGATTGACAGGTACACTTCAAACTGTCAACCGGTGACCCTGACTGAACTTACTGGGAGGATTCGCTCAAAAATCAATTTAGCTCACCCAAGTACTAGGCCTGTGGCAGAGGTCTGTCCCTCCCAGCAACCTAAGTGACACTTCGGCTGCCAGGCTCATGGCAGGAGTCAGTCCGGAGGCGCTTCACTCACTCTGGCTAGAGTGGCGACGAACTGTGCTATTGTTGAAAGCAGGCTTGCTTTCCCTATCTATCCTGAGCCTGATACTGCAAATGTTCTTCTTCTGCTTCACCAACCTTTACTATCCCACTTCGTGTTGGTGTTGGCCATGTGTTGGGCCTTGGAAATAAAGCATTGAAAAACTCTATTGCTGACTGGACATTCGCTCACTACCTTTACTCACTACCATCACCCCTAGAGAAGCCACCGAGGGCAACTTAATACGCCGATCCCAAAAACAACCAGCGGCTCCTGAATGGGGTAGCGCCACAACAGTATTTATAAGTATATGTAACTTGCTGGCGGCACAAGCGCCAACCCTCTAAACATACGGACACTGCGGGATGCAATATGTCCTTACACGTGGCGTGTTAACTTCCAACAATGCTGACGAGTCTATGAGAACCACCTTCCTGTGATACAGTTAATTATCATTGGGCAGGTGCCTGCTCACCAAATGAGGCCTCGCCTCTCCGGTACGTTCCGCAGGTGATGTCTCAATTCACAGCCTCTCCGCAACTTGCAGTCTCTGGTCCTTCACACGGCTTGTCACAAGGTGTCGTAAATGGGCGACTCCGGTTGCTGTGGAGCGTAAGCTGGACACCACAGAAAAGGATCTCTTCAGGAAAGGCCATCTGCGCTAGCGACTTTAGACCCAGGCTTTTCAAGCATATGCACCCGTGTAGTAGGCCTCAGCACAGGCTTCCTGCTTGCTAGAAGTTGCCGTCCCAAGAGAAAGAAAGCCTGCCTTTTCTTTCCTTTTTAAAAGCTTTCCCAGAAGGCTGTGCGATGATGTATTGCACTCTGGTAGCACAGCTGCACTGTGGGCTTTGTAGTCTGTTTAACACCCAAGGCAATGGAGTCTTTGTTTCCCTGTACTGCAAGTTCCAGAATGCATTGCCCAAAAACAATAAAACCAAACAAGTTGCTGTAATATCGCAACTGAACACTGGAGGGAGCTGAGTTCCTTCTCAATGCAACTGTAGTATATAGCCATGCTGCAAAGTGGCACCTTGCTACACATGTATGAAATGTCACTTCCCACCCGTATACGAAGGGTCACTTCTTGCCCATGTACTAAATGTCACTTCTTGCCCATGTACTAAATGTCACTTCCCGTCCATGTACTAAATGTCACTTCCTGTCCATGTATGAAAGGTCACTTCCTGTCCATGTATGAAAGGTCACCTCTTGTCCATGTATGAAATGTGACTTCTTGTCCATGTACAAAATGTTGTTTCCCGCCCATGTTTAAAATGTCGCTTCCTGTCCGTGTATGAATTATCACCTCCTGTCCCATGTATGAAATGTCACTTCCTGTTCTGTGTCACTTGCTGTCCATGTATAAAATGTCACTTCCTGTCCATGTATGAATTATGACCTCCTGTCCTATGTATGAAATGTCACTTCCTGTTCTGTTTCACTTGCTGTCCATGTATGAAATGTCACTTCCTGTTCTGTGTCACTTGCTGTCCATGTATAAAATGTCACTTCCTGTCCGTGTATGAATTATCACCTCCTGTCCCATGTATGAAATGTCACTTCCTGTTCTGTGTCACTTGCTGTCCATGTATAAAATGTCACTTCCTGTCCATGTATGAATTATGACCTCCTGTCCCATGTATGAAATGTCACTTCCTGTTCTGTTTCACTTGCTGTCCATGTATGAAATGTCACTTCCTGTTCTGTGTCACTTGCTGTCCATGTATAAAATGTCACTTCCTGTCCATGTATGAATTATGACCTCCTGTCCCATGTATGAAATGTCACTTCCTGTTCTGTTTCACTTGCTGTCCATGTATGACATGTCACTTCCTGTTCTGTGTCACTTGCTGTCCATGTATGAAATGTCACTTCCTGTCCATGTATGAATTATCACCTCCTGTCCCATGTATGAAATGTCACTTCCTGTTCTGTGTCACTTGCTGTCCATGTATGAAATGTCACTTCCTGTCCATGTATATAATGTCACTTCCTGTCTCATGTCCTGTTTTTGGACATTTTAGATCCGGTTCCAGGAGGCTGAACATCTTCTCAGTCTGCATCCCAAACGCACAGCATGTGATTTTCTCCATGTCCACACAGGTAAGTCAGGTGGATATCCTAATCATGGTACAGGGCTCCCTTGGGCATCCCTGCTTTATACATATTAATGATCTGTGACCGAGTGTTCCTTCTTGTGATGAATGATATATATATATATATATATAGTAAATGTTTTTCCACACTTTGTCTCTGTCGGTCACCTTGATAAAGAAAGTCATGGTGCTCTCCAAATGTTTGGAACTTTTTTGCGCCTTCGGTAAATACAGCTTCAGAATCTAATTTGTATGTGTGGATCGTATGCACTGTTACTTAGGACCTCTGAGTCTGCACACCAATTCAATTTACAATAAAATAATAAAAAAATATTCTAAAATAAAAATGGGACTGCAGCTACCACTTTAGGGGTGTCCTCTGAGTGGTGTATAGAAGTAGTCTGCGGTCAATGCAGTGACCACACAGATCTCCCCGTCGGTCTACTACTATGTGCACATGCAACCCTAATCACCTTCTTACCTAGCAGAGAGATTTTACACCTTATGGATGGAAGGATTAAAGTGATTTTATAGTATTTGCAATATCTATCCAGGTGTCCCAAAATCCTAATGGTGACATAGCTTGTATTCCAAACAGTGTTTCACCTTCATGAATGGCTGCGATGCACGCTCACCTTCTTGGACCTACACACCTATAGGTCAGTTGCACGCTATACTTTTGAGTTTTGGGAATTCCTCCTCTGGCTCTTAGCAGCTACTTCACACCGTAGGGACCTTTTGGGGAGAGACACTATACCATTTTTGTATCTTTTGCTCAAATTTTGCAGCTACTTCAGGTCTCTCCAAAGCATGGAGACGAACGATTATTAGTAAAAAGCAGTACACATTAACACTTGTTAGGCACACAGCTACCCATTAATTGCCTCAAAATGTTAACCCCTTCCCAGACAGTTTTTCTTTTTTTTCTTTTTCTCTTTTTTTTTTTTTTTTTTTTTTTTTTTTTTTTCTTTTTTTCTTTTTTTCTTTTTTTTCTTTTTTTTCTTTTTTTTCTTTTTTTTTTTTTTTCTTTTTTTTCTTTTTTTCTTTTTTTCTTTTTTTCTTTTTTTCTTTTTTTTCCAACACTCGCAAACCGATTTTCAGAAAATAAATGCTCGTTAACCACGTTCATCGCAATCCGAGGTTTCACTGTACATATGCCATAATTTGTAGGTGCTATAGGACCCCTTTCACACCAACGTCGGCGGTAAAACCTATTTTTAGCAGCGCTTTACTGTCGGATTTTTCGGACGCTAGCGGGGGCACTTTTGACCCCCGCTGGCGACCGAAAAAGGGTAAAAACCTTTGATACAGCCGCGTTTTGCTGACGTTACAGCGACGCTGCCCATTTATTTCAATGGGCAGGAGCGCATAAGGAGCGCTGAGTTCCTAATGCGCTCCAAAGAAGCTGCTGGCAGGACTTTTTCTGACGCCCTGCCGGGGCACTGCTCCAGTGTGAAAGCTCTCAGGCTTTCACACTGGAGTGAATGGCGCAGCTGTTTTAGGGTGCTTTGCAGGTGCTATTTTTAACGCTATAGCGCCTGCAAATGCCCCAGTGTGAAAGAGGTCTAACTTTCGCACAAACCGATCAATATACACTAAGGGCCCTTTCACACGTACAGACCGTATGTTTGTATTTCATCCATCCGTTTTTGGATGAAATACGGACATACATGTATCCCTATGGGATAGTGGGTGTCAGCGGATGCAGAGCGGCTCAGATGAACGCGGTCCTTGTTCATCCGCTCCCTCATAGGGGAGAGCGGAGAGAAAACAGGGTGATCCCTGCACAGTCTCCGCTGAGCACACGGGCACACGGAGGTGGATCAATACTGATCCGCCCCATGTGAAAGGGCCCTTATTGGGATTTGTTTTTTACAAAATAATTTATGCTTACATGTTGTTATTATTATATATATTGTTTTTATTAGATTTGTTTTATAGTAGAAAATCTCTATCTATTTTTTTTCCTAAATGTAGCGCCTATGTTCTATACAGTACTGGTGCTGTCTAAATTTATGTGTAGATCAGAGTGTAAAATAAGGAAAGAAAAATGGACAGCCGCACTCCAATGGATAACACAGCCAAGCAGCCAAGCTATGACTAAGCATCGGTTGTCGATGTGAAACGCGTCAGCTTTTGTTACCCCACTGTTTGCTGTTTTTGCTGTTTTAGTTTTTTGACTGGAATAAACAGGCACTATTTTTAAGTCTTTTTATCCATTGGAGTGCGGCTGTCCATTTTTTTTCTTTCCTTATATTGCACCACGCATTGCCTGCACCCATTTGGGTTTTTGAACTTTACTCACCACTGAAGAGTGTCGTCTGGAGCGGCGGTTTTCCCTTTATCTAGATCAGAGTGTAGTTAGACTCTGATCCTAATTGTTAGAGCAATTATGCGGTCTCTGTCTCGGCTTGGCTGTGTTGTAAGTTCATTCTGCTGTGCCGGGGTGTTCTTCCAGCCCCGGTGCTGCAGGTGGCAGCAGTGGAGTCGAGGTTTGGGTGCTCTTACCAGCAGCCAATAACGGGGGATTTGTCCTCGCTGTGCATGCTGGGGAGGGGTATTTATGGGACAGACGCCATTGGTTCTGGGTCCTTTTTCGTCGAGTGTGGCACCCACATTTAGGGTGGCCACATCACGGCGCTATGGCCTACCGGGGCTTGCGTGCCACGCGGTTTTCCTGGTTCCGGGACCATGCTGCCCCGGGCCATCTGAACCAGTGATGGGGATCCAGTGAGCGACTGGGTTCCCTCTTTTGAAGATCCCAATTCGTGTTCTGTTCGGTGGGGGAATTGGTCTGAGGAGTGCCATTGAGAGGCTGGTGGTCCAATAGGGCTTGGATCACAGGTAGCTGGACACTGAGGGATTGTTCACCTGTTGGTCGGTAGACATGTGCAGACTGGAATTTTTTGTTTAGTGTTTTCGTTGGAAAAATAAATGTATTTAGTTACTCCCGAAAATCGTTTTGATGTATTTCGTTTTTTGTTGGGGAATAGCTTTCGTCAAAAAATCCAATAATACTTGGTTTCTGTCGAATGGTCAAAAGAATATTCGACGGAACGTCGAATCTTTACGCCTACAAGGATTTTAATGTTGTATGACTAGTAATAATGTCGAATCTATTCTCTATAATGTCGAATCTATTATTTCTCAAGTCATCTTCCAGGACGGCACACCTGAGATGACGGTCCCACCTGACAGGAAACACAATCAACAACAGAGTTTAAAAGGCCCCACCCTTCCCTCTGTCCCTCAGTTATTGATTGTGTTTCCCACAGGATGGCAGCGAAACAATTTTTTTTTTTTTTTTTTTTTAAAGAGAGACTAAAGTCTGGGACCGAAGTCCTCCCTCCCTGGTGCTTTCTGACCTAAAGTGCAGTCAGTGGGGACTGAAAAACTCAGATTGCAGGCACTGAACGTGCGGCCAGGAGGGTTTTTTCCTCATAGATTCATTCTCGGGGAAGTTAGGTTTCAGCAAGATCCCTGAGAATGCTGGCGAACATGTGACTCAGTGGTGATTTACATGCTTTCCCAGGGACCATTTATTCCTTCTCCCTCCTCCTACCTGACGGTGGCTGATGGTCAGAGGAGCCGCTCGGATGTCCCCGTGAGCTGGACTGCTGGCGGATGGTTTAGGGTTGCCACCTTTTCTTCAAGCCAAACCCGAACATTTTTGCGGCACACAGCAATTTTTTTGTAGTATAAGCTATAGGAACGCTTCTCGGCCTTTTGGCTAAGATCAAGTGTAGTATCTGTTCTTATCAGTTTCCAGAGGAGTGCTGAAACGCCTCCATTGGGAGGGTGGATGCAATCCGATGGTGTCATAGCACCTGGAAGGATGGTTTCGGTAGGGACTATGCTGAGCTGCCCGAAAGATACTGGGGGCCGGCCGATGGTCGAGTCTGAGCCATCCGGAAGGGTGCTTCTGGTGGGGACGGAGAAAGCATTTGGTCGAAGCTGAAGGGCCGGGCCCCTGGCCTTCTGGCCTGGATTTGATGCGGTTCCTAACCTGATCCTGCCAGTTGCTCTAGAGGGAACGTGGACCTCACTCTTCGGGGTGAGGTCTCAGGGTTCGCTAGTACCTCGATGAGCATAATTAGGTAAGGAGCGAAAGGGGCGTAAGGTGCACACTTATGCCTCGAGTAGTTCCTGATCCTTCCTGGTGAAATTGGGGAAGGGGGCCGTGACTGTCCGGGCCGTGGACCAGGGACCATTGAAAAGCCTTTGGAGATAATGCCCCTGGAGTGGCAGTCCAGGGGTGCCATACATTGCACTGAGTGTGTGAGGGACACTCAACGTGTGGCACCTTTTTGGTCACTAACCTCCACTACACACTTTTCACACCTGCCTCTAGGGCCGGGCCTTTTGGCTAGGACCAGAGGAATTTTTGTTTCCTGGCCGGAGGGCTGGCCAATGTATTGCACATTGGTCACTTTCACTCACCTCTCCCACTTCCTTCTTCCCCACTTTCTATTTATTTTTCCCCGTGTGTCACGTTTCTTCTTTTTTATGTTGGTGCACTGCACTTTATGTGTGATAAGTAGGGTGCTGGTACTCGGGCCTGCCCTGAAAGTCTTGGGAGTGGGTGGACATGGCCTTCTGGCTTGGTTCACCTGCTCTTATGGGGTCTCCCTTTGGGGGAGCCTCACCGAGGAGGGTTTTGTCTCGGCAGTCCCTCCAAGGATGTTGGGTCCGTGTCGGCTTCGGCTGCATGGGCCTTTTTGGGTTCATGTGGCTTCGGCTGCATGGACCACAGTTACCTCAGTCCCTGTCAGGAGCCTAACGCCCCGGGGGATCAGGGTTGGGCCCTCTTAGGAGGGCCAATTGACGATGCACCCGTCACAGCTTTTTGTTGCACCTCTTTGTGTGTGCACATTTTTCCTGCACCGGGTGGAGTTTTTGGGTTGTGTTTTGCACGCCACAGGCTTTTCAATAAAAAAAAAAAAAAAAAAAAAAATAAGCTATAGGAACGTAAAATACCTGGGACACCTTTTGGTTTACCCAAAGAGAGTAATAATGAGGTGTGCTACAGTGAATAGTGGCTGTGGCCAAATTGCATTGCAACAGGTGGGGGGGGGGGGGACTTAAAGGGGGTTGGTTAAATAAAACAAAAGCATTAGTGTACCCATAAAATATGATTTGATTAATAAAAGTAATGTCAGTAAAAATATGAAAAAAGCCTAGCTTAAAAGTGGACACTGTCAGCCAGTAGGGCAGTGGAGGGTGTCGGTAGATCGGTGGAGGGTGTCGGTAGAGGGTGTCGGTAGAGCGGTGGAGGGTGTCGGTAGATCGGTGCAGTGGAGGGTGTCGGTAGATCGGTGCAGTGGAGGGTGTCGGTAGAGCAGAGGACAATGTTACCCAGTGAGAACTGTATATATGTATGGTGTATTGCCCCCCAAACCCCCCCCCCCCCCGACTGTATATATGGATGGTATATGGGGGGGGGCGGGGCTGTATATATGGATGGTGAATGGGGGGGACTGTACATATGGGGGGGACTGTATATATGGATGGTGTATGGGGGAGAATTGTACATATGGGGGGGGGGCTGTATATATGGTTGGTGTATGGGGGTGACTGTATATATGGGGGGGAGAATTGTACATATGGGGGGGCTGTATATATGATTGGTGTATGGGGGAGAACAGTACATATATGGGGGGACTGTATGGATGGTGTATGGGGGAGAATTGTACATATGGGGGGGCTGTATATATGGTTGGTATATGGGGGAGAATTGTACATATGGGGGGCTGTATATATGGATGGTGTATGGGGGAGAACTGTACATATGGGGGGGCTGTTATGGATGGTGTATGGGGGAGAATTGTACATATGGGGGGCTGTATATATGGATGGTGTATGGGGGAGAATTGTACATATGGGGGGGCTGTATATATGGATGGTGTATGGGGGAGAATTGTACATACGGGGGGGGCTGTATATATGGTGTATGGGGGTGACTGTATATATGGGAGGGAGAACTGTAAGTATGGTGGGGGAGGTGGTGAGGACTGTATGTATGGTGGGGGAGGTGGTGAGGACTGTATGTATAGTGTATGGTGGGGGGGGGGGTGAGAGTACTGACATACTGACATACTGTGACAGTCTCTAACAGTAACATGGCATAAACTGACCTTAAAAGTTGAGCTCCAGTCTCAGCACGATCTCTATACACTTTCTAACAGAGCAGCAGGGAATGGGGAGGCTCCGCCTTCAACCCCACCTCCTTGTCCCTTCTGCAGCCAACCAGAGGAGTGCACTCGCGAACATGGAGACTCTGCCTCCGCCTCTGTGTCCTGTCTGCAGCACTGAGCACACAAAGCAGTAGCACTGAAAGCAGATGGAGGTTTGGTAATAGTGCGGGGTAGATGCTCGTAGTCGCAGGCATCAGGAGCAGGTGTTTAACACGAATGCCGGCTGCTAACAGAGAACACTGCTGCTGCACTCTACTACAGTACTAACACAAGCTGGTGGAGGCGGAGCCGAGCCTGGGGAGATACAGAGACACCAGTCCAGGTCAGGACTCGGTGACACACAGCAAGCGCCAGGCAGGGAGGTGGGAGTGGGACTTCTCTGGGCGGCCACCGCCACACCACGGGCACAAGAATTGATTCGGGATCATGTGCACTGCAGCTCTGTTGCGGCCGGGCCAGGAGTGGACGGACGGCTAGAAAAAAAAAAAAATTTAAAAAAATATTTTTTTTTTTTTTTTTTTTTTAAATGTGCCCGGATTTCAGACAGCTTCAAAACCGGGCACATGTGTCAAAACCGGACAGGTGGCAACCCTAGGATGGTTCCCAGGGGGGTCAAGCCATTCAGTTTACTAGCCGGACCGTGGTGCGGGCTTCGGCGTTCCCGGGGAGTCTCTGCGCATGTGTGGAAGTCCGGCGCGGGCCGATGACATCACTTCCGCGCGCCGGGCTACAAGAAAATAGCGGCGATCGGCGTTTTTTCTTGCGCATGCTGCAGCGGTGAACGGAACAGGGGTCCACGGTCCTGCGTCCTCCTAACCCATTTTCCTAGCCACAAGGATCCCGGACTGCATATCTGAGCTCCGGGAAGGTTACCTGATACGGCGGGGCTGCTTGTAAGCAGGATGGAGGATGGACCAGTGCCAGCAACACAAGTCGCCACAGTGGGTGAGTGACTTTTGCTGATGGGGGGCAAGTGAGGTGGGGTGGCCCTCTTTTCACTCTTCCCTGGGGATTGTTATATGTATTAAGGATCTTTTTTGTGTATGTTACAGAGACCGATTGCCCTGCCCAGGAGACCACCACTAGGTCTAGGGGTAAATCCTCCTACAAATCCAAGCGCTGTGGGTACTGCGGGGATAAGCTCCCGCCAGACCATACTAAACCCTTCTGCTATAAATGCATTTACAAATTAGCAGGCAAAGAAACAGCGCAAGTGATGAAGGAATGTAGAGCTTTACGATCTGTAATGCTCACTACCCTCCAATCCTTTAAAACCACGGTAGCTGATAGAGAGGTAGCTCCGTTAGGTACAGAGGATTCCTCTTCTTTGGCAGAGACCCAGACTAGTGTTTTTGAGGGGTCTCAGGGACCATCTCTAACCTATTCTGATGGAGAAATAGAAGCCTCACTTCAAAGTTCTCAAGGTGAAGGGGAGGATTTGGATCAGAGTAGTCTGGGGGATACTAGACCAAGCGGCCATCTCTTCTCTGCAGAGGATATGGAAGATCTCCTCAAAGCAATTTATGCCTCAGAGGATATCCAGCTTCCGGCCACACAGGTCTCAATTCGAGACAAATTATACAGGGGTCTTGGTAAAGCTCAGTCCAAATGCTTTCCTGTTCACCAATCTCTTAAAGATATTATTGTAAGGGAGTGGAAGGAACCTGAACGCAGGGTCTTAAAATTAAAAACCTTGGAAGCGCAGGTGCCCCTTTAAGCCCGAGGAAGAAGAAAAATTCTTCAAAATGCCACGTTTGGATGCCTCATTGGCCCAAGTTTCCAAACACTCAGATTTATCTTTTGAAGATTCCGGCAACATTCGGGATCTGATGGATAAAAAGTCCGAAACCCTGTTGCGCAGAGCTTGGGATGCAAATGCAGCCGCTTGGGATGCAAATGCAGCCGCTATGGGTCCCGCATTGGCCTCTACATGTGTTGCTAGAAATACGGACGCATGGGTTCATGGACTATGTAACACAGGAGAATAAATCCCAAAAGGTGTTGGACTCCCTGGAAGTTGTCGGTAAGGCAGTAGCCTACTTAGCAGATGCCGCAGTGGAAACAGTTAGAACCACCGCCAAATCTGCAGCTCTATTAAATTCTGCCAGAAGAGCCCTTTGGGTTAAGACTTGAGATGGAGATTTTACCTCCCAAGTCTCGCCTCTGTGGGATCCCTTTTGAGGGATCCTTGCTATTTGGGTCTGATTTGGAGCAGGTACTATTGCGTTTCACTGAGAAAGGTAAAAAGTTCCCTGCTAAACCCAAAAAAGAAAAAAGGAATTTTTTTTTTCGAGGTCCCCCTTCTAAGAACCGTTTTCAGGAAAAATGGGAGCCAAAGAAAAAGTGGGGATTCGGTAAAGGCAGGGAAAAAGGTAGCATCCTTTTTTTCCGGTGCCTCTGCTTCCAACAAGGAATCCAAATGACGCCAACATAAAAGTTGGCGGAAGGCTCTCGTGGTTTCTCCCCCAGTGGGAAAGTATCACGCAGAGTCCTTATATTCTAAGCCTGATAAGAGGGGTACAAACTGGAATTCTTGTCTCCCCCTCCGCCAAACTTTATCCTAACCCATCTCCCCAAGGACCCAGTAAAAGCAGGGGGCTTATTGGAGAGTGTCCGGGAACTAGCGGAACAGCAGGTCGTCATTCCTGTCCAAGGGGATCAAATCGGCCAAGGTTTCTATTCCCACATATTTGTGGTGCCAAAACCATCCGGAAAGTTCCGGCTGATTATAAATCTAAGAAAACTAAACCAATTTTTGGTTTACAAAAGATTCAGGATGGAGAGTATCTACACAGTCAGAAGACACCTCCAGGAAGGAGTCTTTATGATCACATTGGACCTAAAGGATGCTTACCTGCATGTTCCCATTTCCCAGGCCCATCAGAAATTCTTGAGATTTGCAGTACAGACAAAACAGGGTGTCCGTCACTGGCAGTTCAGAGCTCTCCCCTTCGGCCTAGCGGCCAGTCTAAGAATTTTTACCAAAGTTCTGGCCGAGGTGGTGTCTATTTTACTCATCCAGGGGATAGCTCTGATACCGTACTTGGACGACATGCTGATTTTCAGTCCGGCCTTGAACCGCTCCAGGCAGACCGAGACAAGGTGCTATCCACACTAGAATTTCTGGGGTGGCTAATCAGCAAGGAAAAATCTTCCCTAGATCCAGCACAATCCAAGGTATTCCTTGGATACCGGGTAGACTCGGTGAGCCAAAAGATCTTTCTACCAGAAGAAAAGATCATCAAGGTTCAAAAGGCAGTCTCGGCTCTGGTCAATACCAGAGAGGTCTCCCTAAGGACTATCATGAGGATACTGGGACTCATGTCATCCTGCATCCCAGCGGTTCATTGGGCACAGTTTCACTCTCGGAAATTCCAGGGATTCCTTCTCTCCTCCTGGGACGGGAGTAAAGAATCCCTGGACCTAACCGTGTCCCTTTCAAGAGAAGCAAGGTACTCCCTAGATTGGTGGCTCAGCACAGACAATCTGGCGAAAGGGCGCTCCTGGACCCAACAGAATCCATTGATTCTAACCACAGACGCAAGCGCCTGGGGCTGGGGAGCACATATGGGAGATCTTTTTGCTTAGGGACCTTGGAAACGGGAACAGAGCAAAGCTTCCTCCAATTTCAGGGAGCTGTTGGCGGTAGGGAAAGCCCTAGACTTCTTCAAGGATCAGGTCCTAGGAAGAGAAGTACAAATTCTGTCGGACAATGCAGTAGCAGTGGCCTACCTAAACCATCAAGGGGGGACAAGGTCCAGCAGACTGATGAGACTGACCCAGGACATCCTGGGGGACATAGAGAAAAAGATTCTCTCAGTTTCAGCGGTACATGTAAAAGGGTCCCTAAACATTCAAGCAGACTTCCTCAGCAGACAGCCCATTCATCAGGGAGAGTGGGAGTTAAACAGCGAGGTATTTTCTCTGGTAAGCCAACATTTTGGCAGACCAGAAATAGACTTGTTTGCCTGCAGAAAGAACAGGAAGGTCCACAGGTACTTCTCCCTCACCAGAGAACAGGACGCTTATGGGATAGATGCCCTAGCACAGAAGTGGGATTTCTCCTTAGCTTATGCCTTTCCTCCCTTGGCTCTCATCCCCAAAGTTCTACAGAAACTAGCCAGGTCAAAGGGATATCTTATCCTGATCGTACCCTGGTGGCCAAAGCGGGCCTGGTTCCCCACACTAAAAAGGTGGTCGATGGCTCCTCCGTTGCATCTTCCGTCCAGATGCGATCTCCTCTCCCAGGGACCAGTGTTTCATCCCGATCCAGGGTTCCTTTCCCTGACGGCATGGTATTTGAGAGGGAGATCCTCAGGCTCAGAGGATGCTTGGAAAAAGTAATTGACACACTCTTGCAGAGTAGGAAGCCAGTCACAAGAAAAAATTATGCTAAAGTTTGGAAAGTCTTTTCTAGCTGGACTCAGCTTAGAGAAGGTTCTCCCCAAACAGTCCCTATGGTCCTGGATTTCCTTCAAGAAGGAGTTGATCAGGGTTTGGCAGTGAGTACATTAAGGGTTCAGGTCGCAGCCCTGTCAGTGTTCTTTGATCAGAGGTTAGCCCAGAACCCACTGATCAAAAGATTTTTGAAAGCCCGGGATAGGGTAACCCTGGTTAAAACAATTAAGTTTCCACCCTGGGATTTATCCCTGTACTGGATGCTCTAACAAAAGAGCCTTTTGAGCCGATAGCTCAAACTTCTGTTAAATTCCTTTTACTGAAAATGGCTTTTCTGTTAGCAATCACGACAGCCAGAAGGGTTAGTGATTTACAAGCTCTGACTATAAAAGAGCCTTTTTTGTTACTCCTGGAGGATAGGGTAATCCTCAGACAGGACCCGTTATATTTACCAAAAGTGTCTTCTGAATTACACAGGACACAGGAGATTGTCCTCCCCTCTTTTTGTCAGAACCCAAAAAATGAGGCGGCAAGATTCAATTTACTAGATGTTAGAAGGTGCCTTCTAACCTATTTGGAAAGAGTGAGTGAGTTCAGGAGATCAAATCATTTGTTGATTAATTTTTCTGGTCAAAAGAAAGGGTTGCAAGCTTCTAAGTCTACTATAGCCAGGTGGATTAAACAGACTATTGTAGTTGCTTACGAAAGGTCAGGAAAGCAGATTCCAGCCCACATTAAAGCTCACTCAACCAGATCTCTGGCGACCTCCTGGGCAGAAAGGGCAGGCGCTTCGATTGATCAGATCTGCAGAGCAGCAACTTGGATGAGCCAAAATACTTTTCTGAGGCACTACAGAGTGGAGCTGTTGTCCCCTCAGGTCTTGGCATTCGGCAGGAAGGTCCTACAGGCGGTGATCCCACCCTAAGGTAGGCCTGAACTTCTTGCTCATCATCTCAGGTGTGCCGTCCTGGAAGATGACTTGAGAAAAGTACCAGTTACACTTACCGGTAACGGATTTTCTGGGATATCTTCCAGGACGGCAGGCCTACTTCCCACCCTTAAATGTTGGTGATGTTTGTGTTCACAGAAGGTACCCTCTGACACCGGTGTGGATTTATACTTTATCATAACTGAGGGACAGAGGGAAGGGTGGGGCCTTTTAAACTCTGTTGTTTGTGTTTCCTGTCAGGTGGGACCGTCATCTCAGGTGTGCCGTCCTGGAAGATTTCCCAGAAAATCCGTTACCGGTAAGTGTAACTGGTACTTTTCTATAGTGTCGAATCTTTTCTCTATGATGTCAAATCTCTCTATATCGACTTTTTACCAAAACGAACATAAAGCATTTTTTAAGTCGGATCTTTCGGTTTTCGTTTCTTGCACTTTCATTGTCGTTTGTTGAAACTATAACGAAAAAAACAGATTTTCGGACAAAAATGCATTCTAACGAAAACGAATGCACATGTCTATTGGTCGGTACCTGAGCCACAAGTTGAAGGAGATCCAGGCGTAACTCAATTAAGGAGGGATGTCTCCAAGAATCCAACCCAGAGAGGGCCTGTGGCAGAGGTATCTTCTCAGGCTCATTTAGAGGGGTCTGTGGCAGAGACTTTCTCCCAAGTTCAAGTTGACCAAGGAGGGTCTGTGGCAGAGACGTTATCCTACAATTGTCCAAGTGATACTCCGGTCAGTCAGTGAGAAAGGCCTGTCCTGGTACACTGAACCCACTCCGGCGGGAGTGGTGAAGAGAAAGTGTTGCATTTGGGAGCAGGACTGTTTCCTATCATTACACCTGAATCTGCTATTCTCCTATCTTCCTCAGCTTTACTTTCCTCACCACAAGTTTACTGTCTTTACCCGGGTGGGTAATAAAGAGCACCTGTCTGGGCATTCCTTTTACTTCTACTAGCTGTACTACACATCAATTACCCCTAGGGATTTCGGAGGAGCCATGAGGTAACACACCACCCAAAAATCCAGCAGCTCCTCCGGGAGTAGTGCTACATGTATAATAAAAGCCCCAGCGGTGAACAAATGCCACCAAAAGAAAGCTCTATCTGTGTGTGTGTGTAAAAAAAAAAAAAAATTCAATTGGGTAAGGTGTTGCATGACTGCGCAATTGCCAGTTAAAGTACCACAGTGCTAAATAGTCAGGGGGTAAAGCTTTCCAGAGCTGATGTGGTTATACAATCTGCACTACACTTCTGTGCATATTGATCACCATATTCCTTCTACACATCTTTCCTGCGTATATTTACAAGTGTTGTTATGCACTCCTCTCCTGTACATACTGCCCACCATTATACCCTCCATGCTCTTCTCCTGTGTATATACTGCCCACTTTCATACCCTCCACACTCCTCTCCTGTACATACTGCCCACTGTCATACGCTCCTCTCCTGTACATAGTGCCTGCTGTCATACCCACCACACTCCTTTCCTGTACATACTGCCCACTGTCACTGTCATACCCTCCACACTCCTTTCCTGTACATACTGCCCACTGTCACTGTCATACACTCCTCTCCTGTACATACTGCCCACCATTATACCCTCCACACTCCTCTCCTGTACATACTGCCCACCATTATACCCTCCACACTCCTCTCCTGTACATACTGCCCACCGTCATACCCTCCATGCTCTTCTTCTCCTGTGTATATACTGCCCACTATCATACCCTCCACGCTCCTCTCCTGTGTATATACTGCCCACTATCATACCCTCCACGCTCCTCTCCTGTGTATATACCGCCCACTGTCGTACCCTCCACATTCCTCTCCTGTACATACTGTCATACCCTCCATGCTCTTCTCCTGTGTACATACTGCCCACTGGCATATCCTCCACACTCCTCTCCTATACATAGTGCCCACTGTCATACCCTCCACACTCCTCTCCTGTTTAGTAGGGAAAATAATTATTTAATCCCCTGAAGATTGTGTAAGTTTGCCCACTTGCAAAGAAAGACCTTTTTATCTTAGGTGTATTCTAAATGATGGCGACAGAATATCAACCAAAAATCCAGAAAAACAAACACGATACAAATGTTGTAAAATAATATTGCTGGTCAAAGACCAGGCCACTTTTTTTGCGATTCGGCACTGCGTTGCTTTAACTGACAATTGCGCGGTCGTGCGCTGTGGTTCCCAAACAAAATTGCGTCTCCCCCCCCCCCCCCACAAATAGAGCTTTCTTTTGGTGGTATTTGATCACCTCTGCGTTTTTGTTGTTTTTTTGCGCTATAAACAAAAATAGAGCGATGCAATATTTAACTTTTTGCTGTAATAAATATCCCCAAAAAATATATAACATTTTTTATTTTCCTCCGTTTAGGCCGATACGTATTCTTCTACCTATTTTTTTGGATAAAAAATCCAAATAAGCGTTTATTGATTGGTTTGCGCAAAATTTACAGCATTTACAAAATAGGGGATAGTTTTATGGCATTTTTATTTTTTACTACTAATGGCAGCAATTTTTTTTTTTTGTGACTGCGACATTATGGTGGACACATTTGACACATTTTTGGGACCATTGCCATTTTCACAGCGAAAAGTGCTATAAAAATGCACTGATTACTGTGAAAATGTCAGTGAAGTGGTTAACCACTAGGTGGCGCTAAGGGGTTGTGGGCCCTAAGGGAGTGATTTTACTGTAGGGGAACTATATCAGGGAACAGACAATCAGTGTCACTGCCACGCAGAAGAGTGGGGAAGGTGTGTTTACACTCGCCTCTCCCTGTTCTTCAGCTCCTGTGACCGATCACGGGACACCGGCGGCGATCGAGTTGTGCCCGACTCAGGGCTGGGCTATTAAAGGCAACGTACAGGTAGGTGCCTGTGCCCAGCCATGCCATTCTGCCGACGTAAATGTGCAGGAGGCGGTCCTTTAGTGGTTAACTACTTCCATACCAGGCACTTGCGCACCTTCCCGCCCAAGCCAATTTTCAGCTTTCAGCACTGTCGCACTTTGAATGACAATTGCGCGGTCATGCTACACTGTACCCAAGCAAAATTGGCGTCCTTTTTTCCCCACAAATAGAGCTTTCTTTTGTTGGTATTTGATCATTTCTGTGGTTTTTATTTTTTGCGCAACAACTAATAAAATACTTTTTTTTTTTTTCTGTAATTTTTTTTTTGTAAATAAGTAAGTTTTCTCTTTCAATTACGGGCACCGATGAGGTGGCACTGATGGGCACCGGTGAGGTGGCACTAGGGGTGCAACGGATCAAAAAAATCACGGATCGGATCGATCCTCGGATCAGATGTCCCGGATCGGATCGTTTTCGGTTCGGCAAAAAAAATAAAAAAATCTTGTTACACCAACCTAATCACTATCCACCCTCCTCCACCCTGGTGTACAGACATGCTCCACAGGTGATGATGTAGCTCACCGATGCTGTCTCCACATGTCTGCAGGCAGTTCTGGGTCTGTAGTGAGCGCGCTGAGGCGGGGAGGCGTGTCACGCTGTGCTCTGACAAGCACACGGGGGTGGAGCAAGATGGCCGGAGCTAGGCCTAAGCCGGGGACTTATCCTACGGCTGAGGCTCCGGAGCGCTCCCTAGGTGGCACTGATGGACACTGATGATATAGTACTGTGGGGTGGCACTGATGGACACTGTGGGGTGGCACTGATGGATACTGAGTGGTGGCACTGATGGATCTATGTTGCCAGTCAGTGCCCATGTGTGGGCACTGACTGGCATCTTTTTTTTTTTTTTTTACTGGCTTTTTTATTGCCCCCCCCCCTTTTTTTTTTTTTTTTTCCCTGGTGGTCCAGTTTGGGCACTCCCTGGTGGTCCAGTGTGGGCATCCGAGGGGGGGCTGCGCTGATAAACAATCAGCACGAACCCCCCCCCTGTCAGGAGAGCCGCCGATCGGCTCTCCTCTACTCACGTCTATGAAGGAGAGACTCGTTACCGAGATTGGAAATGCAGAGTGTCAGATTGACACCACGCATCACTGATCGCTGGGCGCGCCGGCATAAAATCCTGAGGACGTCAGGATTTCACAACCCCGTCAATCTGCTATTGACCGGGCGGGAAGTGGTTAATAATGATTACCAAAGAACCTTCAGTGTAGATATATTTATAGAATTCTGGCTTTTTAATTAATAATAATAAAAAATATTTTTTATCTCTTTAGGTGGATTGATGAACCATTTTTGGTCAAGGTGGTCTTCATGAGCAGAGTCAAGGCTTTACTACAGATCAGCACAGGAGGATTCGCACAGGACACAAGCCATATCGGTGTTCTAAATGTCATAAATGTTTTGGATCCTCTTCAACATCGATCCAGCTTTTCGGTGTTCTTGAAGTGACTAGGCCTTTAGAATAAAGTCAGATAATCTCCGATACAGAATGGCTGGCACTGGAGAGAGGCCATTTTTATGTTCTCATTGCAAAAAAACTTTTAAAGGAGAGCAAAGTCTTATTAAACACCAAAAATTCCACAAAGGTGAGAAGTCATTTAAATGCTCCGAATGCAACAAAGTTTTCCCATGGAAGTCCAAACTGATCAAACACCAGATGATTCACACTGAAGGGAATCCATATCGATGTTCTGAATGTGACAAAGCATTTGCATCAAATTCAGAGCTTATCAGCCACCAGAGGGTTCACACTGGAGAGAAGCTGTATAAGTGTTCCGAATGTGACGAAACTTTTACAGGGAAGGGTTATCTTCTCAGACACAAGAGGATTCACAATGGGGAGAATCTGTATCCGTGTTCTCAGTGTAAAAAAGTGTTTTTAAAGGAGTCATCCCTTCACAAACACCAGATGAATCACACTGGAGAGGAGCCTTATCAGTGTTCTGAATGTGACAAAACGTTTGCATCCAAGTCATACCTTATTTGTCACCAGAAGGTCCACACTGGGGAGAAGCCGTATCGGTGTTCAGAATGTGACAAAGCTTTTTCAGAGAAGAGTAAACTTCTCAGACACCAGAGGATTCACACTGGAGAGAAGCCATATCAATGTTCTGACTGTAACAAAGCTTTTACACAGAAGACGCATCTTCTAACGCACCGGATGATTCACACCGAAGAGAAGCCATTCCAATGTGTTGAATGTCACAAAGCTTTTAGGGTGAAGGCAAAGCTTGTCAAACACCAGAGGATTCACACTGAGAAGCCATTTCCGTGTTCTGAATGTGACAAAGCTTTTAGAGTGCAGTCAAAGCTTATCGTACACCAGATGGTTCACACTGGACAGAGACCATATCGGTGTTCAGAATGTTTTAGAACTTTTAGAATGAAGTCGCATCTTATTCTACACCTGAGGATTCACCGCCCTACAGCTCCAGTAGAAGGAGGAATGTTACTGGGTAGCAGCTAAGCTGCAATGGGAAAAAGCTTGTGGGTGTCTCATGTAGGGCCGAAACGATTAATCGCTTACAATTTTCATAATCGATTAATCGGCCAGTAACCTTATGGGGTTAAAAAAAACAAAATTGTCCCTTTTTTTTTTTTTTTATAGTACAAAAAAAGCTAATCGCTACTGTAAATATCACTTTCACTGTCCCACAGTAAAAATAAAAAATAAAAATTAACCCCTTTAATACACGGTTCGAATTTCGAAAGAATTTTCTTGCGAAAATCGTATCAAATAATTTTTGTTCGTATTTCGCACAGTTAGTGGGCTGCAGCAACAGCCAATTTTCGTGTGGCAAACAAATTTAAGAAATCCGACATGTTCGAAATTTTCAGAAAAACTGCCGATTTTTCGTGCGAGAAATGTAATAGAAAAAAAAAAATTTGCAAGAAAAGAAAATCCCCGGAGAGAAACGAATATTTACGGAGAGAAAAGAATATTCCCGGCAACATGAAAGTTTTTTTTTTTTTGTTTGGTCAGCTAAATTTCGAAAATCAATGGTGGCATCATCGGATCACAAAAAAAATGAACTTTCTGATTTTGGAAAGATAATTTGTTCGAAATTCGACCGTGTATGGCCCGCATTACAGTAGCGATTACCGTATTTATCGCGGTATAACGCGCTCCCGCGTATACTGCGCACCCCTAAAGTGACCCCCAATCTTGTGGAAAAAAAGTTATTTTTGTACTTAGTTTTGGTGTCTTGCGCGGCGTCCTTCTGCGGCTTCGGGTGTCCTTCTGCGGCGGCTTCGGGTGTCCTTCTGCGGCGGCTTCGGGTGTCCTTCTGCGGCGGCTTCGGGTGTCCTCTTCGGCGGGTCCGGCGTCCTCCCCGCTCGTTTCCCGCGCAGAGTTTTGAATACTGCGCCAGCATATACCCAGCGCAGTACACTCGGGCAGGCTCGGCAACTGTCGCGCTCACATCCTGTACGTCCAGGACATGACCGCAGAAGAAGCAGAGACTGGCTGAATATACCCGAGTGTACTGCGCTGGGTATAAGTCGGCGTAGTATTCAAAACTCGGCGCGGGTATCTGCGTATATCGCGCACCCACGATTTTGCCCTGATTTTTCAGGGCAAAAATATACGCCGATAAATACGGTACTTGCTCTTTTTGTACCTATTATTATTTTATTTATTTTTTAACCCCCATTATGCTACTGAACATCTCAGGCCTGGGTTCACACCTCTGTTTCTTTGCAGAAACACACTACAGTTCACTTACTTGTTTTCCTATGGGACACGTTCACATCCATGATTTTTTTTTTTTTTTTTGCTGCTGCATATTTGGAAAGGGCAAGGACTTTTTAACGCAAAGCGGTGCTATTTTTTTTTTGGTTCAATATACTTCAATAGAGAAGCTGCAGAAAAGCATGTCATGTGTTTTTGTGGCAATCCGTGTTTTGTAATCTGCCCAACAACAATTATTTTTTTTTTTTTTAAGGCTATTATTCGATTAATCGAAACAATAGTAGGCCAACTAATCGATTATGAAAATAATCGTTAGTTGCAGCCCTAGTCTCATCAGTTTCATCCCTCATGTCATCCCACAAGTTGGTATACAAGTAAAAAAAAAATAATGCTGCTTATAAAAATAAATATCTATGGGCAAACCGGAATGGATTGGACGGATGCATTGAGTTTAGCTCTTATGCCCATCAGGCACACCTCTAGAAAGCCGCAGAACACTTTTTTTTATCTTTTGAGATACTTTTTGGACAACCACTCGCTGAACAGTTTTTCTCCATGATCCTCCTCTCTCTTGTTTTATGGAGCTTTTGACTAAACATATTTTACATTTACATCATTCTCTAAGCTGAGGGGGTCACAAGTGTTTCCATTATTTGGCTCAGTACCAGAGACTGGGTAGTGGCCAAAAAGTATCCTGCCAAGCCTCTGCAACCTCAATGGAAGAAACCATTCGAGGTCCTGCTGACTATTTTTTAATTATATTAATGGGATAAAAAATAGTTCCATGCCCATTACCAAATATCCCAGCAAATCCACCACCAAAAGGCTTGCCAACTCCAGTGGACCCCTTGTTGCAGGTGGTCAAGGAACGCCTGCGACTTAAAGGGTCACTAAAGAATTTTTTTTTTTTTTTTTTTAGCTAAATAGCTTCCTTTACCCTAATGCAGTCCTGGTTTCATGTCCTCATTGTTCGTTTTTGCTGTAATCCTTCTCTGTTCTGCACACTTCCTGCTTGTCTGTTTCCTTATGAAAAAAGTACTGGGAGCTTCTCTCTGTGGTCTCTAATCAAGCAGGGCTGTCTTAATGAGAGGGCACACCTGGGCACTGCACAGGGCCCCAGCTGCATGGAGGGCCCCTGCACTTTTCCCAAAGCAGCTGGTCCTTAAACCCACACTGCCCTGAAATTAGGGCCCCGTGATGGCACTGAGAGTGATAGATAAAAAGGGGGGGGCAGTCTGCCTCCTACATACTTGGTCTGTTTACCTGCACTGTCATCATTGTAGGGGCACCCGAGCATTACTTTGCCCAGGGGCCATGATGCTATTAAGACGGCCCTGTAATCAAGGAGGTGTGTCTAAAACCCCTCAGAACCAATCAGTTTTATTTTAAAAACAAACACTGCCCTGTTTTGGCTCTGTGTCTCTGTACTTCACAGAAGCATGAAACTAGATGAAAAGCAAAACTGAAACTGCAGGCACATTTATATGATTGATTTTTTTTTTTTATCTATTTTTAATCATTTTTAACCGCTTCAATACCAGGCTTTTATACCACCTCCATACCGGGCCTATTCTGACACTTCTCTCCTACATGTAATAATCATAATTTTTTTGCTAGAAAATTACACAGTACCCCCAAAGATTATATATGGTTTTTTTTAGCAGACACTCTAGGGAATAAAATGGCGGTCATTCCAAAGTTTTATCTTGCACGGTATTTACGCAATTATTTTTCAAACGCCTTTTTTTTGTAAAAAAAATTGTTTTATGAATTAAAAAAATAACAAAACAGTAAAGGTAGCCCAATTTTTTTGTATTATGTGAAAGATGATGTTACACCGAGTAAATAGATACCCAACATGTCACGCTTTAATTATGCGCACACTCATGGAATGGCGCCAAACTTCGATACTTAAAAATCTCCATAGGCAACGCTTTATTTATTTTTTACAGGTTACAGTTTAGATTTACAGAGGAGATCTAGTGCTAGATTTGTTGCTGGCACTCTAACGCACGCGGCGATACCTCACTTATGTGGTTTAAACGGCGTTTACATATGTCGGCGGGACTTGCGTGTGCGTTCGCTTCTGCACGCGAGCTATCGGGGACAGGGGCGTTTTAATTTTTTTTTTATCTTTTTATTTATTTATTTTTACTTTTTTTTTTTTTTTTTTTTTTTTTTACACTTTTTTTTTTTTAAATTTTTTTTTTTAAATTTTTTTTTTTTTTCCCACTTTTATTCCTATTACAAGGAATGTAAACATCCCTTGTAATAGGAAATGTGTGTGACAGGTCCTCTTTATGGAGAGATGTGGGGTCAATAAGACCTCACATCTCTCCTCCAGGCTGGAAACCATGAGATCGGTGAAAAAAAATTCACCGATCTCATGAATGGGGGCTTACAGCCGTAATCGTGGCTTTGTTTACTTACGGGGACCCGGGTGTGATGTCATCACATCGCGCCCGGGTCCTCCGACGGTCATAGAGATGACTGGTGACCATCTGGTCACCAGTCATCTCTATGCTTCCTGCCGCCGCCGACGATTCGTTCTCCGGGCCCCCGAAGGCACAGGTAAGCCCGGAGAAGCACCGGATGGCCCCTCCCGCGGCCTGTAAGAACGATCAAGCGGCGGAATCGCCGCTATGATCGTTCTTACATTGTGCAGAATCGTCGGCTGAAGAAGAGGATATCTGGATGATCCCTCTGGCTGCAGGCATCATCCAGATATTCGCCTGCAATGCCCAGGCCGTCAATTGACAGCCACTTAGGATGGTAAATCCCATCCCAGGCCGTCAATTTTCTATGGCTGGGTATTGAAGTGGTTAAAAGGAATCAGTTAACTAATATGTATTCATACCCTGTAAACAGTCATTTCAGCAAAAAAAAAAAATGTTTTCCTTTACAACTCCTTTTAAACCCAGCCAGGGCCTTTCCACACACTTTAGGATCACTCCGCACTCCGTATGGTATCGATGGAAATGGATAGAGGCGGCTCTCTAATTAGGCGGTTGCCTTAGGCCTCACACACAGGGGCCTCGCGGCCGCCTACTTTCCCTTTTTTATTACAGGGTTGCCTCTTCTAGCAGCAGAGATCCCTTCCATCAGCACAGCACAGAGTCCGCTCACTGCTATACATAGAGAAAACAGGCTGTGAGACAAATCACTGGGGGATTTGGAGCTCACTAAGAGATCCAGATCACAGCCAGAGAGAGACTCTGACACTTACCCCCTCCCCCTGCTGCCCACACAGCCAGACAGAGGAGAGAGCTGCCTCTATGCCTCCCGTCCTCTCCTCCTGTGTCTGCCCCGCCCAATTTCCCCAACAGACAGTGTTCTGCTGCCTAAGAGAAGGGGATGTGTGGGCAGGAATATTCAAGCACAAGCCAAGTAAATGGAAAAGAAAGATGGAGCCTGATCCATCCAACCAGTCCCTCCTGCCTCCAAGTGAGTACACTGATGTAGGGGTGCCCTTCTTTCCCTTCTTCCTTTTTATTTCTTTCTCTTCCTCCCTTCATTCTTCTTTCTTTCTCCCTCATGGGAGTGAGTGGGGCCTCATGTCTAGGTTTTGCCTAAGGCCTTGCGAAGCCTAGAGCCGTCTCTGGATAGAGGGTTTGCCCCCGAAAAAGAAACCAAAACGGCTCCACATAGTGTAAACCTTTAGGTTTTGTTCGGGATCTGACTCGCAGCAATACACAATGAGCTGACATCTAAAAAAGACTTAAAGGATCACGCCAATTTTGTTTGGGAGCCACGTCGCACGACCGCGCAATTGTCAGTTAAAGCAACGCAGTGCCGAATCGCAAAAAGGTCCTTTAAGCTACATAATGGTCTGGGAGCTTAAAGGATCACTAAAGGATTTTTTATTTTTTTAGCTAAATAGCTTTCTTTACCTTACTGCAGTCCTGGTTTCATGTCCTCATTGTTAGTTTTTTACTTTGAAGTTGCTGTAATTCTGCTCTGATCTCCACACTTCCTGCTTGTCTGGCTCCTTATGAAAAATCTCATGGCAGCTTTTCACGGTGGTCCAAGCTGTCATTACTGTGTGTCTAAAACTCCTTAAAACCAATCGGATTAATTTTAAAAATAAAAAACTGCCCTGGATTTGTTTGTTTTTGTTCTGTCAATCTCTCTACTTCACAAAAACATGACACCAGTTTAAAAACGAAAGTGAAACTAGAGGCACATTATATGATTGATTTTTTTTTTTTTATCTATTTTTAATCATTTTTAAAAGGAATCCGTTATGTCTCTATGTCTCTATACCCTGCAAACAGTCATTTCAGCAAAACATTTTTATCCTTTAGTGACCCTTTTAAGTTTAGTTTGTCGGGCAGCACACATCTAAACGAACCTGATCGTCGGGACACGATAAGAGAGATGGTAACATCGGCACCGCTCTTCTCGTACCCACGATCAGTGGTTTTTTTTTTTTTTTTTTTAAATGTATACTGGCCGACGCACTAAACTTAACCACTTAAGGACCGCCTCCTGCACATATACATCGGCAGAATGGCACGGCTGGGCACATCAACGTATATATACGTTGGTTTTAGTACCCAGCCGTGGGACACGGGCGCGCGCCAACGGCACGCGCCCGTGACCCGGTCCGAAGCTCCGGGACTGCGGGACTCGCGGACCCGATCGCCGCTGCAGTGCGGCGGTTCGTCCCTGGAGCTGAAGAACGGGGAGAGCTGTGTGTAAACACGGCTTCCCCGTGCTTCACTGTGGCCGCAGCATTGATCACGTCATCCCTGTTATAGGGGGACGTGATCGATGACGTCACACCTACAGTCACACCCCCCTACAGTTGTAAACACACAGGGAACACTCAAAGTCACAGCGCCCCCTTGTGGTTAACTCCCAAACTGCAACTGTCATTTTCACAGTAAACCATGCATTTTAAATGGTCCCAAAAATGTGTCAAAATTGTCCAAAGTGTCCGCCATAATGTCGCAGTCACGAAAAAAATCCCTGATCGCCGCTATTAGTAGTAAAAAAAAAAAATTTTTAATAAAAATGCAATAAAACTGTAAACGCTATACATTTTGCAGAAAATAACCGATAAACGCTTATTGCGATTTTCTTTATTTTTTTACCAAAAATATGTAGAAGAATACGTATCGGCCTAAACTGAGGAAAAAAAAATGTTTTTTTTTATATATATATTTTTGGGGGATATTTATTATAGCAAAAAGTAAAAAATATTGATTTTTTTTTTTTTTTTAATTGTCGCTCTATTTTTGTTTATAGCGCAAAAAATAAAAACCGCAGAGGTGATCAAATACCACCAAAAGAAAGCTATATTTGTGGGGAAAAAGGGACGCCAATTTTGTTTGGGAGCCACGCCGCACGACCGCGCAATTGTCAGTTAAAACGACGCAGTGCCGAATCGCAAAAAGTGGCAAGGTCCTTTACCTGCATTTTGGTCCGGGTCTTAAGTGGTTAAGGCTGTTTTAGATATCGGCTCATTGTGTATTGCTGTGAGTGAGATCCCTACGCGGAGTGATCCTAAAGCGTGTAGAAAGGCCCTGGCTGGGTTTAAAGCATCACTAAAGGATTTTTTTTTTTAGCTAAATAGCTTCCTTTACCTTACTGCAGTACTGGTTTCATGTCCTTATTAGTTTTTGCTTTGAAGTTGCTGTAATCCTGCTCTGATCTGCACACTTCCTGCTTGTCTGGCTCCTTATAACCACAGTGCTGGGAGCTTTCTCACGGTGGTCTAAGCTGTCATTACTGTGTGTCTAAAACTTCCCAGAACCAATCAGATTCATTTTAAAAACAAAACACTGCCGTGGATTTGTTTGTTTTTGTTCTGTGTCTATTTCTACTTCACAGAAACATGAAGCCAGTTCAAAAGTGAAACAAACCTGCAGGCACATTATATGATTGATTTTTTTTATCTATTTTTAATCATTTTGAAAAGGAATCAGTTAACTTTTATGTCTCTATACCCTGTAAACAGTGACCCTTTAAGCCACAGGTGTTTATTGACTCCCTGTGACAAGGGGTTCACTGGAGCTGGTAAGGAGGGATGAGCCGAACCACCCCCCCCCCCCCCCCCGCGTTCGGTTCGCACCAGAACCGCCGAACAGTCCGATCGTTCTCACATTTAGAACCCCATTGAAGTCTATGGGACTCGAACGTTCGAATTCAAAAACGATCATTTTAAAGACCAATTTTCAAGTTATTGTTGGAAAACGTCTTTCAGAACCCGGGTCTTGCCCCAGGGAACATGTATCAATGGAACTAGTCATAAAAACAGTCGTTTTTTCAGGAGCAGGACTCCTGAAAAAACGACCGTTTTTAAAACTTTTTTTTTTTTTTCCATTGATATCAATGGGGAAAAAAAGTTTTAAAAACGGTCGTTTCGCTTCACTCGAATTTGCCGCGAACGATCGTTTTTGTTTGAAATTCGACGAACGATCGAACGGGCGATGTTCGAGTCGAACATACGTTCGTTTTCGAACGCGAACCTCATCCCTAAGCCTTTTTATAGCTGGTAGTGGATTCACTGGGATATATGGTGATTGGATATGGAACTATTCACTTTGCCATGTTAACCACTTAAGACCCGGATCATTATGCAGCTAAAGGACCTGGCCCCTTTTTTGCGATCCGGCACTGCGTCGCTTTAACTGACAATTGCGCGGTCGTGCGGCGTGGCTTCCAAACAAAATTGGCGTCCTTTTTTTTCCCCTCAAATAGAGCTTTCTTTTGGTGGTATTTGATCACCTCTGCAGTTTTTTATTTTTTTGCGATTTAAACAAAAATAGAGCGACATTTTGCGCAAACCAACCAATAAGCGCTTATTGCGATTTTTTTTTTTTTTTTTTTTTTTTTTTACCAAAAATAGGTAGAAGAATACGTATCGGCCTAAACTGAGGGAAAACATTTTTTTTTTTTTAGATATTTTTGGGGGATATTTATTATAGCAAAAAGTAAAAAACATTGCATTGTTTTTAAAATTGTCGCTCTATTTTTGTTAATAGCGCAAAAAATAAAAACCGCAGAGGTGATCAAATACCACCAAAAGAAAGCTCTATTTGTGGGGAAAAAAGGACGTCAATTTTGTTTGGGAGCCACATCGCACGTCCGTGCAATTGTCGGTTAGCGACCCAGTGCCAATTTGCAAAAAGGGCCTGGTCCTTTAGCTGCATTTTGGTCCGGGGCTTAAATGGTTAACCACTTAAGGACCGCAGACTGCACATTTACGTCGGCAGAATGGCACGGCTGGGCACATCAACGTATATATACGTTGATTTTAGTACCCAGCCGTGGGTCACGGGCGCGCGCCCGCGACCCGGTCCGAAGCTCCGGGACCGCGGGATTCGCGGACCCGATCGCCGCTGGAGTGCGGCGATCCGTCCCTGGAGCGGAAGAACGGGGAGAGCCGTGTGTACACACGGCTTCCCCGTGCTTCTCTGTGGCCGCAGCATCGATCGCGTCATCCCTGTAATAGGGGGACGCGATCGATGACATCACACCTACAGCCACACCCCCTACAGTTGTAAACAAACACACATAGGCACACATCCCCTACAGCGCCACCTGTGGTTAACTCCCAAACTGCAGCTGTCATTTCCACAGTAAACAATGCAATTTAAATGCATTTTTTGCTGTGAAAATGACAATTGTCCCAAAAATGTGTCAATTGTCCGAAGTGTCCGCCATATTGTCGCAGTCACGAAAAAAATCGCTGATCGCCGCTATTAGTAGTAAAAAAAGAAAAAATTAATAAAAATGCAATAAAACTATCCCTTATTTTGTAAACGCTATACATTTTGCAAAAACTGACCGATAAACGCTTATTGCGATTTTTTTTTTTTTACCAAAAATACGTAGAAGAATACGTATCGGCCTAAACTGAGGAAAAAAAATGTTTTTTTATATATTTTTGGGGGATATTTATTATAGCAAAAAGTAAAAAATATTGCATTTTTTTTTAAATTGTCGCTCTATTTTTGTTAATAGCGCAAAAAATAAAAACCGCAGAGGTGATCAAATACCACCAAAAGAAAGCTCTATTTGTGGGAAAAAAAGAACGCCAATTTTGTTTGGGAGCCACGTCGCACGACCGTGCAATTGTCCGTTAAAACGAAGCAGTGCCGAATCGCAAAAAGGGGCAAGGTCCTTTACCTACATTTTGGTCCGGGTCTTAAGTGGTTAAAAAATGCTAATTGTGGTTGGAACCCCGCTTTAATGAACATATTTGCCAGCACACCAGATACTCAAATGAGGTCCAAAAGTTTTGTTTAATTATTTTTTTTATTGAAGAATGATCCCAGCAAAGAAGTGCAACATTTCTCAGCTGTGCATGACCTCTTCATCACATGACTGAAAAAGGGGTCATGTGTGGCTCCAAAACCTTGCACTTCTTCAATAAAAAACATTTGAATGTTATTTGAAGATCTGTGGTGTGCTGACACATGTGTACACCGGGCATGTCCAAAGTCCGGCCCGGGGGCCAATTGCGGCCACCGTTCCAGTTTAATGTGGCCTCCCTGGTAATTTGGATATATACTGTATTTATTGGCGCTGCCTCGGTGGGGAACGAGTGCTGTCAAATTACATACAGGAGAATCTCCTGTTTACTCAGTGACATTTGTAATAGAAAGTCCCATCGCCTGGGCTACCATTGGACGACTCCTCTGTCTATCATAGGAGGCGGGACATTGTATTAAATAAATAGGCTGCTGTGTAAACAGATTTTCCTGTATGTTATCTGTTGGTGCTCATCCCGCCCCCCCCCCCCCCCTCCCTTCGAGGCTGCAGTTGGACATCCATCAGGCTGCATTCTTTGCAATGGAGAGGCTGCATTCTTTGGCATGAATGCAGCCTCTCTCCATTGCAAAGGCGAGGCTGCAGATGGGCACTGATTAGGCTGTATTGATGGGCAATGACCCTTATTTTGCTTCAGTTTATTTAATTTTTTTTAATTTTTTTCCTGAAACTTCCCTTCTAAAGTGAAGGTGCGTGTTATACATCAATAAATACGGTATATCCAAATAACACGCCCTAGCTCCTCTCTTCATCACACACAGCCACAAAGGCAAGAGAATTTGTGTTGGGCAGTGTATTAGTGCTTTGAACGAACACACTTAGGCCGCGTACACACGTACGAGAACCTCGTCGGGCTAAACCCATCGTTCCGCCCGACGAGGTTCCCGATGTGCGGTCGGAAAAGCTCGTCGAGCCAAAGTCCTCATTGAACAACGAGGAAAAAGAGAGCGTGCTCTCTTTTTTGGCTCGACGAGCTTCCCGACGGGACGCTCGTCGGAAGTGTACACACGACCGAGAACCTCGGCAGAATATGGATCCCAGCGAGCTTCTCGCTCGATTCTGCCGAGAAGCTCGGTCGTGTGTACGCCGCCTCAGAGCAAATTTTAATGGTTCAAAGAACGTCGGGCAAAATGGTCGGCCCTCACGCATGTTCACTTTATCAAATCTGGCCCTCTTTGAAAAAAGTTTGGACACCCCTGATGTACACGGATCTCTTTTCAGGGTAAAGTTTCCATTAACACATCTCGTTCCTGGAAACAGCACAGCCATCCCTTATTTTTCCACTTCTGTTATAAGCCAAGCTGTTCAGCAACAGTGGCAGTTGGAAGGGCTGGGAGAAACCATGTAACGCTGCTGGGGATGCATACAACTGTCAGTTTGTATGCATATGGTTTAAACCAGGGGTCCCCAAACTCTAAAGAACCAGTTTATTGTTGACTTTAGGGGGGCTGTACTTGTGGACAGTGCGAATGAATAATGTAAAAAAAAAAAGTACATGGCACCCCTGTGGTTAAAAGGGAGAGGAATAGTGACCCATCATTGGTGTCGGTGGGAGGCATAGTGCCCCATTGAGGAAAGTAGGTTTGGAGCTGTTCTTGTTATGAACTATTGTGCAATACTTTTGATTATAGATGTTACAAGATACGATTGGTGACAATAAACTATAAAGTGACAAGTACTGAGGAAAAAATATATGTATATTCATATGATGTATAGTGGCGATGCCACCAATAAATGTGTTTCTATAGGCCAAATAATCTTGTGATATTAGTGTCTCCTTATTTGGTAGTGATGATTGATGTGCTGTGTGTTTACTTTGATCTAATGATTTAAAAGTCCATATGATGTGCTGTAGGGGGTTTGATCCCCTGATGGTGTGACTGATAGGGATGAGCTTCGATTTCGAGTAGAACTCTTGTTCGACTCGAACATTGCCTGTTCGCCGAACAGCGAACTATTTGGGGTGTTCGCGGCAAGTTCGTGTGAACTTTAGAACCCTGTTAAAGTCTATGGGACTCGAACGTTTGAAATCTAAAGTACTAGTTTTAAAGGCTAATATGCAAGTTATTGTAATAAAAAGTGTTTGGGGACCCGGGTCCTGCCCCAGGGGACATGTATGAATGCAAAAAAAGTTTTAAAAACTGCAGTTTTTTTGGCAGCAGTGATTTTAATAATTCCTTTAAGTGAAACAATAAAAGTTTCATACCTGGGGGGGGGGGGGGTGTAGTATGCCTGTAAAGTAGCGCTTGTTTCCCATGCTTAGAACTTTCCCTGCACAAAGTGTCATTTCTGAAGGAAAAAAAGTAATTTAAAATCACATCCACGGCATTTTTTTTTTCAAATTTGGGGTGGAGTTCCCCTTAAAATCCATACCAGACCTGAAGGGTCTGGAATGGATATTTGGGGGGAACCCCACATATATTTTTATTTTATTTGACGCAGGGTTCCCCTTAATATCTGTGACGGTGGTAGAACATATCCCCGTCAAGCCTTCCCTTCTTCTCCCATAAAAGAAATCACCCAATATTCCATGAGTAGGAATATCCCTGGAATCGCCGAATAATCCATACATGAGCCAAGGCTTAATGCTGAATGTAAACAGGACACACTTTAATGGCAAAACTCTGCAGATTTATATACACAGTTACCAGCTTGTCATCAATCAAAGAACAATGAAATCTCAACCCCCTTTTCCACACACTGGGGGTTTCCATACAGAGGCATTTCGGCACCGCAAAGCTTGACACGTCACATTCTTCTCAATTGAATTCAATTAACCTTTAGAATACATAATCACAGATCTAAAAGACATTTAGTAATTATCTCCCAGAGACAGAAGCCCCAGGGGGGTAATCAATGTACACAATAGCCACCCACAGAACAATGGGACCGTCTCGATAGTTGAGTTAGCTTTAAGACAGAGAGCTGGCCGGTGGTGGACATTAGCATTCACATTAGACAATGACATTCTAATTGAATTCACACAATAAGGTCTTTCAAAAGCCTGTCCCACTTAGCATATCAACAGCTTATTACACAGAGGAATGAGCCCTCTTATTGACTGGTTGTGGTTTAGAATAAACCAACAACTTATTATTTCAAGATATCCTGCCATACATGATTTATAAGTAATGTCCCATCTCATAGAATTTATGATATAATTTCTTAGTCACCCTATGGCCCTATTGGACATAAGGTGACCCTAGACATAGGAGGATCTAAGTCTGTCACATTTCTCCCCCATCAGAAGATAACTAACAGGGTCCCAGACCTCCACCTGGTCTGGACATGCGTTAGTCGGACAAAGTGAATTCACATAGTCTGTCCGCATGACCTCCAATCTTGGCTGCAAGGTGTAGTTGATACCAGTAGAGGGAACCCCAAACGGGTTGACTCCGAAGTCAGTCAGTAGTTCCAGTCCTCCGATGCTGTATCCATACTGTACCCCAAATAAATTGCTTCAAACAGAGCATTACCCACCCCGCCAACCTCTGCCTCTCTCAGAGAACACGCCTGCCGCTGGGGAGAGGCCTGGACTGGCCCTAATCCCTGGAGTCCTTTCAGCCGCTGGAGAGAAGACAGGGTGGCTGGGCTCAGTCCATCATGCTGTTGGGGGTCTGGGCCAACTGCCCCCCCTTCCTGGGGTTTACCAGTGGAGACTGAAGTCCCATCCACTGGTGCTTGGTGAAAACCCCCCGGTGCTTGCAAAGCAAAGCCGACATCCTCCTGTTCCAGTCCTGTACCATTTTCTGGGGTTGTGCCAGTGGAGACTGAAGTCCCATCCACTACCCCAGGAACCCCTTCTTCTGTTAGGTGAAAGCAGAGGCCCGGGACACTCTGCTCTGTTGCCAGCTCTTCCACTGGGTTGCTGTGAGTGGAGACCACAGTCCCATCCACCGATATCCGCTCAAGCTGTAGTGGGGTGCAGCCGCCAGTAGCATCCTGTCCTGCTGCCAGTGATTCAGCTGGGAGTAAGAGCTTTACCACCTCAGCTGGTTGCTGGGGAGGGGGGCCAACCGCCCCAGCTCCCTGGAACTCCACAGTTTGGTCCCGGTGCTGGGCAGAGATGGCTGGCACTCTGCCCTGTTGACAGCACTTCTGCTGGGGGTGCATAATCCATAACATCCTCTGAACAGTCCATACATTCTGTAATCTGTGGCTGGGGAGTGATCGCCATCTTCTCACCCTGAACCTCCGAAACTGCCACAGGGGTGGGGCAGAGGTCTTGAACCCTCTGTCTGGTGACCAGCGCTTCAGCTGGGGAAGTTCCTTGTAACTCCACAAATACTGCTCTTGGTGCTGGGCAGAGCACAATGAAGTTTGGCCCTGATACCAGCTCTTCTGCTGGAGGCCCATCAGGTTGTTTTTCCTCAGCAGAAAAATCTATTAAATCCCCGTCTCTGCAACTGGTGTCTGGGGATAGAGGTTCACCATCTCCTGTCCATGTAACCCACAAGATGCTATAGGTACTGAGCAGAGGTTAGCAGAGCTCGGCCCTGTGGTCAGAACTTCAGCTTTGGGAATGGCAATCTCCAGATTTTCCACTGCCGATTCACTGGCATACTGCTGGACAGGCACATTTCTCCATTCAAGATCGTCCCATGCAGAAACGGGATCATCAAGGTCAGTCGGCACTTGCTGCATCCGCCATATAACCTCCTGGTCCATAGCTGCAGGGGCAGGTTGGCAAAGCACACTGTTACCCTGCCACATGGACGATTCTTCAGCCAGGATTTCAGCATTGTCCACTGGTATTTCCCGATAGTCCCAGGCAACGGGAGCCCGGCCCTGGCGCTGAGCAGAGTCTAGCAGCTGTTTGTAGGCGATTTCTAGGTCCCATTCCCGAGCGGCCAGAAATTCCAAATCTTCCTGTAGCCAGTGCGCTTCCGAGATATTCAATTTTTCCTCTCTGTGCTCCATTATGTCCTCCAAGCGCCATTCCCGATCATCCCCAAAGTCGGGATCACTGCACATCCTCCAATACAACAATCCCAGGCCATCATAGTCATAGCCTTCTGTGGGGCTGTCATCTGCTGACCACGGGCACTCTTGTGCTACATACCACCGGAGGGCTCTGTAGCTCTCATCCAGCTGCATCTCTGCCCGGATCAGCCTGCTTAATTCTGCTATCCACTCCTGCTTCGGTTGTTCCCCCAACAACGGCATTCGTACATCATACTGCGGCCAGTACCTTGCATAGATGTAGGGCAGGACCTCTCCTTGGTGTTGCTGCTCCAGAGCTAGCGCTTCCTTCCAGAGTTGGCACCGAATCACATCTGCCCATCCCAGCAGGACCTCCTCTGATACGGGTCCTCTATGCTGTATCCGCATCTCTTGTAACCTTCTTTGGAATTCCTCTTCCATGGAGACTGATGTCTGCACCTCTCCTATCTCTTTAGTTGGTGCTGCTGTGGTGTACTCACTGTTTGGAGAATGTGCGGCTGCTTGTTGGACTGCTGCCAGTTTTAACTGTAGCTCTGTGTCTCTTATTTGTTTAGCCTCCTCCGCTAACAGGTTCATCACTTTCAGCACCACATCCGCCGTTTGGGTTCGGACCGAACCATGCTAGTTTGTCTCTTATTGCCTTGTTGGCTGGTGATTCCTCCTCCTGAATCACTGGTGTCTCCATCTCTTGTACTGCTGGCGTTGCTGCAACCGAGTTCTCCTGGTCTAGCTCCATTAATTCTGCTATGATGACACGCTCAGTTTTGTTGCTAGCAATCCTTCCACAAACTTCCAGTAGTATTCCGTGTATTTCTTTTAAGCCGGGTGTACCAGTCTTCCATTCACTGTTCCCAGTGTCTGCTTGGAATCCTGGTGTAAAGGAAAGTAGAAGGGAAAATCCCGCTGCTGCCAACCAGTTGTGACGGTGGTAGAACATATCCCCGTCAAGCCTTCCCTTCTTCTCCCATAAAAGAAATCACCCAATATTCCATGAGTAGGAATATCCCTGGAATCGCCGAATAATCCATACATGAGCCAAGGCTTAATGCTGAATGTAAACAGGACACACTTTAATGGCAAAACTCTGCAGATTTATATACACAGTTACCAGCTTGTCATCAATCAAAGAACAATGAAATCTCAACCCCCTTTTCCACACACTGGGGGTTTCCATACAGAGGCATTTCGGCACCGCAAAGCTTGACACATCACATTCTTCTCAATTGAATTCAATTAACCTTTAGAATACATAATCACAGATCTAAAAGACATTTAGTAATTATCTCCCAGAGACAGAAGCCCCAGGGGGGTAATCAATGTACACAATAGCCACCCACAGAACAATGGGACCGTCTCGATAGTTGAGTTAGCTTTAAGACAGAGAGCTGGCCGGTGGTGGACATTAGCATTCACATTAGACAATGACATTCTAATTGAATTCACACAATAAGGTCTTTCAAAAGCCTGTCCCACTTAGCATATCAACAGCTTATTACATGGAGGAATGAGCCCTCTTATTGACTGGTTGTGGTTTAGAATAAACCAACAACTTAATATTTCAAGATATCCTGCCATACATGATTTATCAGTAATGTCCCATCTCATAGAATTTATGATATAATTTCTTAGTCACCCTATGGCCCTATTGGACATAAGGTGATCCTAGACATAGGAGGATCTAAGTCTGTCACAATATCCATACCAGACCCGAAGGGCCTGGTAATTGAATTTGGGGGGACCCCCACGCATTCTTTTTCTATGAATGACTTTTCTCTGTATTGCTGGTATCCGAAAATTCATTATAGCCACAAGTGATTTTAAATGACGTTTTTCCTTCAGAAATTACATTTTGTGCAGGGACAGTTCTAAGCACAGGAAACAAGCGCTACTTTACAGGCATACTATACACCCCCCTGGGTACGAAATTTAAAGGAATATTTTAATTTTATTGTTTCACTTTAAGCATTATTAAAATCACTGCTACTGAAAAAAACGGCCGTTTTTTAAAACTTTTTAAAACTTTTTTTGCATTGGGGCAGGACCCGGGTCCCCAAACACTTTTTAGGACAATAACTTGCATATAAGCCTTTTAAATTAGTACTTAAGATTTCAAACGTTCGAGTCCCATAGACTTTAACAGGGTTGTAAAGTCCACACAAACTTTTGGTCTGTTCGCAGGTTCTGGTGCGAACCGAACCCAGGGGTGTTTGGCTCATCCCTAGTGACTGATGCTATAAAGATATGAGCTAATTAGTGTGGTCCCGACAGACCCAAACTATCAGTGCCGATCCGGACCTCCCTGGGGCCCCAAGCAAAATGACATGTCACATTAAAGTGGGGGGGCTGCCGACAGTGACATGTCACATTAAAGTTGAAAAGTGGGGGGAGGGGTCGGAAATGACATCTTACATTAAAGTGAGAGGCGGGGGGTGCTGACTTCTTACCTCTTCTCCCATGCAGCCAGCGAGTTAAGAAGTGGGGTGAGGGGCCGAAAATGACTTTTCGCCAGGCGGGGGCCCTCCACAGCTTTGCGAGGCCCTAAGCGGCTTGCATAGTGAGCCTATAGGGCGCATCGGCCCTGCAAACTATATAAGCAAATATAAACAACTGCAATAAACAATTGAATAAAGTCCATAAACCAAACTTATTATTTTTTTTTAACCAGAAAAGCAAGTTTATTGAGATGTGTACAAGTACAACAAGGCGTATAATACAGTTTCCATTTCGTCTTATCACAGAAAGCAAACAAATATACATATTCCTCCCTCACGGCAGTTACGATTCATAAGCCTACTTGTGGTGACAGCCCCAATTGGCGTACAGGAGGTTCCTAACCATACCTTTATTCTAACTCAGTTCCCCCATCCCCATGATCCAATACCAAATTATCATCCTCAAATCACTCAGTGCACGTCTCCCTGTCCTCCAGCCACCGATCCCAAACATTTGCAATCTTCTGAGGGCGCCCCCTGTGTATATAGATCATTTTCCTATAAGGCAGTACAGCGTTCATTTCTTTTTTCCAGTCCCTCAGTGTCGGAGCCACCGCCTGCATCCAGGCCTTTGCCACCACTTTCCTAGCTAAGAACAGTGATTCACATATAAATATGGTCTGGTATTTGTCAACCTCCACATCAGGCAGTAACCCCAATAAGCAAAGTTTCGGATCCATTCCCACCGGTGTTCCCATATTGTCATGCAAGAAATGCGTCACTTGCAGCCAGTAGGCCTCTATATCCGAACACTGCCATAGCATATGGAAGAATGTTCCCTCCACCAATAAACATTTAGGACACATTGGGCTCCTTGTGGGTTGAAACTTCGCCAGTCTTACAGGTGTAAGATAAGCCCGGTGAAGTATGTACAGCTGTGTCAGCCTATCTGAGAGCTTGGGAGATGCAACCTTTACCCCCTCCATAACTTCCCCCCAGTCCTCTGTCTCCATCGGTCCCACGTCCTGCTCCCACTGAGTTCTTGCTTTCTGAACTTCTCCGTTTATCTTGTGCTGTCTAATCACGTAATATATATTGGATATAAGTTTGGTTGAGTCTGCTCCAAAGATAACATCCAACACCGGCGGGGTACTAAGATCTGGTCCCGCCTCTGCCATCTGTTTCCTAAGTGTGTGCCTAAGCTGTAGGTACCTGAATAGGAACTGTTGTGGGAGGGAGAACTCCCCCCTCAACACCGAGAATGACTTAATACTGCCCGGCTCCAGTACCTGGGACAGGTATAACACCCCATAGGAGGCCCAGAGTCGAGCGTCCGGCACCGAGTCCAACTCGGGCAGGCCCCCGTTATTCCACAGTGGCGTGTGTGAATGCACGTGTGACCGGTTTTGTTTTTTAACCACTTCCCGACCGCCCACCGCAGGTATACGTCGGCACTTTAGAGATGGATATCTCGGTAACGGCAGCAGCTGCTGCCACAACCGAGATATCCATCTCTTCTGTGGGCGGTCGGGTAAACGATAATGGCGGTCTCCGCGGCGGAATCGCCGCGAGATCGCCGTTATCGGTGGCGGACGAGCGTCCCCCCCCTCCCGCTGCGCTCCCGCGCTCTCCGCCGCTTACCGGAGCCGTCGGTAGCGGCGGAGGCGATCGGGTGCGCTCGTCTGGTCAGCGGGGATGCGAGTGAGGGAAAAAATTTCCCTCGTCCATCCCCGTAGCTCTGCTGGGCGGAAGTGACGTCAAACGTCAGTTCCAAACAGCGTCTTAAAGAGACATTTTTTTTTAAATGTCATTTGAAAAATGACATTTAAATTTTTTTTTTTTTTTTGCATTTTAGCCTAAATATGAGATCTGAGGTCTTTTTGACCCCAGATCTCATATTTAAGAGGACCTGTCATGCTTTTTTCTATTACAAGGGATGTTTACATTCCTTGCAATAGGAATAAAAGTGATAATTTTTTTTATTTTTTTATTTTAGTGTTAAAAATTGGTAAAATTAATACAAATAAATACGAAAACAAAAAAAAATTTTTTTTAAATCGCCCCGTCCCGACGAGCTCGCGCGCAGAAGCGAACGCATACGCGAGTAGCGCCCGCATATGAAAACGGTGTTCAAACCACACAAGTGAGGTATCACCGCGATCGTTAGAGCGAGAGCAATAATTCTAGCCCTAGACCTCCTCTGTATCTCAAAAAATGCAACCTGTAGAATTTTTTAAACATCGCCTATCGAGATTTTTAAGGGTAAAAGTTTGACGCCATGCCACGAGCGGGCGCAATTTTTAAGCGTGACATGTTGGGTATCATTTTACTCGGCGTAACATTATCTTTCACAATATGTAAAAAAATTGGGCCAAATTTATTGTTGTCTTATTTTTTAATTTAAAAAAGTGAATTTTTTCCAAAAAAAGTGCGCTTGTAAGACCGCTGCGCAAATACGGTGTAACAAAAAGTATTGCAATGACTGCCATTTTATTCTCTAGAGTGTTAGAAAAAAAAAATATATAATGTTTGGGGGTTTTAAGTAATTTTATAGCAAAAAAAAATGTTTTAGTCTCGTAAACACCGAATCTGAAAAACAGGCCCGGGGCTAAAGTGGTTAAGGGCTATATCCCACACTCTCTGATGGTGCAATAGCATTTCGGCCCCAAACTGCGGCATCTTGCATCCTCCCCGTCCCTTCCTGAACACCGCTTGGCAGGGAGTGTGGAAAGCACTACCTGGTTTGTTACATACCAACGACCTATACCTCTGTGTCTCAGACTTATTAAAGTGGTAGAGGTGTGATAGCTGCGCTGCCACATAATAGTCCTGAAGATCAGGCAGGGAGCAACCTCCTTCCAGTGTGGGATTTTTAAGTATGTTCCATGCCAATTTATGTCTGCCTGAGCCCCAGACAAAGGAGTTCAATATTGCCTCCATCTGTTTGAAAATTTTCAGAGGGAGATACAGGGGAGCGTGCCATATCATATACAAAATTTTTGGCAATAATATCATCTTGACTAGATTAATTCTCCCCATTACTCCTAATGGTAGTCTCGCCCATGCCTGGGTTCTGGATTTAATAATCGCAAACAAAGGATCCACATTCAAAGACACATAGTCCTGCAAGTCCCTGGTGACCAATACCCCTAGATATTTAACCACTGCCACTCTTTGTAACGGTAGCTCCTGGGTCATCTCCTGTGGAGGGAACATATCTAGGGGGAGAATTTTAGTTTTGTCCCAGTTAATCTTCAGCCCCGAGAAATGGCCCACTTCCTCTATTATTGCCAGTGCCGCCCTCAGGGATGGGCCCTGGTCTGCTAGGTATAGGACCGTATCATCCGCATACATCCCTATCTTATCCCAGCTGTCACCTTTCTTAAGACCCACTACCTCCGGGTCCGTTCTAATGGCCATAGCCAAGGGCTCCGCTGCCAAGGCATAAAGGAGTGGAGACGGGGCATCCCTGTCTCGTACCTCTTTCCAGGGAGATCTGTTCCGATAGCCACCCATTGACGAAGATCCTGGCCTTTGGGGTCTGGTAAAGGAGCTTTACCCACTTAATAAAATTAGGGCCGAACCCAAAACACTGCAGGCATTCCCATAAATACGACCATTCGACGGAGTCGAATGCTTTGGCCGTATCTAGTGCCACCACTACTCTGCTGCCTACATGGTCATGTTGTGCTTGAACGTTCATGAACAGCCGACGTATATTCACTGCTGTATTTTTCCCCGGCATAAATCCGGTCTGATCCGGATGTATCAGGGAAAGGATCACAGTATTCAACCTAGAGGACAGAATCTTAGCAAGGATTTTGATATCCACTGGCAATAGGGATATAGGCCTGTAAGACTCTGGATATCTTGTATCCTTGCCCGGCTTGGGAAGAACTATGATCTGCGCCTCCTGCATCGATGGGGGAAGCACCTCCGAGTCAAATATGGATTGAAACAGAATTTTAAGTCTAGGTTTCTGAGTATGTAGTGTAAAACTCCAAGGGTAGGCCATCAAGGCCCGGCGCCTTCGATTTTGCCAACTGTGACACTGCATCAGCAATGTCTTGAGTGGTTATGGGGGCCTCCATCATTTTAAATTGTTCTAGGTTCAATCTGGGGAACTGCAGCTTATGCAGGTATTCTCTAATTTCTTGGGGGGTATTTTGACACTGAGACCTATACAGGTCTTCATAGAATTGTTTAAATTTGTCAGCTACCATGGAGGGGTCCGTAATGACAGAGCCATCCGGCTCTGCCAGAGAGACCACAACCGGGGGCAACCAAACGTATTATTACCCTACGTAAAGTGAATAGTGCTCTTTAATAAAGTGTCCAGTGCTATTTATCGACAAAAAGCTGTTGTTTCTTCTCCTTTTCAATAAAGTGCTTGCAGTGCAGGTGGTTAAAGTGGTTGTAAACCCATTTTCTAACTTTATGCTACAGGTCAGCCTATATAAAGGCTGACCTGTAGCTAGCCTAGATATCTCTTAAACCTGCACAATTTAGAAGATATCCCCCTGTGTCTGCATGTGCCAAAGTGATTGGCACGTGTGCGCTGAAGCAATGGCACATTGTGCCGCTTCTTCAGTTGTGCCATTACCGACGGCTCCCGCGCGGAAGTGACGTCATCACGGCTCCGGCCAATGACAGTGTCGGAGCTGCGATACCCGGAAGCTCCGGGAGAGATGTCCATAGCCGGAGGGGGGGGGGGGGTCGAGGATGGCTGTGGGGGCTTCGATTTAAGGTAAGTAATACATAATGAGCTAGTATGCTATGCATTATGCCTTTTTGTCTTGCTGGTTTTCATTTTTTTTTTTTTTTTTTTAGGGTTTAATCCATGCTTGTGAATACACTCACCGGATACTTCTTTCCCAACTGTTGCCCTATTGTTGATGTCAGTCAGAGGAATAGTGTCCCATTGTTGGTGTCAGTCGGAGGAATAGTGCCCCATTGTTGGTGTCAGTCGGAGGAATAGTGCCCCATTGTTGGTGTCAGTCGGAGGAATAGTGCACCATTGTTGGTGTCAGTCGAAGGAACAGTGCCCCATTGTTGCTGTCAGTGGGAGGAATAGTGCCCCATTGTTAAAGGAAGAATTTATGCTCCATCATTGATGTCCGTGGGAAGAATAATGCCTAATCGTTGTTGTCAAAGGGAGGAAGAGTGTCCCAAGGGCTAGGTAAAGGCAAGCAAGGGGCTGCAGTTTGGAGACCACTGGTTTTAAACTTTTTTTTTTCTAAAATAACTTTTGCTGCAATTGCTTTTAAAAGTTTTAGCAGGATTCGAGCTTTAATTTTCCTTGTATTTAACTTAAAGTGGCGTTCCAGGCTATTTTTAGTTTATTAATACACAGCCACTCACCTGACCCACGGTCCAGCGATGTGGCCCGCTCCTCTCCTCGGCACCTCCATTTGAACTGTTGGCACCCGGCCATGACAGCTAGTGACTTCACGACCGTCCGCAAACTGCTCATGCGCTCGTCGTGCTGCGCTCTCCGGGTGGATAGGTGATCTTCTGGGACCTGTAACGTGTTCCAGGAGATCGCCTAGAGGGAGGGGCTGCCTAGGGGGTGAGGAGGAGTCGCCTAGGAGGAATTGGGGAAAGGAAGTCCTCTTCAAAACAAAGAACCTACCCCCCCATATGATTTCACTTATTACAGGAAGTATGAATATAAAAAAAAAATCTCCAAAATCATAGTCCACAGTAATATTGCAGCAGCGTCTCAGTCAAACCCCAGTTTCACAAACTTCTGTATAATGTGAAAGGCTAGAGTTCCCCCATAATATCAATGCATTGTAAGGCTTGCTAGAGTTCCCCCATAGTAATAAATGCTTGTATGCAGATGTATCCTTTTAACCCAGAGCTTCTAGGATTAATTACACAGAAGCTAAGAACAACCTTGCCACATGTTATTATGTACTGAGCAGAGAACAATAACATAGATAAGGCGTGCAGAGGGAACAAGGTTTTAGTTGATGTATAATTGTGACGAGTATTACTTGTGTAGCGGTACCCCCGAAGGGGCTGGTGGTAATAGAATGGGATGGCGCATTACCTCATGGCTCTTGTAGAATGTCTAGGGGTGAACGATGCATACAGCAGTAGTAAAGGAATGTCCGCAAAGAAATGTCTTTTTATATGTGTTCTTTATTACCCAGCGGGGTAAAAACAATAAAACTTGTGGTGATAGAAGAGTTTGAGTAAAAGGAGAAATAGCAGATTCTGTACAAGATGCGCCTTAAATCGCCCAGGTCATCCGCCATTTGTACTGCACCAAATTTAGTTGCTTATTGGAAGGGCTCAGCAGTAGCATGTGAAATAATAAAATTTCCACATAGTCTAGTACTGCTTAAAAAGTTTAATAAAACCCACGCACTGCCCTTTTACAAGTTAACCACTTAAGACCCGGACCAATACGCTGGTAAGTGACCGAAGGTGTTTTTGCGATTCGGCACTGCGTCGCTTTAACAGACAATTGCGCGGTCGTGCGACGTGGCTCCCAAACAAAATTTGCGTCCTTTTCTTCCCACAAATAGAGCTTTCCTTTGGTGGTATTTGATCACCTCTGCGATTTTTATTTTTTGCGCTATATACAAAAATAGAGCGACATTTTTGAAAAAAAAACACTATTTTTTACTTTTTGTTAAAAAAAAATCAAATAAACTACATTTTAGTCAAACATTTAGGCCAAAATGTATTTAGCCACATGTCTTTAGTAAAAAAAAAAAAAATCGCAATAAAAAAAAAAAAAAAAAAAAAATAGCTACCTAGCGGGAACAGCGACACTAATACAGCGATCAGAAAAATGATCGCTTAGTGACGCTGGCAATAGGGGGTGAAAGGGTTAACTAGGGCGGTGATCAGGGGGTTAAAACTTTATTAGGGGGGGTGGGGGGGCTATCCTGAACCTAACACTAACTGACTTTTACACTGCCTGTCACACTGACACTAAATGCAGTGATTAGATCACTGCATTCAGTGACACTGTGACAGGGGGGTGGGGGGGCAGATCGCAAGGGGTTAAGTATGCCTATGTGTGTGTATGTCAGTGTAGTGATAGTGCACACTTACTGTGAGGTGTTCCTCTCATCGCAGCGGTTGGAAATACCGCTGCGATGAGAGATTACATCACTTCCCCCTTCCTGTGTAAACACAGAAGGAGGAAGTGACAGGGCGGGAGAGCGCAGGGATTGGCTGGGAGCGATCTCGGGGGGGGCAGGCAAACACGGACATCCGCCCGCTCGTCCCGGATCGCTCCCGGAGACACGGGGACCGCCGCACGCCGCGGAGGGGGTCCCGATCGGACCCCCGACCCGCTACTGGGCGAGGACGTAAATTTACGCCCTTGTGCCTGTACGAGCCATTCTGTGGCCGTAAATGTGCGTGCGGAGGTCCTTAAGTGGTTAAACGTACCAAAAAGCAAAAAACTCAAGCAAATAATGTAAAAGTGAGTGTGGTCACTCGGTCACCATGATAAGGAAGGAGAGCCGTCTGTATAACCAGCCGTTCCTTTACTTCCTGGTTTGTCTCCGGCCCGTGGACAGGGGCGGACTGACCATTGGGGCTCTCGGGCACTGCCTGAGGGCCTCATGCCACTAGGGGGCCCCATTAGGGTTGCCAGGCTCGATAAAACCAGGGACAGTATGTAAAAATCAGTGTTTTTTTTTTTTACATCTTTCCCTGATATGTCCGAAACCAACGTGCTTTTGATGTGAAAATCCTGAGATTTTAGCTGCCCCGCCTCTGCACTGCCTCCTGGCATGGTGGCCATCTGTAAGCCCGGGGGCCCCATAATCTTCTATTGCCCGGGGGCCCCATGAGCTGTCAGTCCACCCCTGCACCCAGCTGGGCTGTTCCTGGAGCACAAGGCCACCCACTCAGCCTCTTTGCAGCCGCCCACTCAGCCTCTTTGCAGCCGCCCATTCAGTTCACGGCATGGCTGGGGGGGGCAGAGACTAGAGGTCCGCTGACTGGTGAGGATTGTGAGGTGGGAGGGGCTGGAGGAGACCCTATCTCCTGATTTCAGCATAGGTGTCACTGCTACGAGCAGGGCCGGCGCAACCACCAGGCAGACCAAGCGGCCGCTTGGGGGCGGGCAGGTCCGCAGCCTGGGATGGGGCGAAAAAATTACCTTAGAATCGCGGCTGTACGATTTTTCAAAAGCCGCGCCTCCGACGTCTTCTGCTCCGTGATAGGCGGAACATTCAGCTTCCCATGAGGCACTGTGTTCAGTGTCCGCCTATCACGAAGGCCCTCTCGTCCTGTGTTTGGTGTCCGCCTATCACGGAGGCCCTCTCGTCCTGTGTTTGGTGTCCGCCTATCACGGAGGCCCTCTCGTCCTGTGTTTGGTGTCCGCCTATCACGGAGGCCCTCTCGCCCTGTGTTTGGTTTCTGCCTATCACGGAGGCCCTCCTCGGACGAGGGGGCCTCCGTGATAGGCGGACACTGAACACAGTGCTTAATGGGAAGCTGAATGTTCCGCCTATCACGGAACAGAAGACGTCGGAGGCGCGGCTTTTGAAAAATCGTACAGCCGCGATTCTGGTAAGGTAAGCTGTTAGGTTACACGGCCGCGATTCGCATGGGATAAGGTAAGGGCACTGTGGGCACAGTCTGGTCATGTAATGGGGCAGGTCTGGCATGTAATGGGGCACAGTCTGGTCATGTAATGGGGCAGGTCTGGCATGTAATGGGGCACAGTCTGGTCATGTAATGGGGCACGGTCTAGGATGTAATGGGGCACAGTCTGGTCATGTAATGGGGCAGGTCTGGCATGTAATGGGGCAGGTCTGGCATGTAATGGGGCACAGTCTGATCATGTAATGGGGCAGGTCTGGCATGTAATGGGGCACGGTCTGGCATGTAATGGGGCACAGTCTGGTCATGTAATGGGGCACGGTCTGGTCATGTAATGGGGCACGGTCTGGTCATGTAATGGGGCAGGTCTGGCATGTAATGGGGCAGGTCTGGCATGTAATGGGGCACAGTCTGGCATGTAATGGGGCACAGTCTGGTCATGTAATGGGGCAGGTCCGCCAAAATGGAGCTTCGCTTGTGTAGGCAGAAATCCTTGCACCGGCCCTGGCTACGAGACACCACAAAGTCTGAGACACACTGGGTACCACTACCTGTGATTATAGTTGCCAGTCCACACTACAGTTCTCAGATCAGCAAATGACCTTGATCAAGAGCATCTAAGTTGGCGGATCAGAAATCCCCCCCCCCCCCCCCCAGCATTGCCACTCATTTCATTCCCCTTCCACCAAGGAGTAAGAGAAGGAATACATGGAAGGGAGAGGAAAAGAGGGGGAGGAAGAAAGAAAAAGAGAAAAAAACAAGAAAGACGGTTAGAGAGGAATGGGGGGGGGGGGGCAAACAAGAAATTAGGATAGCGAGAGATAAAAGGGGAAAAAGAGGAGAACAAAGCGAAAGAGTGGTACATCCTAAAATGTACCATATGAGGTTTTAATACTGTACGAGTGGAAAGGACTCAGAGAGAGCAACATTTCCGTGGGTTAGGGACGCAAATTACTTGTCTTGCCTTGGGTGCTGGCAACCCACGAAAATAATTATACTGTTAGGGGTCCCCACAACTTGGGAAATTTTATCAAGGGGTCATGGCACTAAAAGGTTGAGAACCACTGCTCTAGAGTATGTTTAATACACCAAACCCTTCATAGATGGGTTAGGGAATCTACATGATGAGTATGATGAACCAGTGTACTAGAGTCATGAATCAGATAACCAATGAGACTAGGGTTGTCCCGATACTACTTTTTTAGGACCGAGTACAAGTACCGATACTTTTTTTCAAGTACTCACCGATACCGAATACCGATACTTTTTTTTTAATGTGTCCCCAAATGCAGCCATGTCCCCCGCAGAAGCAGCCATGTCCCCCATATATTGCAGCCATGTCCCCCACATATGCAGCCATGTCCCCCCAGCCATGTCCCCCACATATGCAGCCATGTCCCCCCAGCCATGTCCCCCACATATGCAGCCATGTCCCCCCAGCCATGTCCCCCACATATGTAGCCATGTCCCCACAGCCATGTCCCCTACATATGATGCAGCCATGTCCCTCCATCCATGTCCCCACAGCCATGTCCCTCCATCCATCCATGTCCCCGCAGCCATGTCCCTCCATCCATCCATCCATGTCCCCGCAGCCATTTGCCCCATACCTGGCAGCAGCTGCCCGGGGAACATCACATATTAGTAATAGCGGCAGCTGAGAAGGGGGTGGAGAGAGCGGCAGCGTCATCCTAATTGGTTGGATGGTACTGGACTGGCATGTAAATGTATTTGACTTTTTTTTTTTTGTTAATGAGCGGCTGCTGAGCGGTACATAGAGCGAGCAGAGCGAGCGGAGAACGGGAGCTTAGAGGGGGGCGAGCAATCTTCCTAATTGGTTGGCGGCGGCGGTGTGTTTTTTTTTGTTTCCTCCCCTCGAGCGGGCGTATAGCGGCAGCTTAGAAGGGGGTGGAGCGAGCAGCAGCGTCATCCTAATTGGTTGGATGGTACTGGACTGGTATGTAAATGTATTTGACTGTGTTCCTCCCCTCAAACGGGCTGGTGCGGGCATAATAGCCATTGTAATAGGTTATTACAATGGCTATTATGCCCGCACCAGCCCGCTCGAGGGGATCGGTCCCCAGAGCTGAAGAACGGGGAGAGCCGTGTGTAAACACGGCTTCCCCGTGCTTCACTGTGGCCGCAACATCGATCACGTCATCCCTGTTATAGGGGGACGTGATCGATGACGTCACACCTACAGCCACACCCCCCTACAGTTGTAAACACGCACAGGGAACACTCAAATCCTACAGCCCCCCCCCCCCACCTTGTGGTTAACTCCCAAACTGCAACTGTCATTTTCACAGTAAACAATGCAATTTAAATGCATTTTTTGCTGTGAAAATGACAATTGTCCCAAAAATGTGTCAAAATTGTCCGAAGTGTCCGCCATAATGTCGCAGTCACGAAAAAAATCGCTGATCGCCGCTATTAGTAGTAAAAAAAAAAAAATAATAAAAATGCAATAAAACTATCCCTTATTTTGTAAACGCTATAAATTTTGAGAAAACCAACCGATAAACGCTTATTGCGATTTTTTTTTTTTTACCAAAAATAGGTAGAAGAATACGTATCGGCCTAAACTGAGGAAAAAAAATTATATATATTTTGGGGGGATATTTATTATAGCAAAAAGTAAAAAATTTAGAATTTTTTCAAAATGGTCGCTCTATTTTTGTTTATAGCGCAAAAAATAAAAACCGCAGAGGTGATCAAATACCACCAAAAGAAAGCTCTATTTGTGGGGGAAAAAGGACGCCAATTTTGTTTGGGAGCCACGTCGCACGACCGCGCAATTGTCAGTTAAAACGACGCAGTGCCGAATCGCAAAAAGGGGCAAGGTCCTTTACCTGCATTTTGGTCCGGGTCTTAAGTGGTTAAAGGAGAATTGTACAAAAAAACAAGATTGGTTAAACCCACAAGTGCTTGTTTTACCACTACTATTCCTTTATGTTGTGTAGCAAGGTGTTACCATTGCACACATTCTAGTACAATCTGGAGCCCACCGTCCGAAGTGTGTTCAAGACTGGGAAAGGGAATTAGAGAAGACATTCAGCCCGGACCAGCGTCAATGCCTATACAGGCGAGCACACGAGACATCAATCTGCGTGAGAATACAAGAGACAAGTTATAAGATCTTTACGAGTTGGTATAGGACACCAGAAAGGCTAAATAAAATTTTCTCAGAGGTATCCGATAAATGTTGGAGGTGCCAGGAAAGCAAAGGCACGATGTTACATATATTCTGGGATTGTCCTATGTTGAGGAGTTTTTGGTTAGAGATTAAAAGAGCTCTTCAGCTCTGTTCAAAATACGAGATCCCGGAAGACCCAGAATTCTACCTTCTACATTTAAAGCGGGGGTTCACCCAAAAATAAACCCTTTTTCATTAGCTCCCGGCCTCCAGCATACTGCTAACATTTGCAGTATGCTGTTTTTTTTTTTTTTTTCCCCGGTACTTATCTTTTTATGACGCTTTGATATCCGACTCCGAGCGGGGGGATTACTTCGACGTATAGGCGTTCCTAAACAAAGAGGCGTTGATTGACGGGATGCTAAAGCGTGTCACGCCTTCCGAAAATACCCGAAGTGACGCTCGGGTGTTTACGCCGCCTGCGCAGTCAGCTCTACACGGCAGCGCAGGCGCCGTAAACACCCGAGCGTATTTTCGGAAGCCGTGACGTGCTTTAGCCGACCGTCAATCAACTCCTCTTCAATTAGGAATGCCTATTCCCGCCTATTCCCGCGCAGGATTCCCTGCTCGAGCCGGATAACAAGGCTTCATAAAACGATAAGTACCAGGAAAAAAAAAAAACAGCATACTGCACATGTTATGGGGGTGAACCTCCCCTTTTTAATCAAATACCAGAAAAAGACTACAGGGAAACAATTATACGCCACCTCTTAGGCGGCGTACACACGATCGGATATATCCGATGAAAACGGTCCGCGGACCATTTCCATCGGATATGTCCGATCGGGAGTTTGATCCGATGGCGTGTACACACCATCGGATCAAATTCCCCGCCGCCGGACGGCGCGGTGACGTGGCGGTGACGTTGACGCCGCCGCGTCACCACCACGTCACCGCCACGTCACCGCACCAGGAAGTAAAAGACTTCCGCGCATGCGCCGAATCCATTCGGCAGCGGCGCGGCGGCGGTGGGGGCCGACATGTCTGCTGGTAAGTGTACTAACCAGCAGACATGTCGGGCGGACAGATTCCCACCGGATAGATTTCAAAGCATGCTTTGAAATCTGTCGGGTGGAGAAATCTGTCCGCTAGCTCATACACACGAGCGGAGATGTCTGCTGAAACGGTCCATCGGACCGTTTTCAGCGGACATATCCCCTCGTGTGTACGCCGCCTAAGGCGCGTACACACGATCAAATTCATCTACTGGAAACGGTCCGACGGACCGTTTCAGCAGACAAATTCGATCGTGTGTACGGGCGGACAGACAGGTTTTTCCAGCAGACAAATTTTAAAGCATGCTTTAAAATCTGTCTGCTGGGAACCCGTCCGTCCGACATGTCCGCTGGTTAGTACACTAACCAGCGGACATATCTGTCCGCACATGCGTCGAATGGATTTGACGCATGCGAGGAAGTGTTTTACTTCCTGGTGACGTGGCGGCGTCAACGTCACCGCCACGTCACCGCGCTGTCTGCCGGCGGGGATTTTGGTTTGATCGTGTGTACACGATCAAACCAATCTATCCCAGCAGAAAAATCCGATCAAAACGGTCTGTCAGACCGATTTGATCGGATTTATTTAATGGTGTGTACGTGGCCTTAGATGCTGCAAAGGCCTGTATAACGAAGAAATTAGTTAAGGAAATAAGGAAATTAGAAGAGTTAGTACAGCACAATACCAAAAGGAAAAATACTTAAAGCGGAGTTCCACCCAAAAATGGAACTTCCTGCTTCCGCCGAGGGGCTGGTAAGGCGATTAGGCCTAATCGCCTTACTACAGCCCCTCCCTTTGGCGATCATCTAGGACACTGACAGGTCCTAGACGATCGCCTGTCCAATCAGCGGCGGGCCGCGCATGCGCAGTGGGTGCCCGGCCGTGAAGCCGAAGGCTGTCACGGCTGGGTGCCCACAGTCGCAATGAGGATGCCGGCCGGGGAGGGGGGGGAGAGGAGCGGAGCCCCGGTCGGCGCGTCGCTGGAACGTAGAGAAGGTAAGTGTCTGTTTATTAAAAGCCAGCAGCTACACTTTTTGTAGCTGCTGACTTCTAATAAACATTACATTTGGGTGGAACACCCCTTTAAGAACGTGGACGCCATGGAAGTCTTATACGGACTACAGAGGAGAGGGTCTGGTTGAACGTTATAGAAGATCGGGAATGTTAAAGGGGTATGCGTATAGCTAGATGGGAAAATACAGAATGGTAGAGAGGGGTTGGGGAGAGGAAACTTTTGATTTGTAATTTTTTTTTTCCTTTTTTTTCTTTTTTTTTTTTCTTGTTGTTGTTGGTCCTGTTTTTTTTCTTTTTTTTTCTTTCTCTTGGACGCTCTTCCCGGGTTGCCGGGGGAAGGGGAAAGATATGAATGAAAGAGATACATGCCTGATTTTGACCAAAAGGTAATAGGGGATGCACAATAATAGGTTGGGTTGTATTATTGTTTATGTATTATTTTGTTTTATAATAAAAAAGGAAGTTAAATATAAAAGCCAGCAGCTACACTTTTTGTAGCTGCTGACTTTTAATAAACACTACAACTGCCTGGAACACCACTTACTCATTTACACTATACTGACCACTACACGACACTTACCAATACAATATACTGACCTACCTGATTCCTATACTGACCACTATATTGTAGAGGAGCGGAGCACCCCGGCCGGCGCGTCGCTGGGACGTAGAGCAGGTAAGTGAGTGTTTATTAAAAGCCAGCAGCTACACTTTTTGTAGCTGCTGACTTTTAATAAACACTAAAAATGCCTGGAACACCCCTTTAAAGGAGAATTGTACAAAAAAACAAGATTGGTTAAACCCACAAGTGCTTGTTTTACCACTACTATTCCTTTATGTTGTGTAGCAAGGTGTTACCATTGCACACATTCTAACAGACTACAATTTATGATTGAATAGAAATTTGTCTCCCTCTGGTGTCTGTTTATGTTATATTATTGGAGCTGGTTTGGTTCAGTTATGTAAGGACAAAGCATGATGGGCATTGTGGTACAAGAGACAGAGGCCCAGATTCAGAGAGCGATTACGCCTGTCTAACTGGTGTTAGACAGGAGTAATTTCAAATTTCGCGCGCCGTATCACTAGTTTGAATCCTCAAACCATGATACGGCGGCTTCGGGCTTCGATCCGAGAGGCTTACGTCTTCGTAAGCCTTCGGATCTACGCTGCAAACTTTTTGCGGCCGCTGGGAGGAGTCCGTGTCGTTTTCAGCGTCGGGATATGCAAATGACTTTTTACGGTGATCCACGAAGATACGAGCGGCCTTCGCAATCGCTTACGTCATTTTTTTGCTACGTACTGTTAGACCAGCTATTTGCTGGTCTAACGGTGCGTAGCCCATGTTAAGTATGGCCGTCGTTCCCGCGTCGAATTTAATTTTTATTTTTATTTTTATGTAACTCGTTCGGGAATAGGAATGTCCGTAAACGACGCTACTAAAAAAAAAATGACGTAACGACGTGATTTCGCGCAATGCACGGCGGGAAATTTCTGAACGGAGCATGCGCAGTTCGATCGCCGCGGGAACGCGCCTATTTTAAATCCTTCACGCCCCCTACTCGCGTAGATGGCTTGCGCCGGGAGAAATACACTACGCCGCCGTAGTTTACTGGACAAAATCTACCGGGATTCCACGTAGAGCCAGGTGAAATACGGCGGCGTAGAGTATTTCTGATACTCTACCCGAATCTAATTGTATGTGAATCTGGCGATCTGCTCTCTCACTTTAGGCTCAGGCTTCTCAGGCCTAGGCGCACTTACAGCAGACTTCCTGCCAGCTGGAAGATGGCGTCCCGAGAGAGCGGGCTGAGGCCACCCTTGTCTTAAATAAGTTCCCCCAACAGGCTGTGTGTGGGCACATTGCACTCTGGTAGTACTGTGGCCTTGTGGGTAATGTAGCCTTAATCCAACTCGCGCCAATAGAGTCTCTGGCCCAGATTCACATACAATTAGATTCGCGTGTAGTATCAGAAATACACTACGCCGCCGTAGTTTACTGGACAAAATCTACCGGGATTCCACGTAGAGCCAGGTTACATACGCGAATCTAATTGTATGTGAATCTGGGCCAGAGACTCTAATGGCGCGAGTTGGATTGAGGCTACATTACCCACAAGGCCACAGTACTACCAGAGTGCAATGTGTCCACACACAGCCTGTTGGGGGAACTTATTTAAGACAAGGGTGGCCTCAGCCCGCTCTCTCGGGACGCCATCTTCCAGCTGGCAGGAAGTCTGCTGTAAGTGCGCCTAGGCCTGAGAAGCCTGAGCCTAAAGTGAGAGAGCAGATCGCCTAGCCAGAGAGGGATCCTTGCAGACAGCCTCGCTGACAGAGCCGAAGAGAGACCAGTCTACAACTCGCAGCATCCAAGTCGCCTATCCACCAGTACCCCGCAGCGGCCATGCGGAGGACCAGTGACCAGTGGCATATCCGAGGTATTACAGGTATGGCTTGTGCCATGGGCGCTATGTGAAGGGGGCGTTTGTGAGTTGCTGGGCAGCAAGTCACTTATCACATACTTGTCAGCAACAGTTACAATTGTGTTGGGACATTCCTGGGTTTTGGACCTGTGGCCAGGGCCGATCCTAAGCAGGGTGCACGGGGTGTGCCGCAGAGGTGGGGGCACCAAAGCTCCAAAGTGCTCCCCTCCCTCTTCCTTGTCTGTGTACAGAGGCGGAGCGCATGTAGCGGGTGCTGCGGCTCCCCATCCTCTCTCCGCTGGCAACTGACAAGAGCGCATACCCGGAATCCGGGTTGGGTACCGTAGCAGAGCCTAGTACTGGAACACGTTCTGGTACTAGGCTCCACTAATTAATTATGTGCGGTGCGCATGGCGCAGTCTCCTGTCTGCCCCGCCCCCTCTGCGTGTGTCGGCTCTTTTCCCATAGGCGGTGTGATGAGAGGCTTCTGGGTTGGCCGGAGCTGCTGCCAATCACCCCGTGCACTACCAGAAATGCTCTCTGAGTGCCACCCTTTAAGTTACCAAAGATGCCACCTATGCCCCGCCCCCTGTAATGTGCTTCTGCTCCCAGCGTGCCCGAGCTACATGGATCTATTAGTAAGGTGACCAGATTTTTAAAATGAAATCCGGGGACATATTTTTCTTTTTTTTTACTAGTAATGGCGGCAATCAGCGACTCTCTGCCTGTCGCCTCCACCCCCCGCCTCACAGCCTGTCAAGACTTACTCTCCGGGCCCCCAGCTACTACTGGGTGGGGAGCGGAGGAAGATCACTCCGCCAGGGAAGGCAAGGAGATAGGCAGGTGGGTGGCCGGGACTTGATCCAAGGCAGAAGAACATGCGAGCGGAGCTGGATGGGCATGCACCCGAAACTTAAGAAAAATTTCCTCCACTCCAAGCAGCACATGATCATCAGAAAGGGGCACAGATAGTGGAAAAAAATACCCCCCCTAAGCTAGTAAGAGCGGCGGAGTGGGGGGTGTAATTCAGATTTTTTTTTAATTCTGCACTGACTGTCTTTGAAATTGCCCCCCCCCCCCCTCTGGGGACAAAACCAGGGACAGACTTGGTCCGGGGACAGTGTCCTTAATCTGGGGACTGTCCCTGGAAACCGGGGATGTCTGGTCACCCTACCCAAGGCGACCAGACATCCATGAATTCCGGGGACAGTCCCCAGATTGAGGACACTGTCCCCAGATTGGATTTGAACAGGGGCTGGGGCAATTTCAAAGACAGTCAGTGCAGAATTTAAAGAAAAATTCAGAATTACCCCCCCCCCCCCCCCCGCCGCTTCTACTAGCTCGAGGGGGTGTATTTTTTTCCATTATCTGTGCCCCTTTCTGATGATCATGCGCTGGTCGGAGTGGAGGGAATATTTCTTCAGTTTCGGGTGCCCATTCAGCTCCACTCACATGTTCTTCTGCCTTGGCTCAAGCCCTGACCAGCTGCCTGCCTGCCTATCTCCTTGCCTTCCCTGGGGGAGTGATCTTCCTCCGCTCCCCACCCAGTAGCTGGGGCCCGAAGAGTAAGACTTGAGAGGCTGTGAGGCGGGCGGCGACGGGCAGAGAGTCACTGATTGCCGCCATTAATAGTAAAAAAATCTGGTCACCTTACCCTAAGTCGCCTCAAGTCGCGCTGCATTAGGAAATCAATGTAAGTGAATGGAGCCGTCTTAATGCACACTACTGCAGTCTCTCCGACTTCGGTGCACGCTTATGTCGCGTCCAGGTCGCCTCGGAAAGAGTCATGTCGCCCTTGTGTGAACCGGCTTAAGAACTAAGGGCCAGATTCAGCATTAGTTACGACGGCGTATCTCGAGATACGCCGCGTAACTTCTAAACAGCGCTGGCGTATCTTTTTTCTGTAGTCAGAAAACAAGATACGCCGGGTTTGAGCTAAGATACGAGCGGCGTAATTGTATTAAGCCGTCGTATCTTAACTGCATTTTTAAGATGGCCTAGAATATGTAAATCAGCGAGATACGCCTATTCACAAACGTACACCCGCCCGACACAGTGACTTTACGCCGTTTTCGTAAGCCGTTTTCCGGGGTAAAGATAAAGCACCAAAAAGATGGCGCATCCTATGTTAAGTATGGACGTCGGGACCGCGTCAAATTTTTCAGATTTTACATCGTTTGCGTAACTCGTCCGTGAATAGGGATTTGCGTAAATTACGTTCACGTCGAAAACAATGCGTCGCAGCGTCATAATTTGGAGCATGCGCACTGGGATACCTCCACGGTCGGCGCATGCGCAGATTAAAAAAAAAAAACGTAAAAAAACGCGGGGTCACATACATTACCATAAAACACGCTCACCTCATTCACTTTTGAATTACCCGGGCTTATGCCGGCCCATTTACGATACGCCGCCGTAATTTAGCTTGGTGAATACAGCATTTGCCTCACTAATTTACGGCGGCGTAGCGTAAACAAGATAGGCTACGCCCGCCTAAAGATACGGCGGGCTACATGAATCTGGCCCTAATACTTTAAATGAGTATACAAATAAAATAAATATGGATTTTTTTTTACTGTTTTTATTTTATGTTGTTATGTACATATATAGACAGATTATATTTTTAGGTCCCTCATAAACATGCAAATTATTAGCATCTGTTGTCAGTCTCACTGAGTCCTGATGAAGCTGAAAACCTTTTCAGGCCAGCGGCGTGGCAGTGAAAGGGTGCAGCACCACATTACCTCAGGCTGGGCTCACACAAGATGGCGGCGCCCACTGAAGACACTGGAGCCCTTAGGAGGATCGCGCTCAAGCAGAGGAGCCTGTGTTGTTGCAGCCTGAGCCAGCCTGTTTGTGCAGGTGAGTGTGTGGGGTGGGCAGTGGCAGGTACTGGGGGGCACAGGTAGTGAGGATTGGGGGTCACATAATACAGGCAGAAAAAACGTTTCTGTATGTTTGTTTACAGAATATAGGGGGATACACTGGGTACTGCATACAGGGGATCTGTGTCTCCATGACAGGGGGAGGGGAGTTCCCCTCACTTCCTGCCCCTGTGACACCTCTATAAGAAATGTGAAGGGACAACAATAAAGACCCTTCATTATCCCTCACACCATGCAGCTGCTTTCTTGTCTCCCTCTGTAGAGTTCTATGTAGTGATTATATATGCAGCATTTAAGGGACAAGGTTTGTGCTCCCTATTCCTCAAAGATGACAACAACTGCCCTATACCCTTCATTTATAAGCCAGAAGATGAACCCAGGTCTCCTCCAAGCTGTCCTCAGTCTTTTCCTTTCACCATAATCCTGCTTGGTGATCCTGCCACAAATGTCCTTGTAAAGGCACTTCCTGTTATAGGGTGACAACGCTCTTTGGATCTTTCCTTATTGTGCTCCTACGTTGTCACCTGCTTTCATGCTCCCTTGGTGAGGAATACATACATTGCTCAGACTGTTGTCACTCGGTAAACCAATCAAGAGCAATGATGTAAAGCTGGTGGCTTGTCACCCACAGTACACGTCTGTGATGTCACTCACACTGCTCTGAGCGTTGTCACCCACAGCACGGCTCTGACTCTGAGCGTCGTCCCCCCGCTGCCCCGCACTGAGCGTCGTCCCCCCGCTGCCCCGCACTGAGCGTCCCCCCCCCACTGCCCCGCACTGAGCGTCGTCCCCCCCCCACTGCCCCGCACTGAGCGTCGTCCCCCCACTGCCCCGCACTGAGCGTCGTCCCCCCACTGCCCCGCACTGAGCGTCGTCCCCCCACTGCCCCGCACTGAGCGTCGTCCCCCCACTGCCCCGCACTGAGCGTCGTCCCCCCCACTGCCCCGCACTGAGCGTCGTCCCCCCACTGCCCCGCACTGAGCGTCGTCCCCCCGCTGCCCCGCACTGAGCGTCGTCCCCCGCTGCCCCACACTGAGCGTCGTCCCCCCGCTGCCCCGCACTGAGCGTCGTCCCCCCGCTGCCCCGCACTGAGCGTCGTCCCCCCACTGCCCCGCACTGAGCGTCGTCCCCCCACTGCCCCGCACTGAGCGTCGTCCCCCCACTGCCCCGCACTGAGCGTCGTCCCCCCACTGCCCCGCACTGAGCGTCGTCCCCCCACTGCCCCGCACTGAGCGTCGTCCCCCCACTGCCCCGCACTGAGCTCCCCCCCCCCACTGCCCCGCACTAAACGTCGTCGTCCCCTCACAGCCCCGCTCTGAGCGTCGTCGTCCCCTCACAGCCCCGCTCTGAGCATCGTCGTCCCCCACAGCCCCGCTCTGAGCGTCGCCCCCCCCCCCCCACAGCCCCGCTCTGAGCGTCACCCCCCCCCCCCCACAGCCCCGCTCTGAGCGTCGTCCCCTCACAGCTCCGCTCTGAGCGTCGCCCCCCCCCACAGCCCCGCTCTGAGCGTCGTCCCTTCACAGCCCCTCTCTGAGCGTCGCCCCCCCCCCCCCCCCCCCCCCCACAGCCCCGCTCTGAGCGTCGCCCCCCCCCCCACAGCCCCGCTCTGAGCGTCGCCCCCCCACAGCCCCTCTCTGAGCATTGTCCCTTCACAGCCCCGCTCTGAGCGTCGTCCCTTCACAGCCCCGCTCTGAGCGTCGTCCCTTCACAGCCCCGCTCTGAGCGTCGTCCCTTCACAGCCCCTCTCTGAGCGTCGCCCCACCCCACAGCCCCGCTCTGAGCGTCGCCCCCCCCAAAGCCCCGCTCTGAGTGTCGCCCCCCCCCCACAGCCCCGCTCTGAGCGTCGTCCCTTCACAGCCCCGCTCTGAGCGTCGTCCCTTCACAGCCCCGCTCTGAGCATCGTCCCTTCACAGCCCCGCTCTGAGCATCGTCCCTTCACAGCCCCTCTCTGAGCGTCGTCCCTTCACAGCCCCTCTCTGAGCGTCGTCCCTTCACAGCCCCTCTCTGAGCGTCGTCCCTTCACAGCCCCTCTCTGAGCGTCGTCCCTTCACAGCCCCTCTCTGAGCGTCGTCCCTTCACAGCCCCTCTCTGAGCGTCGCCCCACCCCACAGCCCCGCTCTGAGTGTCGCCCCCCCCCCCCACAGCCCCGCTCTGAGCGTCGTCCCTTCACAGCCCCGCTCTGAGCGTCGTCCCTTCACAGCCCCGCTCTGAGCATCGTCCCTTCACAGCCCCTCTCTGAGCGTCGTCCCTTCACAGCCCCTCTCTGAGCGTCGTCCCTTCACAGCCCCTCTCTGAGCGTCGTCCCTTCACAGCCCCGCTCTGTTCTAAAATTTGGGAATTAAAGATTTGATCACATGAAGGAAGGTGTGGGAGGAAATTTGTTTCCAATATTCCATATCCAGAGGGGATGCTGATTTAATATCTATGTTTATGTTTTACACACAGGGGAGATCTCGCTTTCTTTCCATACTGGAACCGACTTGTGTCCTCACCCAGCGTCATCCATGAGGGAGCGGACATGGGGGCGACGACAGGGGAAAATTCTGAATCTCACCCTGGAAATCCTCTACCTGCTGACCGGAGAGGTGAGGAAAAGCCAACGTCTTCATAAGCTGCCTCTTGTATGAGCTGTCCTCCCGTCCACCTGTCAGCAAGGACAGCAGTCCTAAAGTTTTACCCAGAGGTACGTCCTGCTGCAGCTTTCTGCTCCCGCCACAACACCTGATACCCACCACCTCTGTGAGTGGGGACGAAACATGTCGGGGGACATGGCTGGAGCGGCGCTGGCTGAGGTCACATTCATCTACAAAAATAATGCACTGAGTTGGTGAGCGGCGCCTTTCCTTCTCTTTGATAAAGCTTTCTGCTCCAACACCCTGGAACCGCCACCTCTGTGACCAAGCCCAGATGAGCGGGGACGAAACATGTCGCGGTGGGCGTGGCTGGAGCGTCGCTCGCTGAGACCCCATTTATCTACATATTAATGCACCAAGCTGATGAGCGGTGCCTTTTTTTCTCTTTGATAAAGCTTTCTGCTCCAACACCCGGGAACCGCCCGCCACCTCTGTGACCAAGCCCAGGTGAGCAGGGATGAAACATGTCGGAGTGGGCGTGGCTGGAGCGTCGTTCGCTGAGACCACATTCATCTACATATTAATGCACCAAGTTGGTGTGCGGTGCCTTTTCTTCTCTTTGATAAAGCTTTCTGCTCCATCACCCTGGAACCGCCACCTCTGTGACCAAGCCCAGATGAGCGGGGACGAAACATGTCGGGGTGGGTGTGGCTGGAGCGTCGCTCGCTGAGACCACATTTATCTACATATTAATGCACCGAGCTGATGAGCGGTGCCTTTTTTTCTCTTTGATAAAGCTTTCTGCTCCAACACCCGGGAACCGCCCGCCACCTCCCGACCAAGCCCAGGTGAGCAGGGACGAAACATTTCGGAGTGGGCGTGGCTGGAGCGAAGTTCGCTGAGACCACATTAATCTACATATTAATGCACCGAGTTGGTGTGCGGTGCCTTTTCTTCTCTTTGATAAAGCTTTCTGCTCCTGCTACAACACCCGGGAACCGCCACCTCTGTGACCAAGCCCAGGTGAGCAACGACGAAACATGTCGGGGTGGGCGTGGCTGGAGCGACGCTCGCTGAGACCACATTTACCTACATATTAATGCACCGAGTTTGTGAGCGGTGCTGCCCATTTGGCTCCTATTTTTTGCGATTCAGCACTGCGTCGCTTTGACAATTGCGTGGTCGTGCGACGTGGGTCCCAAACACAATTGGCGTCCTTTTTTCCCCACAAATAGAGCTTTCTTTTGGTGGTATTTGATCACCTCTGCGGTTTTTATTTTTTGCACTATAAACAAAAAGAGAGCGACAACTTTTAAAAAACATATTAATTATTTTATTTTCAATTTAGTAAGTGGCTCTGGGGCGGGACTCTGGGGGCGGGACTCTGGGGGCAGGACTCTGGGGGCGGGACTCTGGGGGCAGGACTCTGGGGGCAGGACTCTGGGGGCAGGACTCTGGGGGCAGGACTCTGGGGGCAGGACTCTGGGGCCAGTACTCGGGGGCCAGTACTCTGGGGCGGGACTCTGGGGCCAGGACTCTGGGGCCAGGACTCTGGGGCAGGACTCTGGGGCCAGGACTCTGGGGCCGGGACTCTGGGGCCGGGACTCTGGGGCCGGGACTCTGGGGCGGGACTTTGGGGCTGGACTCTGGGGCCGGGACTCTGGGGCCGGGACTCTGGGGGCCAGGACTCTGGGGCCAGGACTCTGGGCCGGGACTCTGGGGCCAGGACTCTGGGGCCAGGACTCGGGGGCCAGGACTCTGGGGGCCAGGACTCTGGGGGCCAGGACTCGGGGGCCAGGACTCGGGGGCCAGGACTCTGGGGCCAGGACTCGGGGGCAGGAAATTAGAATGGGCGGCACACACATGAAATTTACTCTCGCTGTGACGGATCACCGACACGTCCTCTCCGGAGTCACAGTGACAGTCTCTCTCCAGGCCAGGTGGTCCCTTCAGTCCCCTTTAGTCCAAACAGAACTGACAGTCCCGCTCCCGGCCTCCCTTGCTCCCGTACCACCAACCAGCACATGAGGCTCTGGCCCATCCGCTCGGCTCCCTTGCACCGTGACACCACACGACACTCTCAGGCACTTATGCCACGCCCCTAACTCCACCTCTGACCCCACCCTCTTTTCCCTGCCCATGTATACCCCACCTTTTTAATGAAGTACCCAAATGCAGGCTCACCAGCGCCATCAAATGCAGGCTCACCAGTGCCTTTTCAAATACAGCCTCTCCAGCGCCTGTCAAATGCAGCCTCTCCAGCGCCCATCAAGTGCAGCCTCACCAGCGCCCATCAAGTGCAGCCTCACCAGCGCCCATCAAGTGCAGCCTCACCAGCGCCCATCAATGCAGCCTCACCAGCGCCCATCAATGCAGCCTCACCAGCGCCCATTAATGCAGCCTCACCAGTGCCCATTAATGCAGCCTCACCAGTGCCCATCAAATGCAGCCTCACCAGCGCCCATCAATGCAGCCTCACCAGCGCCCATCAATGCAGCCTCACCAGCGCCCATTAATGCAGCCTCACCAGTGCCCATCAATGCAGCCTCACCAGTGCCCATCAAATGCAGCCTCACCAGCGCCCCTCAAATGCAGCCTCACCAGCGCCCATCAAATGCAGCCTCACCAGTGCCCATCAAATGCAGCCTCACCAGTGCCCATTAATGCAGCCTCACCAGCGCCCATCAAGTGCAGCCTCACCAGCGCCCATCAAGTGCAGCCTCACCAGCGCCCATCAAGTGCAGCCTCACCAGCGCCCATCAAGTGCAGCCTCACCAGCGCCCATCAAGTGCAGCCTCACCAGCGCCCATCAATGCAGCCTCACCAGCGCCCATCAAGTGCAGCCTCACCAGCGCCCATCAAGTGCAGCCTCACCAGCGCCCATCAAGTGCAGCCTCACCAGCGCCCATCAATGCAGCCTCACCAGCGCCCATTAATGCAGCCTCACCAGTGCCCATCAATGCAGCCTCACCAGTGCCCATCAATGCAGCCTCACCAGTGCCCATCAATGCAGCCTCACCAGTGCCCATCAAATGCAGCCTCACCAGCGCCCATCAATGCAGCCTCACCAGCGCCCATTAATGCAGCCTCACCAGTGCCCATCAATGCAGCCTCACCAGCGCCCATCAATGCAGCCTCACCAGTGCCCATCAATGCAGCCTCACCAGTGCCCATCAAATGCAGCCTCACCAGTGCCCATCAAATGCAGCCTCACCAGCGCCCATCAAATGCAGCCTCACCAGCGCCCATCAAATGCAGCCTCACCAGTGCCCCTTAATGAATGTTTGCTTGCTTCCATTCATTCGGGACACAGACACAGTCCTCCACCGCCTCTGACATATGTGAGAATGGTGTGGCTGCTGCCTGCTGATGCTGAGACTTTGCTTACTGCAGAAAGAAGAGGGTAGGAACACCAGTGGCCAGGCGCCCTAGGCGGCTGCCTAGTTAGCCTAGTGGTAGCACCGGCCCTGACTGGGTACACTGAAATCTCCATATATGCATTTCATCTGTATAGTTTAGCAGTCCAGCTTTAAAGTAATTTTATTTTGTAGATAATCTCAGCTGATCCACTTATCCGTCTCTGTAGGATTACATTGTGGTGAAGAAGACTGATGATGATGACTCCAGAGGCGGACCCCCGCAGTCTCCGCCCCCTGATCCTCCGCCTTTCTCTCTGTCCTACAATAAAAATGACCAGAAGATTTTACAAATCACCAACCAGATCATCGAGCTGCTGTCTGGTGAGGTGAGTGGAGTCGGGGATTGGGGGGCACCACCCAGGAAGAATGTCGGTTGAGGTTTTTTTTTGGAATGATGAGCGTAAAACACACCAGAGACAGGAGCACCCCCAACGCCCCCCCCAAAAATAAAAAATAAAATATCCACACCAGAAAAGATGTAGAGACGGAAACAACTTTATTATAAATCACAAAACACCCTACAGTTGTTCAACATAAAAAAACACGAACCCCCTAAACCAGTCAAATTAAATTTTATCATGGGCCAAATCGGCATTGTGGTCATCAAAGGGCCGAGTGTATCTGTAAGACTTATTCATGGGGGGGCTTTTTTCTTTGTCCGAGAATAGGTGCAGGAACTCAACCAGACCCCCCCCCCCCCCCAACGAACCGCATCAAATGGGGGGTGTAGCCAGATTGTACAGTGGGAGAACCTTTAAAGGGGCAATAAATACAAGGAGTACAGAGTTCAGGGGTTGCCCTGTGTGTGCAGAGTGCAAAGTTTAGGTGTGTACACGGTTAAGGGGTGCCCTGTCTGCAGGGTTCAGAGTGCAAAGTTTAGGTGTGTACACGGTTAAGGGGTGCCCTGTCTGCAGGGTTCAGAGTGCAAAGTTTAGGTGTGTACAGGGTTCAGGGGTGCCCTGTGTACAGAGTACAAAGTTCAGCTGTTTGTACACAGGGCATCCTTGAACTCTGTACACACCTGAACTTTGCACTCTGTACACAGGGCACCCCTGAACTCTGTAGAGTTCAAAGTTCAGGTATTTACAGAGTTCAGGGGGTTGCCCTGTGTGTGTGCAGAGTTCAGGGGGTTGCCCTGTGTGTGTGCAGAGTTCAGGGGGTTGCCCTGTGTGTGTGCAGAGTTCAGGGGGTTGCCCTGTGTGTGTGCAGAGTTCAACGTTCAGGTGTGTACAGAGTTCAGGGGTGCCCTCACTGCCCTGTGTACAGAGTACAAAGTTCAGCTGTTTGTACACAGGGCACCCCTGAACTCTGTACACACCTGAACTTTGTACTCTGTACACACCTGAACTTTGCACTCTGTACACACCTGAACTTTGCACTCTGTACACACCTGAACTTTGCACTCTGTACACACCTGAACTTTGCACTCTGTACACACCTGAACTTTGCACTCTGTACACACCTGAACTTTGCACTCTGTACACACCTGAACTTTGCACTCTGTACACAGGGCACCCGTGAACTCTGTAGAGTGCAAAGTTCAGGTGTTTACAGAGTTCAGGTGTGCCCTTTGTACAGAGTTCAGGGGTGCCCTTTGTACAGAGTTCAGGGTGCCCTTTGTACAGAGTTCAGGGGTGCCCTTTGTACAGAGTTCAGGGGTGCCCTTTGTACAGAGTTCAGGGGTGCCCTTTGTACAGAGTTCAGGGGTGCCCTTTGTACAGAGTTCAGGGTTTAGGGGTGCGCTATACACAGAGCACAGGGTTTAGGAGTGCGCTATACACAGAGCACAGGGTTTAGGAGTGCGCTATACACAGAGCACAGGGTTTAGGAGTGGGCTGTGTACAGGGTTCAGCTCTCTTTCACAGGTTGGCCACATCCCACTTCCACCCCTCCCCCTGGGGCCACATGCAATGGCCTGGAGGGCCAGATTTGGCCCTCAGGCCTTGTGTTGGACAATCAACAATCCAATGCACCAGTCAGTATAAGATAAAGACACCAGGAAACTCAAATTATAGTGGTTGTAAAGGAAGAAGGTTTTTTTTATCTTAATGTGTTCTATGCCCCCACCACCATTACTTACCAGAGCCCCATCTCTATCCAGCGATGTCCACGAGTGCCTCAGCCATCCGGGACTCTCCCTGCTGATTGGCTGAGACGCAGCAGCGGCGGCGCCATTGGCTCCCGCTGCTGTCAAAGTCAGTTGGCCAATCAGGAGAGAGAGAGGGGGTGTGGTCAGAACCGTAGATCCATGTCTGAATGGATAGACGCAGCCTATGGGGCTTTAGGATTAGAGCGTGTGCATGTTCTCATCACATGCACACGTATGTGTAAATGGCCTGAACAGCACCACTTATGGGGGCCCCATTCCACCCGCAGACCCCAAAGCAGCCATGTCACACCACTAGAGCCATGTAACCTGCACCCATGTCACTCCACGGTCTGTGTGATTTCTGTAACGTGTTCTTTTCTGACAGGTGGAAGATGAAGACGGGACACTGCAACATAGGGAGGAGGAACCGGAATTAGATCTCATCAGTGCAGGTGATTGAAAAGTGGTCTTTTTTTTTTTATAGTTTTTTTTTGCTATAACATACAACCAGTAGTGTGACATTTAACCACTTAAGACCCGGACCTTTTAGGCAGCTAAAGGACCCGGCCAGGTTTTGCGATTCGGCACTGCGTCGCTTTAACAGACAATTGCGCGGTCGTGCGGCGTGGCTCCCAAACAAAATTGACGTCCTTTTGTTTCCCACAAATAAAGCTTTCTTTGGGTGGTATTTGATCGCCTCTGCGGTTTTTATTTTCTGCGCTATCAACAAAAATAGAGCGACAATTTTGAAAAAAAAAATGCAATATTTTTTTTACTTTTTACCATAATAAATATCTCAAAATATATAAAAAATACTTTTTTTCCCTCAGTTTAGGCCGATACGTACTCTTCTACCTATTTTTGGTAAAAAAAATATCGCAATAAGCCTTTATCGGTTGGTTTGCGCAAAATTGATAGCGTTTACAAAATAGGGGATAGATTTATTGCATTTTGATTAATATATTTTTTTATTAGTAATGGCGTTTTTTTTTTTTTTTTTTATTTAATTTTTTTTTCGGTACTGCGATATTATGGCGGACACATCGGACACTTTTGACACATTTTTGGGACCATTGTCATTTTCACAGCAAAAGGTGCTATAAAAATGCACTGATTACTGTGAAAATGAATGAAATTGCAGTGAAGGGGTTAACCACTAGGGGGCGCTGTACGGGTTAAGTATAACCTCATATGTGTTTCTAACTGTAGGGGGGCGGGGCTGGGCGTGTGATGTCACTGATCGCCTTTCCCTAGATCAGTGAACAGACGATCAGTGACACTGCCACTGTAAAGAATGGGGAAGGTGTGTTTACACTCGCCTCTCCCCGTTCTTCAGCTCCTGTGACCGATCGCGGGACACCAGCGGCGATCGGGTCCCGTGGCCACGGAGCTTCGGACCGGGTCGCGGGCGCGCTCCCGCGACCCACGGCTGGGCACTTAAAGAGGATGTACCTGTACGTGCCTGTGCCCAGCCGTGCCATTCTGCCGACGTATATGTGCAGGAGGCGGTCCTTAAGTGGTTAAAGCGGAGTTCCACCCAAAAGTTGAACTTGCGCTTTAAGTACTCCTCGCCCCCTTACATGCCACATTTGGCATGTCATTTTTTTTTTGGGGTGAGGGAGTGGGTTCTTTGTTTTGAAGAGGACTTCCTGTCCCACTTCCTCCTCCCGCCTAAAGGGCTGCCTAGGTGACTCCTCCTCTCCGCCTAGGCGATGTCTTGTGACACGTGACAGGTCCCAGAAGATCGCCTATCCACTCTGAGAGCGCAGCATGACTCGCACATGCTCATCGCGCGCCCGGCCGTGAAGCCACAAGCTGTCACAGCTGGGAGCCCACAGTTCCAGTGGAGGCGCCACAGAGAGGAGGGAAAGAGGAGCGGGCCTCCGTGCGGCCGCATCGCTGGACCGCGGGACAGGTGAGTGGCTGTTTATTAAAAGTCAGCAGTCATATTTTTTTGGAGCTGCTTTTAATAAACTAAAAATTAGCTTGGAACTCCGCTTTAACTGCTTGCCGACCAGCCGCCGCAGTTATACGGCGGCAGGTCGGCTCTCCTGGGCGAGAGCCCGTAGCTCTATGTCGGCACTTCTGCGGCCGCTAGGGGGCGCGTGCGCGCCCCCCGCTCGCCCCCGAGTCCTGTGCGCGTGCCCAGCGGGCATGTTCGCCGCCGGGCACGCGCGCTCGTTCGTTACAGAGCAAGGACCGGGAGCTATGTGTGTAAACACACAGCTCTCGTTCCTGTCAGCGGGGGAAACGCTGATCTCCTGATCATACAATGTATGAACAGAAGATCAGTGATTTCCCCTAGTGAGGCCACCCCCCCCCCATACAGGTAGAACACACCCAGGGACATACTTAACCCCTTCCCCGCCCCCTAGTGTTAACCCCTTCACTGCCAATGGCATTTTTATAGTAATCCAATGCATTTGTATAGCACTGATCGCTAAAAAAATGCCAATGGTCCCAAAAATTTGTCAAAAGTGTCCGAAGTGTCCGCCACAATGTCGCAGTACTGAAAAAAAAAAACGCTGATCACCGCCATTACTAGTAAAAAAAAGAATAATAATAAAAATGGCATAAAACTACCCCCTATTTTGTAGACGCTATAACTTTTGCGCAAACCAATCAATAAACGCTAATTGCGATATTTTTCGTAAAAAAAAAAAAAAATGTAGAAGAATACGTATCGGCCTAAACTGAGGGAAATTTTTTTTTTTTTTTATATATTTTTGGGGGATATTTATTACAGAAAAAAGTAAAAAATATTGATTTTTTTTCAAAATTGTGACTCCTATTTTTGTTTATAGCGCAAAAAAATAAAAATCGCAGAGGCGATCAAATACCCCCAAAAGAAAGCTCTATTTGTGGGGAAAAAAGGACGCCAATTTTGTTTGGGAGCCACGTCGCACGACCGCGCAAACCGAGTTAGGATTTTTAAAAATGCGGTGCGCTTATTGTGAAACGCTCGTTAACCTCATTACTCGCAATCCGAAGTTTAACTGTACTGTAATAGAGTGGATTATAGCAGTGGAATCCAAACTGCAGCCCGAGGGCCGGATACGGCCCTTTTGCTTGCCTTTATCCGGCCCTTGGGGCACTATTCCTCCAACTGATACGAGACACTATTCTGACACCGACAATGGAGCACCATTTCTCCCACTGACACAACTAAAGGGGGCACTATTCCTCCCTATGATACCAGCAATGGGGCACTATTCCTCCCCCTAATACCAGATGTTTACTAACAATGATGCCAGGAAAAATTTCTGCTCCCGCTGGCCAAAGTCCGGCCCTCCAAGAGTCCGAAGGACAATAAACTGGCCCTTTGTTTAGAAGGACCCGTGGATTATAGGATTTTACTTAGTTCACACTGGGGATTCCTGACAGGCAGGGAGGGAGAGGGGGAGAGAAGACAGCACATTACATGGTAAGACCTACCCTGAAAATAAGCCCTACTGTGTCTTTTGTTGCCAAAATCAATATAAGACCCGGGCTTATTTTCAGGGAAACGCTATTTTTTAAATTTTGCTGTAAAAACCTGACAGGGGTTCTAACCTTTACTCTACCCAAAACTAACAACTAACCACTTAAGGACCGCCTCCTGCACATATACTACGGCAGAATGGCACGGCTGGGCACAAGCACATACCTGTACGTCCTCTTTAAATGCCCAGCTGTGGGTCGCGGTCCGAAGCTCCGTGGCCGCGGGACACGCGGACCAGATCGCGCCGGAGTCCCCAGAGCCGTGTGTAAATTTCCCCGTTCTTCACTGTGGCGCTGTCATTGATCGTCTGTTCCCTGATATAGGGAAAGGCGATCAATGACGTCACACGTCCAGCCCCGCCCCCCTACAGTTAGAAACACATATGAGGTCACACTTAACCCCTTCAGCGCCCCCTTGTGGTTAACTCCCAAACTGCAATTGTCATTTTTACAGTAATCCGTGCATTTTTATAGCATTTTTGGTCCCAAAAATGTGTCAAAAGTGTCCGATGTGTCCGCCATAATGTCGCAGTCACGAAAAAAATTACGCCGCCATTAGTAGTAAAAAAAAAAATTATTAATAAAAATGCGATAAAACTGTTTTTGGAAACGCTATAACTTTTGCGCAAAACAATCGATAAACGCTTATTGCGATTTTTTTTTTTTTTTTTTTTTATAAAAAATCTGTAGACAAATCCGTATCGGCCTAAACTGCGGAAAAAAAATGTTTTTTTATATCTCTTTTGGGGGATATTTATTATAGCAAAAAGTAAAAAATATTGCATTTTTTTTTTCTCAAAATTGTCGCTCTATTTTTCTTTATAGCGCAACAAATAAAACCCGCAGAGGTGATCAAATACCACCAAAAGAAAGCTCTATTTGTGGGGGAAAAAGGACGCCGATTTTGTTTGGGAGCCACGTCGCACGACCGCGTAATTGTCAGTTAAAACGACGCAGTGCCGAATCGCAAAAAAGGGGCCAGGTCCTTAACCTGCATAATGGTCCGGGGCTGAAGTGGTTAATTTTGCTGTAAAAATCTGACGGGTGTTGTAACCTTTACTCTACCCAAAACTAACAATTAAAAGGTCGCCTTTTATAGAGTGACAGGCAGCACCTCTGCTACTCCATTCAATGCCACGTTACCCTAAAAGGCCTTTAGTTATAGTTTTGGGCCCGGATTCACGCAGCGCTTACGGCGACGTATCTCGAGATATACGCCGTCGTAAGTACAAATGTGCGCCGTCGTATCTCTGCGCCGATTCCCCAAGCTAGATACGTCGAAAAAATAGGCTTCAGCCGCCCGACGTAACTTGCCGGTGTATCGTGGGCGCATAGTTACGCTGGACGCATCTGGCGTTCCCATGTTAAATATGCAAATGAGGGAGATACGCCGATTCACGAACATACTTGTGCCCGGCGCATGTTTTAAGCGATTTGCGTAAGGGTTACGTCCGGCGTAAAGTTGTTCCTCATATAGGAGGCGCAACCCATGCAAAGGTATGGACCAGGGAACGAACTTTGCGTAGTACGTGAATAGGGCTGGGCGTAGGTTACGTTCACGTCGTAGGCAGTGATTTGACGTATCTTAGGCAGTTATTTCGACGTGACTGTGAGGATGCGCACTGGGATGCGTCCAAGGTACGACGCATGCGCCGTTCGTTTTTAGTACTTGTCTGACGCTCGGCCCATCATTTGCATGGGGTCACACTTCATTTAAATGTATCACGCCCACTTCCACCTACTTTTCTTACGTCGGCTTACGCCTACACGCTACGCCGGTGCAACATTAGGAGCATTTACTTGCCTCTCAACGTTGCGCCGGCGTAGCGTAAAGAAGTTACGCTGGGAGCTGTGGTGGCTCAACGTGATTGGCACTGCGCTGACAAGCCGTTCACCTCTGCAGCCAAGGGTTCGGATCCCGGTCTCGACTACATGTGAATTGAGTTTGGTGGTCTCAGCCCGGCTCCCGGTGGGTGTGCTATGCAAGGTAAGCCTGTGCTTAGTACGCCCACCCCCCCCCCCCCCCCCCCCCCCCCCCACAAAAACCACCACACTTGCACGCACACGAAATTGGTTTAACACACACGCACTTTGGCCATGCGGTCTCCTAAAATAAAGAGAGGCGAAGGACCTACGGGGCTGGGTGGGTGGGCTAGACCCCCTCACTCCCTCATAGGGGGAGTCCCTCTGCCCCGTTGGGGTCCCGTTGGGCCCCAGTTGGGCTCCCAAGAGGAGCAGGTAGGGTGGGGTGAGTGGGAGGCCCCCCTTCACACCCGCCATTGCCACCAGGGGCATGGAGAAGAATGGCGATTGCCTCCGGGGGGAGGGTCTGCCTACTCCCAACTACTGCAGTCCGGCTCCTCTCTCTCGACTTCACGCACAAAAAAAATTCCCCTTAAAAAAAAAGAAGTTACACTACGCCCGCATAAAGATGCGCCGAGGTACGTGAATCCGGGCCTTGGTCTTTGAGTCGTTGTCCCGCTTTTGATAGATGACTATAAACGAGCAAATCCAAAAATCCTTTTTCTTTTAGTTTTGTCTGTGAGCTGTGACGAAAACGCCCCAAATCCGTCTCCCGCGTCTCCTCCTGACTGTACCGCACCCTCCGCCGAATGTGAGTGCTCTTCTGCAGACGGACCCCCCAGTCCGAACTCCTCCTCCCTCGTGAGTACATCATCTGTGGCTGTCCGGGATGAACGGCGGCCTCCTGAAAGACAACCAACGGTGGCAGAGTCTGCGACGGAACGACTGAGGGATCGCTACTCCTATATTCCTCCCGGCAAACGCCGCAAAGGCAATCCGGTCCCACTCAGGAAAGAGGCGAAAGGCGCTCTCCCGGCAACCACCTGGGAGACGGAACTTGCCGAAGATCTGGACCCGGAGGACGCGGCTCAGACTGCCTACCAGTGTTCCCAATGCCAAGAGTGTTTAGACAACCCGGAGGACTTTATTACACACCAGGCGCTGCACAAGTCCGAGTCCTTGTTCCCGCCCTTCTACCACTCCGCCTCTTTTGTGGGCACGGACTTTAGCGGCAAGCAGAAAGCGTTTGTTTGCTTAGATTGTGGGAAATGTTTTATGTATAGGTCCGCGTTCACCCGGCATCAGCGCGTTCATACAGGAGAGAGACCCTTCGTCTGCTCCGAGTGCGGCAAAAGCTTTTCCCAAAACACGCACTTGGTGAAACACCGCAAGAACCACACCAATCTTGCTTGTGATTGAGGAGACACTCTTGGGCCCCTCTCACACTGGGGCGGTTTGCAGGCGCTATTGCGCTAAAAAATAGCGCCCGCCAACCGACCCGAAACAGCGGCCGCTGTTTCTCCAGCGTGAAACCCCTCAGGGCTTTCGGCCCCGCGGTGTTTCAATGGGCAGAAGCAGTAGAGGAGCGGTAAACACACCGCTCCAAAGATGTGGCTAGCAGGACTTTTTGAGCGATCCTGCTAGCGCACCATTTCAGTGTGAAAGCGAGGGCTATCACACTGGAGCGGTGCGCTAGCAGGACAGCTCAAAAAGCCCTCCTAGCCACATCTTTGGAGCGGTGTGTTTACCGCTCCTCTACTGCTTCTGCCCATTGAAAGCAATGGAACACCGCAGCTATACCGCCGGCAATGCACCTCTGTAGACGCGCATTGCCGGCGGTATTAACCCTTTTTTGGCCGCTAGCAGGGGGGGCTAAAACCGCACCGCTAGTGGCCGAATACCGCCGCTAAAAATATCGCCGCTTTACCGCCACCGCACCTCCCGCCCCAGTGTGAAAGGGGTCTTATGGTTGGCTCTACCCCCAATTCCTGAACAGTGTTGGGTTACGCCCCACAGAAGTCGCACTATTCTTAACTGTGATTGTTGCTCCAAGACCCTTAATCTCTACTCATCCAGAAACTACCATGTTTCCCCCGGAAATAAGACCGGTCTTATATTAATTTCGGCTACAAAAATCACACTAGGGCTTATTTTCAGGGGATGTCTTATTTATTTACAGTATGTACAATAAACTACATTTATTCAAATACAGTCATGACGATCTTAGAGTGGTTGTGACCCCAAAAAGAAAAAAATATATCCTGATCATTTAAAGCATGATAGCCAACACAGCGACCCGCCGTAGCTCTTCTTCTCCACTCTGAGGCCGCGTACACACGTCCGAGAACCTCGTCAGGCTAAACCCATCGTTCCGCCCGACGAGGTTCCCGATGAGCGGTCGGAAAAGCTTGTCAAGCCAAAGTCCTCATTGAACAACGAGGAAAAAGAGAGCGTACTCTCTTTTTTTGGCTCGACGTGCGTCCCGTCGGGAAGTGTACACACGATCGAGCTTCTCACCAGAATATGTCTCCCAGCGAGCTTCTCGCTGGATTCTGCCGAGAAGCTTGGTCGTGTGTACGGGGCCTGAGCACTGCAGAGGAAGGGACCACTGACATCAGAGAGGAGAAGATCTCCAGCCAGTTACGTGGGCGCCCAAAAATGGATTACATGTTTTTACGACGACTTTAACTAGGGTTTATTTTCGGGGTAGGGCTTATATTGCAGCCATCCCCAAAAATAACGCTAGGTCTTATTTTCGGGGTAGGGCTTATTTTCGGGGAAACAGGGTAAGACTTCTTATGTCACTACTTATGCAGGCCCTCAAGCTTCATCGACATCACTACATACCAAGACCGTCAAGCTCTGCCTCCATAACTACTGTGCTGAATGGGGGGTCTGTGCTAAATGGGGGGTCTGCATAATGTAAAGGGGTCTAGAGGTGCAGTTGTGGAGAGGGGTACACAGTAGGAACAAAGAGATATTGAAAGATGCAGGGGGCACAGTGGAGTGCTTTTACATTTTAACATTGCGGGGGTCGCTTTTAACCCCCACTAGCGGTCGATGAAAGGTTAAAATGCGCTGAAAAATTTCAGTGGACGCCCATGTCCAAGCTCTGCCTCCATAACTACTGATCTAGTTCCCCAAGTTTACTCTACATCACTACATACCAAGACCCTTTAAGCTCTGCCACCATCTCTACTTATGTCACTACTCATCCAGACCCTCAAGCCCTCTCTACATCACTATTCGTACATACCCTCAAGCTTCATCTACATCACTACATACCAAGACCCCCAAGCTCTTCATCACTATTCATCCAGACCCACAGGCTCTGCCTCCATAACTACTCATCCAGTCCCCCAAGCTTCATCTACATTACTGCTTACTAAGACCCTCAAGTTCTGCCTCCATACCACTCCTCCAGACCCAAGCTTTGCCACTACTGCTGCTCAGCCCAGACTTTTAAGCTCTGCACCCTTCACTACTCATCCAGACCCTCAAGCTCTGTTTACATTACTACCCATTCAGACCCTCAAGCTCTGCCTCCATAACTACTCATCTAGACACCCCCAATCTCTTCCTCCATAACTATTCATTGAGACCGTCACGTTCTGCCTCCATAACTACTCGTCCAGACCCTCAAGCTCTGCCACCATAACTACTCGTCCAGACCCTCAAGCTCTGCCTCCATAACTACTCATCTACACCCCCCAATCTCTTTCTCCATAACTACTCATCAAGACCCTCAAGCTCTGTTTACATTACTACCCATTCAGACCCTCATTCTCTGTCACCATAACTACTCATCTAGACCCCCAATATCTTCCTCCATGTATACACCCCCCAATCTCTTCCTCCATAACTACTCATCAAGACCCTCAAGCTCTGTTTACATTACTACCCATTCAGACCCTCATTCTCTGTCACCATAACTACTCATCTAGACCCCCAATATCTTCCTCCATAACTACTCATCTAGACCTCCCAATTTCTTTCTCCATAACTACTCATCCAGACCCTCAAGCTCTGCCTCCATAACTACTCATCTAGACCCCCAATATCTTCCTCCATAACTACTCATCTAGACCCCCCAATTTCTTTCTCTATAACTACTCATCCAGACCCTCAAGCTCTGCCTCCATAACTACTCATCTAGACCCCCCAATTTCATTCTCCATAACTACTCATCCAGACCCTCAAGCTCTGCCTCCATAACTACTCATCTAGACCCCCCAATTTCTTTCTCCATAACTACTCATCCAGACCCTCAATCTCTGCCTCCATAACTACTCATCTAGACCCCCCAATCTCTTTCTCCATAACTACTCATCCGGACCCTCAAGCTCTGCCTCCATAACTACTCATCTGGACCCCCCAATCTCTTTCTCCATAACTACTCATCAAGACCCTTAAGCTCTGCCTCTACAACTACTCATCTACACCCCCCCCCCCATCTCTTCCTCCATAACTACTCATCTTCTTCCATAACTACTCATTGAGACCCTCATTCTCTGTCACCATAACTACTCATTTACACCCCCCAATCTCTTTCTCCATAACTACTCATCAAGACTCTCCAGCTCTGCCTCCATAACTACTCATCGAGACCCTCAAGCTCTGCCTCCATAACTACTCATCTACACCCCTCCCCCATCTCCTCTTCCATAACTACTCAGCCAGACCACTGGGAGTCCGCTTAATAGGGCAAGGGGGGGGGCGATTACCCCCCTGGAATTTAGCAGGGGCGGATTGCGGGTGAGTGGCGTGGATGGAGAGAGTGCTCTGCAGGCGGGTGAGAGCGAGCGGGCCGGGCTGCGGGCAGCTGGGCGGGCTGGTGAGGAAGCGGGTGGCTGTCTATATCACTTACTCACCCAGACCCCCCAACTTTGCGTCTATTGCTGCTCATCCAGACTCTCAAGTTCTGCCTCCATCCCTACTCGTCCACATCCTCAATCTCCAGCAACATCACTACTGCATATGCGGCATTTGAGAGGAAGAGTCCCTTCCGTTCAAGCTCCGCTTACAGTATATAGTGAGGGAGGTACTTATGATTCAGTCTGAGTAGGCTGGGGAGATTGTCAGGAACAGGATTTGGAGGGAGTCGGCTGCATGTGGTTATCTGAGACAAATTAGATAAACCTTTATTTTAATTTTATTATTAACAGTGTAAGGAACAGGTGTCCCCAATGGAAGATTTTCCCTTTGCCTCCTGTTGCAGTGACAGCCCTAAAATGTGAGATCTCTATCAATTTGTTTTTTAGAGACGGCGAGCAGACTCGCTCATTATGTAATACTCTCCTCCGATCGAAGTAGATTAAGTGGATCACAGCTGTTTTTTGCTTGTCTCCATCTAGTGGTCGGGTATAGTATCGCACCAACTTTAAACATGCCACCGGTAGTCTCATGCCCTGTTGGAAAATAAAACAGAAATAAAAAAATTAAGAAATCGAAGTGTTTGTGTTTTTTTTTTTTTTTATAATGTTTTTCAGCCAAATATCTGCAAAAAACTGTTTAGGAAACACACAGCTGAATGTGCGCTGATAAGGCGGCACGGATAGGTGGCATGGATGGGCACTGATAGGCGACACAGATGGGCACAGATAGGTGGCACGGATGGGCATGGATGGGCACTGATAGGTGGCACGGATGTACTGTATTATATTTTACTTATGCATGCCAATCAGTGCCAAACAACAATGCCAATGGAATTGATGGGCACTAATATGCAGCACTGATGGGGCACGGATAGGCGACGCGGATGGGCACGGATGGGCAACATGGATGGGCGCTGATAGGTGGCATGGATGGGCACTGATAGGTGGCACGGATGTACTGTATTATATTTTACTTATGGATGCCAATCAGTGCCAAACAACAATGCCAATGAAATTGATGGGCACTAATATGCAGCACTGATGGGGCACGGATTGGCACGGATAGGCGACATAAATGGGCGCGGATAGGCGACACAGATAGGTGGCACGGATGGGCACTGATAGGTGGCACGGATGTACTGTATTTTATTTTACTTATGGATGCCAATCAGTGCCAAACAACAATGCCAATGGAATTGATGGACACTAATATGCAGCACTGATGGGGCACGGATAGGCAACGTGGATGGGCATGGATAGGCGACATGGATGGGCACTGATAGGCAGCATGGATGGGCACTGATAGGTGGCACGCATGGGCACTGATAGGCGGCACGGATGTACTGTATTATATTTTACTTATGGATGCCAATCAGTGCCAAACAACAATGCCAATGGAATTGATGGGCACTAATATGCAGCACTCATGGGCATGGATGGGCACTGATAGGTGGCACGGATAGGCATGGATGGGCACTGATAGGTGGCATGGATGTACTGTATTATATTTTACTTATGCATGCCAATCAGTGCCAAACAACAATGCTAATGGAATTGATGGGCACTAATATGCAGCACTGATGGGGCACGGATAGGCGACGCGGATGGGCAACATGGATGGGCACTGATAGGTGGCATGGATGGGCACTGATAGGTGGCACGGATGTACTGTATTATATTTTAATTATGGATGCCAATCAGTGCCAAACAACAATGCCTGCCAATCAGTGATGCCCATTGTGGACACTGGCATCCATTGTGGGCACTGATTGGCATCCCTGTTGGTCTAGGGTGGCATACCTGGTGGTGGGTGTGCCTCGTGGTCTAGTGGCCTCCCTGGTGGTCCAGTGGGCATACTCTGGGGGGGGGGGGGCTGTACTGATAATCAGCACAAACCCCCCCCCCCCCTTGTCAGAGTAGCAGCCGATCGGCTCTCCTCTACTCGCGTTCGACAGACACGAGTGAGGAAAAGCCGATAATCGGCTCTCCTTGTTCACATTGTGATCATCCATGATTGGACACGGCTGATCACGTGGTAAAGAGTCTCCGTGAGAGACTCTTTACCTAGATCGGTGTTGCAGGGTGTCAGACAGACACCCTGCAACAACGTTCGCCACGATGCGTGCCCCCGGGGACACGCATCGGCTCAATATCCTGAGGACGTCATATGATGTCCAGCCAGGATATTGAAACCACTTTGCCGACGTCAATTTGTAATAGGGCGGACGACAAGTGGTTAAAAATACAGGTGAAATAATTCTCTCTTTTGGAGGAAACTGTACTTTTCCCATGATAACAAAGCAACATCACATCTTTTATTGTGACCCCCCCCCCCCCCCCCCCGCAGCTGTTTATATCAACCCTCCTGCTGCTTCTTTCAGCCACCATGAGAAAAAGAAAATCCTTGATCCTTCAAGTGATAATAAGGGATCAGTGGTCTCTCTGTAGAGGTCCGCCTACTGAGTTAGAAGCAGAGCTGTCCAAAAGGTTCACATTTTTATTTATTTTTTAAACACTTGCCGACCGCCGCACACGCCTATTTACGTCGGCAGAATGGCACGGGCAGGAAGATTGGCGTACAGGTACGTCTCTTTAAATCTGCCGTCCAGCTGGCGCCCGCGCGGCCACCGCGGGTCCCGGGATCTCGATGTTCCTGGGAGGCCAGCGATTGTGATCGGCAAGGGCAGAACAGGGAAGTGCCTTTGTAAACAAGGCATTCCCCTATTCTGCCTAGTGAGACTGTCACTGATGACCGTTCCCCGCGATTGGGAACGGTCATCAGTGACGTGTCATGTGTAGCCACGCCCCCTAACAGTAACGATCACTCCCTGCAGCGCCCCCTAACAGTCAAAAAAACACCCTAGGGCACATTTAACCCCCTGCAGCGCCCCCTAGTGGTTAACCCCTTCACTGCCAGTGTAATTTTTAGAGTAATCAGTGCATTTGTATAGCACCGATCGCTGCAAAAATGACAGTGGTCCCAAAATGGTGTCTGATGTGTCCGCCATAATGTCGCAGTCACGATAAAAATCGCTGATCGCCGCCATAACTAGTAAAAAAAATAATAATAAAAATGCCATAAAACTATCCCCTATTTTGTACACGCTATAACTTTTGCGCAAACCAATCAATAAATGCTTATTGCGATTTTTTTTTTTTACCAAAAATAAGTAGAAGAATACGTATCGGCCTAAACTGAGGAAATGTTTTTTTTTTTTTTTTTTTTTTTTATATATATATATATATATTTTGGGGATATTTATTATAGCAAAAAGTAAAAAATATTGATTTTCTTTCAAAATTGTCACTCTTTTGAAAAAAATAAAAACCGCAGAGGTGATCAAATACCACCAAAAGAAAGCTCTATTTGTGGGGAAAAAAGGACGCCAATTTTATTTGGGAGCCACGTCGCACGACCGCGTAATTGCCAGTTAAAGCGGCGCAGCGCCGAATCGCAAAAAGTGGCCCGGTCATTGACCACCAAAATGGTCCGGGCTGAAGCGGTTAAATAACAAACATGTTATACTTACCTCCACTGTGCAGTTCGTTTTGCACAGAGTGGCCCCGAACTTGATCTTGTGGGCGTGCTCCCGTATCCAGCGTCCTTAGCCGCCAAATGCAGGACTCGAGCCCCGCCCCCCCCCGCGTCAATGAACTTAATTGACAGCAGTGTGAGCCAATGGCTGCGCTGCTTTCAATCTATCCAATCAAGAGCCGAGAACCCCTGGGCAGAGAGACGGCTCGTCCTCGGTGTGGGACATTCCAGGGCCCAGGTAAGTAAAACGGGGGGGGGGGGGGAACTGACAGAAACCCCTTTAACCACTTAAAGTGGAGTTCCACCCAGGAATACAACATTTTACCAAAAATCATTACAAAATTTGAAAAAAAAAAATTGAAAAAAAAAATATAATTTATACTCACCCGAAATACCTGTTGCTATGCGGAAGTCCGTAATCTGCCTCTTCTGCAGCCGCGGTCGGTCTCCTTCTTCTTCTGCTTGTGAATGGGGCGCGCTGCTTTCTGGGAACTGTGTGTGTTCTCAGAGAGCAGCCGCCCATTCACAAGTCGGCGCGAGACTCGCGCATGCGCAGTAGGAAATGGGCAGTGAAGCTGTACGGCTTCACTGCCTGTTTCCCATAGTGTGAATGGCGCGGGACCTGGATCGATCGTGGGACCCGCATCGGGGGGGGGCCATCAGCGCGGGCAAGTAGGACAAGGTAAGTGTCCTTATTCAAAGTCAGCAGCTACACTGTTAGTAGCTGCTGACTTTAAAAAAAAAAAAAAATTGCGGGTGGAATCCCGCTTTAAGGACCGCCTCCTGCACATTTACGTTGGCAGAATGGCACGTCCCCTTTAAGTGCCCAGCTGTGGGTTGCGTGCCGCGGGCGCGCCCCCCCGGTCCGAAGCTCCGTGACCCGCAGGCCCGATCGCCGCCGGTGTCCCGCGATCGGTCACAGGAGCTGAAGAACGGGGAGAGGTGAGTGTAAACAAATCTTCCCCGTTCTTCATTGTGGCGCCGTCATTGATCCTGTTGTTTCCTGATATAGTGAAAGGCGATCAGTGACGTCACACGTCCAGCCCCGCCCCCCTACAGTTGTAAACACACAATAGGTCACACTTAACCTCTACAACACCCCCTAGTGGTTAAAGGGGTGTTCCAGCCGCAATTTTTTTTTTTTAAAGTCAGCAGCTACTAACAGTGTAGCTGCTGACTTTAAATAAGGACACTTACCTTGTCCTACTTGCCCGCGCTGATGGCCCCCCCGATGCCGATCCCACGATCGCTCCGGGTCCCGCGCCGCCATTCACACTAGGGGAAACAGGCAGTGACTGCCCATTTCCTACTGCGCCTGTGTGAGTCTCGTGCCAGCTTGTGAATGGGCGCGCTGCTCTCTGAGAACACACACAGTTCCCAGAAAGCAGCGCGCCCCATTCACAAGGAGAAGAAGCAGAGGAAAACACACCGCGGTGTGGAAGAGGCAGATTACGGACTTCCGCATAGCAACAGGTATTTCGGGTGAGTATTTTTATTTTTTTTTTCACTTTTTTTTTTATTTAATTTTTTTTAAGCAATATGGGCAAAGGTTGTTTTCCTGGGTGGAACTCCGCTTTAAGTCCTAAACTGCCATTGTAATTTTCACAGTAATCAGTGCATTTTTATAGCACTTTTCGCTGTGAAAATGACAACGGTCCCAATAATGTGTCAAAAGTGTCCGATGTGTCCGCCATAATGTCGCAGTCACGGAAAAAATTGCTGATTGCCGCCATTAGTAGAAAAAAATAAACTATTCATAAAAATGCCATAATACTATCCCCTATTATGTAAACGCTATACATTTTGCACAAACCAATCGATAAACGCTTATTGCGATTTTTTTTTTACCAAAAATAGGTAGAAGAATACGTATCGGCCTAAACTTAGGAAAAAAAAAATTTTTATATATTTTTGGGGATATTTATTAGAGCAAAAAGTAAAAAATATCGTTTTTTTTTTTTTCAAAATTGTCGCTCTATTTTTGTTTATAGCGCAAAAAAAAAACGCAGAGGTGATCAAATACCACCAAAAGAAAGCTCTATTTGTGGGGAAAAAAGGACGCCGATTTCGTTTGGGAGCCACGTCGCACGACCGCGCAATTGTCAGTTAAAGCGACGCAGCGGCGAATCGCAAAAACTGTCCGGGTCCTTTACCTGCATAATGGTCTGGGGGCTTAAGTGGTTAAGCTTTGCTAATGGCAGATCTATAGGTCTCACTCCAGATTTGGAGTCTGATTGCAGGTATTGGGGGGGGGGGGGGGGGATTTTTATGGGATGCGATAAGAAATGTCAGTCGTGTCAAATGGAAAAATCATTTCAATAAGGCAGAATGTTTCATGCGTTCCCTTTTCAGACTGTCATGTGTGGTGCGGTTGTTTTCAATTTCTAAAAACGTATCAAATGTATTCCCTTTAAAAGGATGTGTATATATTGTATTACTTGTGCCCAGCTGCCTTCTGGATTTTGACCAGCAGAGGGCAGCCTGTTATTCCTCGGCGAGAAGAGAGCTGGCGGCCATTTTCTTGGAGACCAGTGACGGCGGCTTCGAGGACAGGATACCATATAGGACTTCTTGTAGAATGATTAGAAAATGTAGCTTTGTCTCAAGTGTCTGACGTCATCAGTGTGCGTCCATTGAGTGGTGTGAAGGTCCTGAGCAGGTGAGGACATAGAAGTGTTCTGTATGGACTGATCACACTGTCAGTGTTCCCCAAATCCACCAATCAGATTAAAGGGTTGGGGGAGGGGTAGCAGGGTATTTGAAGGAGATTACTGTGCATGACCTCAGCCATTGCTGGGGCTGTATATGGAGTGGACACAGAGGGTTCCTGGGTTGCTCAGTAGTGCTGAGGCCAAGGGTTCAGGTTTGCAGGGGGTGTTGAAGCAGAGTTGGGGTCCCTGGTAGATAAGGCACCACAGGGGGGGGGGGGGGGGACACAGAGCAGAACTGGGGTCCAAGATGATAGAGCATACTTGCGTAGAGACGAGGCCCGGAGATGATGGCGCAAAGTCGGGTTCCCAAGATGACAGAGGAGAGTTGAGGTCCTGGGATGACAGAGCAGAACCTGGGGTGCCACCATGGTAGAGCAGAGTTGGGGTTCCTGGATGATGGGGAAATCTCATGGTCCCAGGGTGACATAGCGGAGTTTGGGGGGGTGGGGGGTCTTCAGAATGCTGCATAGTTTTAAGGGCCCAGGGTGGTGGAGCAATGTTGGGTTCCCAAGCTGACAGAGCAGAGCTAGGGTGGCAAGATGATGGAGCAGAGTTGGGGTTCCTGGAAGATGGAGAAACGCCAGGGCCCTGGGATGACTAAGTGGTGCTGAGGTCCCAGGATAGTGGTGTAATGTTGGGTTCCCAAGATGTTGAGGTCCTGGGATGACAGAGCAGAACTGGGGTGCCATCATGGTGGAGCAGAATTGGGGTTCTTGGATGATGGAGAAAAGTCAGGGCCCCAGGATGACTAAGCGGTGCTGAGGTCCCAGGATGACAGAGAGGAGTTGGGGGGGGGGGGGGGTTCTCCAGAATACTGCATAGTTCTAAGGGCCTAGGATGGTGGAGCAGTGTGGGGTTCCCAAGATGACAGTACTAGGGTGCCAAGATGATATAGCAGAGTTGGGATTCCTGGATGATGGAGAAAAGGTAAGGTCCTGGGATGACCAAGTGGTGCAGAGGTCCCAGGATACTGCGTAATTCTAAGGGCCAAGGATGGTGGGGAATGTTGGATTCCCAAGATGACAGAGTAGAGTTATGGTCCTGGGATGACAGAGCAGAACTAGGGTGCCATTATAGTGGAGCAGAATTGGGGTTCCTGTATGATGGAGAAAAGTCGGGGCCCCAGGATGACTAAGCGGTGCTAAGGTCCCAGGATGACAGAGAGGTGTTGGGTTCCCAAGATTACAGAGCAGTGCTAGGGTGCCAAGATGATGGAGCAGAGTTGGGGTTCCTGGAAGATGGAGAAACGCCAGGGCCCTGGGATGACTAAGTGGTGCTGAGGTCCCAGGATAGTGGAGTAATGTTGGGTTCCCAAGATGTTGAGGTTCTGGGATGACAGAGCAGAACTAGGATGCCATCATGGTGGCGCAGAGTTGGGGTTCCTGGAAGATGGAGAAACGCCAGGGCCCTGGGATGACTAAGTGGTGCTGAGGTCCCAGGGTAGTGGAGAAATGTTGAGGGTCATGGGTTCACTGAGTGTTGCTGATGGTGTTGGGCCCTGGGACGATAGAGCAGAGCTGGGGTCCTGGAATGACTTGGTGGTGTTGGGTCCTGGGACAGTGGAGAACAGTTGGGGTCCTGGAATGACTAAATGGTGGTGTTGGGTCCCGGGAGGGTGGAGCAGAGTCGGGGGGTCCCGGGAGGGTGGAGCAGAGTCGGGGGGTCCCGGGAGGGTGGAGCAGAGTCGGGGGGTCCCGGGAGGGTGGAGCAGAGTCGGGGGGGTCCCGGGAGGGTGGAGCAGAGTCGGGAGGGTGGAGCAGAATCGGGGGGGTCCCGGGAGGGTGGAGCAGAGTCGGGGGGGGTCCCGGGAGGGTGGAGCAGAGTCGGGGGGGGTCCCGGGAGGGTGGAGCAGAGTCGGGGGGGGTCCCGGGAGGGTGGAGCAGAGTCGGGGGGGGTCCCGGGAGGGTGGAGCAGAGTCGGGGGGGTCCCGGGAGGGTGGAGCAGAGTCGGGGGGGTCCCGGGAGGGTGGAGCAGAGTTGGGGTTCCTGGTACGATGGAGCAGAGTTGGGGTGTCCGGAGATGATTGTGTTGCTCTCCCAGGATGGCCGATGTTTTATTACAGGTTCTCTTTGCTGCCGTAGCTTTACACACAGATGACCAATGGAATGATTTCTCTGTTCTGTGCAGGAATAAGATGTCGGCGCCCTCCGCACAGGAGAGAAAGGCATGCTGGGACTCCAGGGACCGCTACTGGCAATGCCTGGATGACACCAAGGAAGACAAGGACAAGTGCCTGCAGATCCGGAAGGGCTATGAGCAGAGCTGTCCGCTGACATGGGTAGGTCACATGATCACACACACGGCAGGAGCCCAGCGGCGGGTGCCACAGACTCCATGTCTGCCGGCACCTGGCGATTGTTCAGTACACAGGGAGAACAGCGATCGGCCTATGTAAACAAGGCAGATGGCCGTCCTGTTAGTAGGGAAGGTACGGATCCTGTGTTCCTGCAAAGCAGAGACACAGATCTACGCCTTCCCTAAGTGAAGGCACCTCCCCCACAGAGTGTAATCACAGGCTAGGCACACAGTTAACCCTTCGATCGCCCCCTGATGTTAACCCCTTTCCTGCCAGTGTCATTAGTACAGTGACAGTGCATATTTTTAGCAGTGATCGCTGTATAGGGGCCCTTCCACGTGAGGATTAGAGGTCGACCGATAATGGGTTTTTCTCTGGCTGATGCCGATATTTAGAAATTGGGGCGGCAGATGTATGTTGCTGATTTTTGCGGCTGATATTTTAGGCCGATTTATTATTATTATTATTTTTTTTTTTCATCTCAGCAAATCTAGGGTGGAGAGGTGGTGTGCAGCCTATTGGTGCCCACCAGTTTAGCCTGTCGGTGTCCATCAATGCAACCTATCAGTGCCCACTGGTGCAGCCCATTAGTGCCCACCAGTGCAGCCTATCGGTGTCCATCAGTGCCACCTCACCAGTGCCAAGCAGCGCATCTCACCAGCGCAGCGCCTCAGTGCCCACCAATGTATATAGAAAAAGTATATATATACAGAGCAAGCACCGAAGAGCAAATTGACAAATCGTATTTAACCAAGAAGCGTTACCGTCCCTAAGAGGAAAAATAGAAATAGGTTCCCAATTACGGGATAGGGCATGGGACTATACGAACGCTAATTGGAGATTAAAGTTGTATGAACGCTCTGAAACCACAGAGATCAAAAGATTGTAAACAAGACTTATGTAGATATAAAAATATAAAGTTTAATAATTTACCAATTTTACACATTACATACACACAGAACATTAAGGGAAAAAGAAAAACAACATATATGAAATTGCATTTCACCATAGATGAAATAGATGGATAAAAGGTGTATACATCAGGTCCTACATGTTTCGCCCATTCTAATCTATAGATGAAAAGGTATAACAATAATCATTTTGATAATGTTAGAGAAAAGCACTGTTTAGTAAGTAAAACATGTTATGATGCAGATAATATTGCCTCTGTAAATATTTTTAGTGCATTTATAATAAGGCAAGCATAAAGTGTAAATCGCATAGAAATATAATAATGATAAAGAAAAATATTGTTACAGAAAAGGATACTATATATTGAGACTATTTGCCACCAAAGCCCCTCCCCCAGCATGCACAAAGATCGAACTGCAACAGCGTACCTCAGTGGTGACCATATATTGATGACGTGTTCATGGTATGGGCGGGACCCCAGCAAGACCTTATTGACTTCCTGGATCATCTACAATTTAACATTTATAATCTCAAATTTACTTATAATTACAGTCAGGAGAAAATTACTTTTCTAGATGTGGAGCTCTTTGTCGACACCAATGGTCGTTTGTGTTCCACACTCTATAGAAAGCCCACTGCAGGCAACAGCCTGCTCCATGCTTCTAGCTCACATCCTAAAACTTTAATCGCAAGTATACCATACAGCCAATACTTGCGACTTAAACGCAACTGCTCTGAACAAGGAAATTTTGTACAGGAAGCTAAACAACTCTATGCCCGCCTTAGAGCACGTGGTTACACCAAGAGCTGCTTACGTAAAGCATATAATAGGGCGAATCAACAGGATCGCAATATGCTTTTGTATTCATCTTCCAATAAAAAACAAGCCAACACCACGCGTGTTATCACCCGCTACAATAGACAGCATAATAAAGTAAGAAAAATATATAGCCAATTTTGGCACTTGCTGACATCTGACAGCAAGATTAATAAATTTGTCAACAGCCATCCTGAGATTACGTTCAAACGTTCGAAATCAATACGGGATAGCACTGTTTCCAGTCACTATTCCACTCAATTAATACCTAAGCCTACACAAACAGGCACTTTTCCATGCATGAAATGTAACTATTGTCGGTACATAATCAAAGGTAACAGCTTACTTCTGCCCAATGGAGACGTATGTACACCTACATTTAGGGCCACGTGCCAGACTACAGGCATTATTTACTTAATGAAATGTAACTGCGGTGCCTACTATGTGGGCAAAACTAAACGTAATTTTTTTTGCCGCATACGCGACCACACATCGGCAGTCAACAAAAAATTATTTGAAACACCTATCAGTAGACACATGGGACTCATGCATGGTCATGATGTAGGAATGATGGGCTTTTTCGCCCTAGGTCATATCGCTCCCAACGAGAGAGGTGGGGAGGTGGACAAACGCCTTCTGCAACTGGAGGCCCGATGGATTTACATCCTCAGGGCTACCCTTTACCCAGGCCTCAATGACAGTATGAGCTTTAAACCTTTTCTCTAGCCAATCAATTTATTTTGTTCAATTACCTTTGTTGCGATCCCTGATTATCGCTATCATGTAAAGCATCATGTTCACATGTATCCTTATAATTTATTAAGTTTCAATTACCATTCAACTCCTCGATCATGATATTTCTTGAGGGTGCCCCTTCTTTGACATCCGCCACCATTTGGCCCCATTACAACGGGCCACACTTCCATTCCATCCCCATTGAACCATGGCTGTCATTACGTTGAGAGCCTCAGGCCTCGTTCCATACTATTGTGGAATGTAGGCCCGATGTCATTGACATATATGTAGTACTTTTTCCCATTTTTTCTTATTTCATTTTTATTTTCCATTTTTCATATGGAGAAGAATACCTTAATCCTCTTCACTATTCTTCCAATTTTCTTCCCTCTAAATAACATAACCAAATTATTTGCATCTTTGTAAGTAGTGAGCCTTTCCCTTTGAGAGAGACTGTCACCTCTAGAGGGCGTTTTTCCTTTCGTTTCGCTTTATCTAGGCTGGCAACCTCTCCATTTGAGAAATCCTCTCTCTTTGTATCTTACACCCAATTTTTGATTGTCTTATTGTGTATATATCTAATCGCTGTATTGTAATTATTGTATTTATTGTGACACTTCCTCAGAGCCCATGCCCCTCTGACTATCTGCACGAGATTTGAGTCGGCTGCATCATGTACCATCTGTTGCTCACGGACCAATCCTCGCTGTGTGCTACACAACACAGACTTCCCATCATAGAGCCCGCTGTACCGGACTGACTTGCACGATGTCTTTCCTTTTTCCTATGGATCCCTTTGTATGGGCACCCAGGGGTAACTACCAGAAGCTGGACTAGCTCTGAATCACGGCGGAGGCTGTGATGTTGTATTTATCCCCCGTACAATGCTTACGCTGCCGCTCCATTCTGTTGACAGACCCACGTCACCTCACCCCGCCCTTGGGGTGGGGTTACCATTTTCCATCTGCATTGGGCGTCAACACCGAGCGGCCGTCTCTGGTGACGCGTTCATACGCCTCCTTTGCAGCATTACACCTGCCCTTTCCCACGTCATGACGTACATCACGTCCATGAAACAAGGGGTATAATAGGAGCTACACTTACACACACTCGCCGCTCGGGCCAACACAGGCTGACTGCGATCATACCAGCTGATACAACAAGGTAATCTGCACGCCTCGCTTTCTTAGCCATACACTAGCAACTTGATTTGTCCTTCCATTTTTATTTCTAATTGCCTTTCTACTTATGGACACTTGTGGGATGTTTAAATAATCTAATCATCCTTCCTTTATTCCATACAGCATACGCCTTACTTATAGTATAGGCTGTTCCTCTATGTCTCTCCTTATGGACCTAATAGTTTGACAAAACGGCAAACACATTCATATACTACTAACTTGGCTTGTGCTGCGAATACTAACTACCATATCTCTGCATGTGGAAACAAAAAACCCCTTCCTCTTTAGAGGCTCTCAGTCGGCTTTACTCTTGCAATCTGTAAGTCTATATGTGACTCTTGTTAACAATTTTTTTTTATTTTTATTTTTTATTTTTTTCTCTTTTTTATATTTCTCTTGCATTTTTCTTTTGCTTTCTCTGCCTTATTGAGTCAGACTTAAAAACTTACCCATCTAGCTACTAACCTTAAGATGATCACAAGTATTTACAGATATCATTGTTTCCTCTGATATCACCCTTATCCCTGATACTAGTATATACCAGGTAATAATAATAATATTTACAGATATCATTGCTTTCTCTGATATCACCTTTATCCCCGATACTAGTGTGTATCAGGTAATAACAATAATATTTTCTATACACATTTATCTGATCCTACTGATTATACTACTCATCTCAAAGGTCAGGGGCTACGTGAATCTATCATTTTTATATACCATCTTCCATCCTATAAATGTCTTTTTCTTCGTTTGTATGGATATTTCTCTTTTTTCTTTTTCTTCTCCTTTTTCTCTTTTTCTTTTTCTGCGCTGTTTAACTTATAATATCTCTATATACCCCGTGGTAGGATCTATTTTGTGTTCTTGGAACTCGTGCATTGTTTCATATCCGGTATTTCGGTGCCTTCCATCTCGGCAACTATCTAGCAGTTTCGCCCGAGGCTCTGGTCGGTGGTCACCACTGAGGTACGCTGTTGCAGTTCGATCTTTGTGCATGCTGGGGGAGGGGCTTTGGTGGCAAATAGTCTCAATATATAGTATCCTTTTCTGTAACAATATTTTTCTTTATCATTATTATATTTCTATGCGATTTACACTTTATGCTTACCTTATTATAAATGCACTAAAAATATTTACAGAGGCAATATTATCTGCATCATAACATGTTTTATTTACTAAACAGTGCTTTTCTCTAACATTATCAAAATGATTACTGTTATACTTTTTCATCTATAGATTATTGTATACACCTTCTTGTCCCTGAAGAAGCCTGAATGGGCGAAACATGTAGGACCTGATGTATACACCTTTTATCCATCTATTTCATCTATGGTGAAATGCAATTTCATATATGTTGTTTTTCTTTTTCCCTTAATGTTCTGTGTGTATGTAATGTGTAAAATTGGTAAATTATTAAACTTTATATTTTTATATCTACATAAGTCTTGTTTACAATCTTTTGATCTCTGTGGTTTCAGAGCGTTCATACAACTTTAATCTCCAATTAGCGTTCGTATAGTCCCATGCCCTATCCCGTAATTGGGAACCTATTTCTATTTTGCCCACCAATGTAGCCTATCAGTATCCACCAGCGCAGCTCCTCGGTGCTCACCAGCGCCTCGGGGGCCCACCAGCGCAGCTCCTTAGTGCCCACCAATACAGCCTATCCGTATCCACTAGCACAGCTCCTCAGTGCCCACCAGCGCAGCACCTCAGTGTCCACCAATGTAGCCTATCAGTATCCACCAGCCCAGCTCCTCAGTGCCCACCAGCGCAGCTCCTCAGTGCCCACCAGCGCAGCTCCTCAGTGCCCACCAGCGCAGCACCTCAGTGTCCACCAATGTAGCCTATCAGTATCCACAGCAAGCAGCGGCCGTGATAGGTGTTTAGAATGGACTGTGGGTGGGGATTTCCACCCAGCACGCCCCTGCTTCTGATCCCCCCCCACAATCGGCCTGCTTTCACACAATAATTGGCCAATATATATCGGTCGACCCCTAATAAGGATTTTATAATCCGCTTGCTCAGCAGGGATTGCTCCGTTGTTCCCCGCTGGGAGCCGGCAGATGACAGGGCGGTCCCAGCACTGTTGCGGGACCGCCCTGTCAGATCTCCGCTCTCCTCTATGGGGGGGGGGGGATCGGATGAACACGGAACGTCTGTCTGTGTTCATCCGATCCGCAGACGGAAGGAAAAATAGGATTTTCCTCCGTCTGCAGAAACGGGGCCTTGTGCACACAATCAGATTTTCCGCCGGGATAAACTCGGATGCAACACTACAACCAGTCGTGAAAAATTAAGTCCAATGCTTCCGAGCATGCGCCGACTTGATTCTGAACATGCGTCGAATTGTTTCCGACCATGCGTGTTTTTTTTCTCCGTCAGAGTTCTATACAGACGATCGGAAATGTTTTCATCGGGGGAGGGGGGGGGGAGAGAGAACATGTTCTCTTTCTAAGTCCGTCGGAATTTCCGATGGAAAAAGTCCGATGGGGACGCACACACGGTCCGAATATCCAATGATAAAATTCCGTCTGTCTTTTTTCATCGGAAATTCCAATCGTGTGTACGAGGCACTGGTTCCCGCAGAGTGTCAGTTAGGTGTCTGATTTGTCCGCTGCAATGTCACCGATTTTCCGCGGACACCGCTTCAGACAAGGGCGTAGACCAGGAACTTGTTTTGCATACAAACGGCAAAGAATTGTCGGCCAACAAACACAGAACGACGTGTTTTTTTTTTTTTAGCTCTTTAGCGCCACCCTTTGGGCAACTTCTGCTAATGTTGTGTTATGGTGAGCGTTGCTTCCGAGCATGCGTGCTTGTACTTTGGAGTTTTGCACTCGTGATCGGAAAATCCGACAACAGACAATTGTCTGCGGAAAAATTTGAAAGCCTGCCATCCAACATTTGTCCGCAAAAAAAACGCCAACAGCCGGTCATCGCACAATTCCCGTCGGATAATCCGATCGTGTGTACGAGGCTTAACTCTTAAAAAAAAATGAAAATGGTTTGGCCACTTCCATATTGGAGGTTGGTACCACTTAGGCCCCTTTCACACGATCCGTCTGATTGGGTCCGGCTGTCCGTTTTTTTTTTTTATCCGGACCCGGTCACAGCCTCCGACCCGTTTTTGTCCCGAAACGACCCGTTTTTGTCGCGGCAAAATACGCGCGTTATAGTGTGAATGCAGCCTTAAACCCCCTTTGTGCCCAGACCAGTTTTCAGCGCCGACGCATTTTGAATGACAATTGCGCGGTCATACAACACTGTACCCAAATTATATTTTTAGCATTTTTCTCCCCACAAACAGAGCTTTCTTTTGGTGGTATCTGATCATCTCTGCGTTTATTTTTTTTTTTTTTGCGCTATAAACAAAAAAAAAAAAAAAAAATTTTTTTTTTTTTTAAACACATTGGGCCAGATTCACATACACTTAATATTGCGCTGCGTAATCGAAATACTCTACGCTGCCGTATTTTACCAGGCTCTACAGCGAATCCTGGTAGATTTTTGCCCGTACGCTACGGCGGCGTAGTCTATTTCTCGCCGCGTAATCGAAATACGCGATTAGGGGGCGTGAAGCATTTAAATTAAGCGCGTCCCCGCGGCGATCGAACTGCGCATGCTCCGTTCAGAAATTTCCCGCCGTGCATTGCGCGAAATCACGTCGTTACGTCATTCGTTGTTTGAGTAGCGTCGTTTACGAACATTCCTGATTCCCGGACGACTTTACGTAAAAAATAATAAAAGACGTCGGAAAACGTAGAAATTCGACGCGGGAACGACGGCCATACTTAACATGGGCTGTCTAATATTAGAGCAGCAAAAAGGTATAGTGTTACGCAGCGAAAAGATGACTAAAGATGCCGTAAGAGATTGCGATTGAAGATCGTAATTTCGGGGATCGCCGGCAAAAGCTCATTTCCATTCCCCCGACACGGAAAACGACGGGAAGTCCACCCAGTGGCCGCATGCTTTGGAATTTTTCCGCCAGAGAGCTGTCCGTCAGATATGTCCGCTGGTTAGTACGGCAAACCAGCGGACATATCTGCCCGCACATGCGTCGTATCCTGTGAATGGATCCGACGCATGCGCGCGGAAGTGTTTACTTCCTGGTGCGGTGACGTGGCGGCGTCAACGTCACCGCCGCGTCACCGCGCTGTCCGCCGGCGGGGAATTTGATCCGATGGTGTGTACAGCCATCGGATCAAAGCAATCCGGCGGACAGATCCGATGGGAACGGTCCGTCGGACCGTTACCATCGGATAAATTCCCTCGTGTGTACGCGGCCTAAGTGTAGCAATAAGTTTCTAAATGTTGTCCCTTCATTAAATGTAACCGTATTGCTACACTTGGAGGCTCCTCTCTTCTCTTTTATACTCAGTTGTGACATGACGCTGCTCTTATATCAAGTTTCTCTGAGTAAATTTTATTTGGGTATACGGTCGCACGACTGCACAATAGTCAGTTAACCACTTGGGACCCCCACGCTATAGCCAAATGAAGGCCACAGCGCGACTTAAAAATCCAGGAGGCCGTCAATAGACACCCCCCCCCCCCCTGCAGGGCGCGGGGTGTGATCACCAAGACTCAGGTGATCACAGCTCTGTGTAAGGGGCCGGTCCCCGCCCCTTACCGCGCGATCAGCCAATGACAGCTGATCACATGATGTAAACAAAGGATCGGTAATCTTTTTTTTTTTTTTTGGTAGCTTGAGAAGAAAAAAAGCCAATCACCGGCTTGTTTACAAGGGACATCGGTCCCAAAGAGTAAGGCGGCGTACACACAACCGAGAAACCCGACGGGCGAAACTCATCGTTTTCCCCCGTCGGGTTCCTTGTTCGGCAGTCAAAAAACTTGTCGAGCCAAATTCTCCCATTGCCCGTCGAGGAAATAGAGAACATGCTCTCTTTTTGGCTTGACGAGTTTCCCGACGGGTTTCTCGGCGAAAAGTGTACACACGACCGGTCTCCTCGGCAGAATACGTCTCCCATCGAGTTTCTTGCTGAATTCTGCCGAGGAAACCGGTCCTGTGTACGGGACCTAAGAGGCAATTCTGCCTCATCTGTGCCCTAAAATACCGCCTGCCAGTGCCACCTATCAGCGCCCACGAGTGCCACCTATCAATGCCCACCAGTAGTGCCACCTAGTAATGCTGCCTATCAGTGAAACCTACCAGTGCTGATCAGTGCCCATTATTGCCACCCATCAGTGCCCATTATTGCCACCCATCAGTGCCCATTATTGCCACCCATCAGTGCCCATTATTGCCACCCATCAGTGCCCATTATTGCCACCCATCAGTGCCCATTATTGCCACCCATCAGTGCCCATTATTGCCACCCATCAGTGCCCATTATTGTCACCCATCAGTGCCCATTATTGTCACCCATCAGTGCCCATTATTGTCACCCATCAGTGCCCATTATTGTCACCCATCAGTGCCCATTATTGTCACCCATTAGTGCCCATTATTGTCACCCATTATTGCCACCCATCAGTGCCCATTATTGCCACCCATCAGTGCCCATTATTGCCACCCATCAGTGCCCATTATTGCCACCCATCAGTGCCCATTATTGCCACCCATCAGTGCCCATTATTGCCACCCATCAGTGCCCATTATTGTCACCCATTATTGCCACCCATCAGTGCCCATTATTGCCACCCATCAGTGCCCATTATTGCCACCCATCAGTGCCCATTATTGCCACCCATCAGTGCCCATTATTGCCACCCATCAGTGCCCATTATTGCCACCCATCAGTGCCCATTATTGCCACCCATTAGTGCCCATTATTGCCACCCATTAGTGCCCATTATTGCCACCCATCACTGCCCATTATTGCCACCCATTAGTGCCCATTATTGCCACCCATCACTGCCACCATCAGTGCCCATCGCTGCCACCTATCAATGCCACTTCTCAGTGCCCACCACTACCACCTATCAATGCCCTTCAGTGCCACCTCTCAGTGCCGCCCATCAGTGCAGCCTCGCCAGCGTACGTCAATGAAGGAGAAAAATTACCCGTTTGCAAAATTTTATAACAAAATATATATATATATATATATATATATATATATATATATATATATATATTTTTTTAAATCTGTCTTTTAATTATTATTTTTTTAACAAAAAATAAAAAGCCGCAGAGGTGATCAAATACCACCAAAAGAAAGCTCTATTTGTGGGGAAAAAATGATAAAAATGTCACTCGTGTACAGCGTTGTATGACCGCGCAATTGTCATTTAAAGTGCGACAGCGCTGAGAGCTGAAAATTGGTCTGGGCAGGAGGGGGGTTTAACTTCTTAAGGACCGCCTCCTGCACATATACGTCGGCAGAATGGCACGGCTGGGCACAGGCACGTATATTTACGTCGGTTCTAGTACCCAGCCGTGGGTCACGGGCGCGCTCCCGTGACCCGGTCTGAAGCTCGTGACCGGGACCGCGGGACTCGCGGACCCGATCGCCGCTGGAGTGCGGCGATCGGTCCACCGGAGCTGAAGAACGGGGAGAGCCGTGTGTAAACATGGCTTCCCCGTGCTTCACTGTGGCGGCAGCATCAATTGAGTAATCCCTGTAATAGGGGGACGCAATCGATGACGTCACACCTACAGACACACCCCCCTACAGTTGTAAACACACACAGGGAATACACAAATCCTACAGCGCCCCCTTGTGGTTAACTCCCAAACTGCAACTGTGATTTTCACAGTAAACAATGCAATTTAAATGCATTTTTTGCTGTGAAAATGACAATGGTCCCAAAAATGTGTCAAAATTGTCCGAAGTGTCCGCCATAATGTCGCAGTCACGAAAAAAATCGCTGATCGCCACCATTAGTAGTAAAAAAAAAAAAAATCATAAAAATGCAATAAAACTATCCCCTATTTTGTAAACGCTATACATTTTGCGAAAACCAATCGATAAACGCTTATTGCGATTTTTTTTTTTAACCAAAAATAGGTAGAAGAATACGTATCGGCCTAAACTGAGGAAAAAAATGTATGTCTTTTTTGGGGATATTTATTATAGCAAAAAGTAAAAAATATTGAATTTTTTTCAAAATTGTCGCTCTATTTTTGTTTATAGCGCAAAAAATAAAAACCGCAGAGGTGATCAAATACCACCAAAAGAAAGCTCTATTTGTGGGGAAAAAAGGACGCCAATTTTGTTTGGGAGCCACGTCGCACGACCGCGCAATTGTCTGTTAAATCGACGCAGTGCCGAATTGTAAAAACGCCTCTGGGCATTTAGCAGCATATTGGTCCGGGGCTTAACCACTTCAGCCCCGGACCAATCTGCAGGTTAAGGACCTTGCCCCTTTTTGTGATTTGGCACTGCGTCGTTTTAACTGACAATTGCGCGGTTGTGCGACGTGGCTCCCAAACAAAATTGGAGTCCTTTTTTCCCCACAAATAGAGCTTTCTTTTGGTGGTATTTGATCACCTCTGCGGTTTTTATTTTTTTGCGCTATAAACAAAAATAGAGCGACAATTTTGAAAAAAATGCAATATTTTTTACTTTTTGGAAAAAAATGTGTGTTACCGGCGCCAAGATGATATCAATATTCTTATTAAGTCTTGCTGCAATACAAAGTGCAACCTTGAAGGTTGGATTTAGATTTGTGTATTTGTGAAGTGAATTGCGCTAACTTATATTGTTATAAACATTTTACCACAACTGGTCCTGTGAACTTGTTACTCAAAAAAACAAAAAAGTATGTACATGTGTCTATGGTTGTTAGTTAATGTGCAAACAAACAATCAACAAATAATGTGCAATAAATACTAATACAGTGCCCTGTGCCAAACTATAACGTATGGATTTCTCAATCCATCAAAAAACTGTGAAATAAATCCCCAATTTTTTTTAAATATACTGCTATTACAATCCACAGATTGAATGTGCTCCAAGAAAGCAAGAAAATATATATTATATACGAAAAAAAATATATAAAAAGTAAAAAAATATATATATATGTGCTAAGAAAGTCCTTAATATATATTTCTTGCAATGATGCCCAGCAGAGTTTCCACCTTCACCGCAAATAGTGTCTACACCGTCACCGGATAAAATGGCCACTCACCAGATGGACCCAGAAATCTGCCTTTGGTTCATATGGATAACCACTCCCTCTCTCAGGTTTATCAGCAGTCACTCCCAATGCTTTGGCTGTAGTCTCGTTTTATATCCGCTCATGTAACATATAAAAGACTATCATGGTGTAGTGAATCAAATAATTTATTATGATTAAAACATATAGTTATTCCACTCACATATAAAAGTGCCTAGGAGCCGGCACTGAGCTAATCCAGCCGTAAATAGGAGTATGCAAATGTACGAGTGTGTCCTGGTCCGCACGTGTGATGCCTCACTTTGTCGCTTGCGTTCCCAGCCTCGTTATACTCAGGCTGGACATCTGCCTCATTGTTGCCCGTCAGTCTTTTTATACCCCCACGTGCCCCTGACTACTGCAACTTCCGGCAGGAAGTCCAAACTCCATTTTACAGGAAGTGGACTAGCCACCATTTTTGTTACTGTCTATTATTCACTGCAGCTGGTGCAAACCTGCTGGCAGCATTTTATTTGTTTATTTATTTATTTATTCCATTTTACAGTAACAAAAATGGTGGCTAGTCCACTTCCTGTAAAATGGAGTTTGGACTTCCTGCCGGAAGTTGCAGTAGTCAGGGAATTACCAGTAGTCAAAATGGCGGATGTGGTGCTTCCTGTTGTATGAAGCAGATGATAGGATAACAAGTAGCACGTGGGGGTATAAAAAGACTGACGGGCAACAATGAGGCAGCTTCCTGATGACGCATTAAGTTGCGAAATGCATAGAGGCTGCGGGACCATTGCCAGCTCGTCATGTCCAGCCTGAGTATAACGAGGCTGGGAACGCAAGCGACAAAGTGAGGCATCACACGTGCGGACCAGGACACACTCGTACATTTGCATACTCCTATTTACGGCTGGATTAGCTCAGTGCCGGCTCCTAGGCACTTTTATATGTGAGTGGAATAACTATATGTTTTAATCATAATAAATTATTTGATTCACTACACCATGATAGTCTTTTATATGTTACATGAGCGGATATAAAACGAGACTACAGCCAAAGCATTGGGAGTGACTGCTGATAAACCTGAGAGAGGGAGTGGTTATCCATATGAACCAAAGGCAGATTTCTGGGTCCATCTGGTGAGTGGCCATTTTATCCGGTGACGGTGTAGACACTATTTGCGGTGAAGGTGGAAACTCAGCTGGGCATCATTGCAAGAAATATCTATTAAGGACTTTCTTAGCACACATATATATATTGTTTTACTTTTTATATATATTTTTTTTTCGTATATAATATATATTTTCTTGCTTTCTTGGAGCACATTCAATCTGTGGATTGTAATAGCAGTATATTTAAAAAAAATTGGGGATTTATTTCACAGTTTTTTGATGGATTGAGAAATCCATACGTTATAGTTTGGCACAGGGCACTGTATTAGTATTTATTGCACATTATTTGTTGATTGTTTGTTTGCACATTAACTAACAACCATAGACACACGTACATACTTTTTTGTTTTTTTGAGTAACAAGTTCACAGGACCAGTTGTGGTAAAAAAAAATTTACTTTTTGCTCTAATAAATATCCCCCCGAAATATATATAATTTTTTTTTCCTCAGTTTAGGCCGATACGTATTCTTCTACCTATTTTTGGTAAAAAAAAAAAATCGCAATAAGCGTTTATCGGTTCGTTTTTGCAAAATTTATAGCGTTTACAAAATAAGGGATAGTTTTATTGCATTTTTATAAAAAAATTTTTTTTTTACTACTAACGGCGATCAGCGATTTTTTTTCGTGACTGCGACATTATGGCGGACACTTCGGACAATTTTGACACATTTTTGGGACAACTGTCATTTTCACAGTGAAAAATGCATTTAAATTGCATTGTTTACTGTGAAAATGACAGTTGCAGTTTGGGAGTTAACCACAAGGGGGCGCTGTAAGATTTGTGTGTTCCCTGTGTGTGTTTACAACTGTAGGGGGGTGTGACGTCATCGATCACGTCCCCCTATAACAGGGATGACGTGATCGATGCTGCGGCCACAGTGAAGCACGGGGAAGCTGTGTTTACACACGGCTCTCCCCGTTCTTCAGCTCCGGGGACCTCCAGCAGCGATCGGGTCTGCGAGTCCCACGGTCCCGGAGCTTCGGACCGGGTCACGGGGAGCGCGCCGCGGGCGCGCACCCGTGACCCGCGGCTGGGTACTAGAACCAATGTATATATACGTTGATGTGCCCAGCCGTGCCATTCTGCCGACGTAAATATACAGTAGGCGGTCCTTAAGTGGTTAACTGGTCAAAGTGCGACAGCGCTGAGAGCTGAAAATTGGTCTGGGCAAGAAGGGGGGGGGGGTTTATGGGCCCAGTAAACAAGTTAAAATAACGCAGTGCTGTATCACCAAAAAAATGGCCTGGTCAGGGGGGGGGGGGGGTAAATCTTCTGGCTCTGAAGCGGTCCTCCATTGTACAGGATTTGGCTCCTCCAGGGTCTGTAGGTAAAATATTGACTGATAATTTTTCTCTCTTTGTTTTTCTTCTCCAGATTAAATACTTTGATAAGAGAAGAGATTATCTGAAGTACAAAGCGGAAATGGAACGTAAAGGGTTTGAGCCGTTGGCAGAGACCGCCAAGAACTCCTAGCGCCCCTTTATCACAGAGACCGCCAAGAAATCCTAGCGCCCCTTTATCACAGAGACCGCCAAGAACTCCTAGCGCCCCTTTATCACAGAGACCGCCAAGAACTCCTAGCGCCCCTTTATCACAGAGACCGCCAAGAACTCCTAGCGCCCCTTTATCACAGAGACCGCCAAGAACTCCTAGCGCCCCTTTATCACAGAGACCGCCAAGAACTCCTAGCGCCCCTTTATCACAGAGACCGCCAAGAACTCCTAGCGCCCCTTTATCACAGAGACCGCCAAGAACTCCTAGCGCCCCTTTATCACAGAGACCGCCAAGGACTCCTAGCGCCCCTTTATCACAGAGACCGCCAAGAACTCCTAGCGCCCCTTTATCACAGAGACCGCCAAGGACTCCTAGCGCCCCTTTATCACAGAGACCGCCAAGGACTCCTAGCGCCCCTTTATCACAGAGACCGCCAAGGACTCCTAGCGCCCCTTTATCACAGAGACCGCCAAGGACTCCTAGCGCCCCTTTATCACAGAGACCGCCAAGGACTCCTAGCGCCCCTTTATCACAGAGACCGCCAAGAACTCCTAGCGCCCCTTTATCACAGAGACCGCCAAGAACTCCTAGCGCCCCTTTATCACAGAGACCGCCAAGAACTCCTAGCGCCCCTTTATCACAGAGACCGCCAAGGACTCCTAGCGCCCCTTTATCACAGAGACCGCCAAGGACTCCTAGCGCCCCTTTATCACAGAGACCGCCAAGAACTCCTAGCGCCCCTTTATCACAGAGACCGCCAAGAACTCCTAGCGCCCCTTTATCACAGAGACCGCCAAGAACTCCTAGCGCCCCTTTATCACAGAGACCGCCAAGAAATCCTAGCGCCCCTTTATCACAGAGACCGCCAAGGACGGACTCCTAGCGCCCCTTTATCACAGAGACCGGGCTTTATATAAAGACTCAACGTTCTACATCGCATTTTATTGGGAGCCGGAAACCAAAGGATTGTTTCTTTAAATACGAGGACCGCCACGGGTTCTGCTCTGCTTTGTATATACAGAATTTATTAAATGACTTTGGATTATATATATATGAGGTGTGTGGAGTCTGTCTAGGACAGTGATGGCGAATCTTGGGCCCCCCCCAGATGTTTTGGAACTACATTTCCCATGATGCCCCAAGTTGTAGTTGAGCATTATGGGAGATGGAGAATCTTGGGCCCCCCCAGATGTTTTGGAACTACATTTCCCATGATGCCCCAAGTTGTAGTGGAGCATCATGGGAGATGGAGAATCTTGGGCCCCCCCAGATCTTTTGGAACTACATTTCCCATGATGCCCCAAGTTGTAGTGGAGCATCATGGGAGATGGAGAATCTTGGGCACCCCCAGATGTTTTGGAACTACATTTCCCATGATGCCCCAAGTTGTAGTTGAGCATCATGGGAGATGGAGAATCTTGGGGCCCCCCCAGATGTTTTGGAACTACATTTCCCATGATGCCCCAAGTTGTAGTTGAGCATCATGGGAGATGGAGAATCTTGGGCACCCCCAGATGTTTTGGAACTACATTTCCCATGATGCCCCAAGTTGTAGTTGAGCATCATGGGAGATGGAGAATCTTGGGGCCCCCCCAGATGTTTTGGAACTACATTTCCCATGATGCCCCAAGTTGTAGTTGAGCATCATGGGAGATGGAGAATCTTGGGCACCCCCAGATGTTTTGGAACTACATTTCCCATGATTCCCTCATGTTGTAGTGGAGCATCATGGGAGATGGAGAATCTTGGGCCCCCCTAGATGTTTTGGAACTACATTTCCCATGATGCCCCAAGTTGTAGTGGAGCATCATGGGAGATGGAGAATCTTGGGCCCCCCCAGATGTTTTGGAACTACATTTCCCATGATGCCCCAAGTTGTAGTTGAGCATCATGGGAGATGGAGAATCTTGGGCCCCCCCAGATGTTTTGGAACTACATTTCCCATGATGCCCCATGTTGTAGTGGAGCATCATGGGAGATGGAGAATCTTGGGCCCCCCCAGATGTTTTGGAACTACATTTCCCATGATGCCCCAAGTTGTAGTTGAGCATCATGGGAGATGGAGAATCTTGGGCACCCCCAGATGTTTTGGAACTGCATCTCCCATAATGCTCAACTACAACGTGGGGCATCATGGGAAATGTAGTTCCAAAACATCTGGGGGGGCCCAAGATTCTCCATCACTGGTCTCGGGTCCTCTTGGAGGTGATCCTTTTTATATACACAAACTGGAACAGCCAATGGTGATGGGGCAGAAGGCCAGAGCCTTGTGGGGCCTCAGGATATTGTACAACATAAGGCTGCAGCCTCACAGCTTATTGTGGTAGAAGTATAACCTCCTATTTAACCACTTAAGGACCGCCGCACGACGATATACGTCGGCAGAATGGCACTGCTGGGTACAGGGACGTATTTATACGTCCCCTTTAAGAGCCCAGTCGCTGGCGCGCTCGCGAACCGGTCCGAAGCTCGGTGACCGCGCCCGTGGACCCGATCGCCGCCGCTGTCCCGTGATCGGTCACAGGAGCTGAAGAACGGGGAGAGGTGAGAGTAAACACACCTTCCCCGCTCTTCATTGTGGCAGTGACACTGATCAAGAAATATAGTAAGTGTCACCGGCGCAAAAATATATATATATATATATATCAATGTGTGTTATTAAGCTGCAGTACTGTGAACCTTCATACAAAGGAAAAGATAAAGGGCCAGATTCTCTAAGAATTCCGGCGGCGTAGCGTAAGCCAGTTACACTACGCCGCCGCATCGTACTAGAGCAAGTGCTTTATTCTCTAAGCACTTGCTCCGTAGGTTTCGCGTAAATCGCGCAGCGTAAACCCGCGCAATTCAAATGGGGCGGCTTGTATTTAAATTAAGCGCGCCCCCGCGTCGAATGAACTGCGCATGCGCCGGCCGGGGAAAAAACCCAGTGCGCATGCTCCAGCTCACGTCGGAAAGCGTCGTTGAAACCGACGTCAAAGCCACGTGATCGACGCTTACGCAATGCCCTATTCGCGAACGAGTTAGTAAAACGACGTAAGCGACGGAAAAAGCCGACGCCATACTTAACATGGCATCCGACGGTACTTCGTAAGGTTACTCCACATAGAAGCTGGGTTAACCTTACGCGAACAAAAACGACGTACGCGACGGGGCGGCGTAAAAGCGATCGAGAATCGGCGTACTACCGCATTTGCATATGCAAATGCGAAAACAACGTAAAGGCCACCTAGTGGCCGGAGTTGTCATTACACCTACGATCCGCAAGTGTAATGCTTTTACACTTGTCGGATGTAGAAGCGTATCTATGCAAAAGTGATGCTAAGCATCACCCGCATAGATACGAGGCAAAAAAAACGGCGATACGACGGGGTATCTGAGATACTCCGTCGTATCGCCGCTGAGAATCTGGCCCAAAGTGTAGAGCGAAATGTTACTGCGCTAATTTAGTGTTTATATATCACAAAAATATACATCAAACAACCGTACTTTACAGTGTAAAAATACCTCAATTATTGAGATGTGCTATAAAAAACATGAATCAAAACCTAAAAATAATAATAATATATATATATACAGTGCAGAAAATAAGTATTTGAACACCCTGCTATTTTGCAAGTTCTCCCACTTGGAAACCATGGAGGGGTCTGAAATTGTCATCGTAGGTGCATGTCCACTGTGAGAGACATAATCAAAAAAAAAAATTCCAGAAATCACAATTTATGATTTTTTAACTATTTATTTGTATGATACAGCTGCAAAGAAGTATTTGAACACCTGTCTATCAGCTAGAATTCTGACCCTCAAAGACCTGTTATGGCCCATACACACAATCCGAATATCGGACGAAAACGATCGTCCGATGATGGATCGTACGATTTTCGGATCGTGTGTACACTACTTTCGACAGCCGATCACGACCGTTCATCCGATTAAATTCGATCGGACAAGCGCGAAAATTGTTCTCGTCCGATGTCCGATCGTCCGATTTTCGTTTAGTCAGTACAGCCGTCGTCCGACAATACAATACAAATACATTACAACACGTGACATCACTTCCGATCGTTTTTTTCTATCGTACGATAATTTTCGTGAGTTTAAAAACCTATTTTATTTTACTCGCGATTATTAAGCGAAAAAAGTCGTACGATCCGTCGGCCGATATTCGGATCGTGTGTATGGGCCATAAGTCTGCCTTTAAAATGTCCACCTCCACTCCATTTATTATCCTAAATTAGATGCACCTGTTTGAGGTCATTAGCTGCATAAAGACACCTGTCCACCCCATACAATCAGTAAGAATCCAACTACTAACATGGCCAAGACCAAAGAGCTGTCCAAAGACACTAGAGCCAAAATTGTACACCTCCACAAGGCTGGAAAGGGCTACGGGGAAATTGCCAAGCAGCTTGGTGAAAAAGGTCCACTGTTGGAGCAATCATTAGAAAATGGAAGAAGCTAAACATGACTGTCAATCTCCCTCGGACTGGGGCTCCGTGCAAAATCTCACCTCGTGGGGTCTCAATGATCCTATAAAAGGTGAGAAATCAGCCCAGGACTACATGGGAGGAGCTGGTCAATGACCTGAAAAGAGCTGGGACCACCGTTTCCAAGGTTACTGTTGGTAATACACTAAGACGTCATGGTTTGAAATCATGCATGGCACGGAAGGTTCCCCTGCTTAAACCAGCACATGTCAAGGCCCGTCTTAAGTTTGCCAATGACCATTTGGATGATCCAGAGGAGTCATGGGAGAAAGTCATGTGGTCAGATGAGACCAAAATAGAACTTTTTGGTCATAATTCCATTAACCGTGTTTGGAGGAAGAAGAATGATGAGTACCATCCCAAGAACACCATCCCTACTGTGAAGCATGGGGGTGGTAGCATCATGCTTTGGGGGTGTTTTTCTGCACATGGGACAGGGCGACTGCACTGTATTAAGGAGAGGATGACCGGGGCCATGTATTGCGAGATTTTGGGCAACAACCTCCTTCCCTCAGTTAGAGCTTTGAAGATGGGCCAAGGCTGGGTCTTCCAACATGACAATGACCCGAAGCACACAGCCAGGATAACCAAGGAGTGGCTCTGTAAGAAGCATATCAAGGTTCTGGCGTGGCCTAGCCAGTCTCCAGACCTAAACCCAATAGAGAATCTTTGGAGGGAGCTCAAACTCCGTGTTTCTCAGCGACAGCCCAGAAACCTGACTGATCTAGAGAAGATCTGTGTGGAGGAGTGGGCCAAAATCCCTCCTCCAGTGTGTGCAAACCTGGTGAAAAACTACAAGAAACGTTTGACCTCTGTAATTGCAAACAAAGGCGACTGTACCAAATATTAACATTGATTTTCTCAGGTGTTCAAATACTTCTTTGCAGCTGTATCATACAAATAAATAGTTACATCATACATTGTGATTTCTGGAATTTTTTTTTTTTGATTATGTCTCTCACAGTGGACATGCACCTACGATGACAATTTCAGACCCCTCCATGATTTCCAAGTGGGAGAAGTTGCAAAATAGCAGGGGGTTCAAATACTTGTTTTCCGCACTGTAGATATATGATATGCAAATTACATATATGTTGTTGTTCTCTCCGTGTGGGTAGAACCTAAAATACCAGATCCTGTGAAAAAAAATGTGTTCTACAAATTCAAAAGCTGAATGGACTGCTAAACTATAAATAAGAAAAAAAAAAGTCCAAACACTTGTGAAATTGAAATCTTCCACCCGTAAAAATTGCGTGCCACCGTCACCAACAGCTGAATGCAATGCTCACCAGACCCTAGAGGCCAAGAGCTATTCTTTAGAGGTCCAAATGGAGGTTCTCCTTATGTTACTTTCAGGGGTGTCCTCATAGCCTCAAAAACAACAAATGGGCTCAACATGGTGAAGTACGTAAAAAATGGATTTATAAACAAATACTTAACCACTTGCTTACTGGGCACATAAACCCCCTTCGTGCCCAGGCGAAATTTCAGCTTCCGGCACTGCGTCGCTTTAACTGACAATTGCGCGGTCGTGCGACGTGGCACCCAAACAAAATTGGCGTCCCTTTTTTCCCCACAAATAGAGCTTTCTTTTGGTGGTATTTGATCGCCCGTGCGGTTTTTATTTTTTGCGTTATAATGAAAAAAAGAGCGACAATTTAAAAATATATATATATTTTTTACTTGTTGCTATAATAAATATCCCATTTTTTTTTTTTTTTTTTTATATTTTTTTTTCTCAGTTAAGGCCGATACGTATTCTTCTACGTATTTTTGTAAAAAAAAATCACAATAAGTGACTGCTTTGCGCAAAAGTTATAGCACCTACAAAATAGGGGACATAATTATGATTTTTTTTTTTTATATTTTTTTTTTACTAGTAATGGCGGCGATCTGCGATTTTTATTGGGACTGCGATATTGCGACGGACACATCGGACACTTTTGACACATTTTTGGCGCCATTCACATTTATACAGCGACCAGTGCTATAAAAATGCACTAATTACTGTATAAATGTGACTGGCATTGAAGGGGTTAACACTAGGGGGTGAGGAAGGGGTTAAATGTATTGCCTGGGTGTGTTCTAACTGTGGGGGAGGGGGGTGACTGGGGGAGGTGACCGATGCTGTCTCCCTATGTACAAGAGAAACAGCATCTGTCTCCTCACTGACAGGACGTGAAGCTCTGTGTTTACACACAGAGCTCCACGTCCCTGCTCTCTCACCGACGATCGCCGGGTACCTGACGGACATCGCGGCCGCCGGGTACACGCATCGGATCCTCGGTGATGCGTCGGGACTGTTTTTCCCCGCCGCGCGCGGGGAATTACAAGCAAATCACGTCCAAAGACGTGACCCCGGCGCCTCAGGTCCGCGCTGTTCACGTCTTTGGACGTGACGCGGTATTGAAGTGGTTAAAAACCAATACACTCACAAGCATAGTGCCCGAACCGGCACTGAGTGTCCGTGGCAATGTCTAGTGTTGTGGCCGCTCGCTAGCCTTAAAGAGGTAAAGTACCTTTCTCCTGTTTCCACTTGTGCTGCTACAGATGGCACCGGTGCGTGGTGTACCCTCTTTCAGCGCGGATCCTACCAGCCCCTTACGCGTTTCGAAATCAATTCGTCATCAGAAAAGCTGTAGATCCCTTTTGCTCTGCATTATTTATACTATGGTGGACTGTGTATACTGCCAATTTCCGTTTTTCCCCAAACCGAAAGTTCACTCTCCGCCATCCTAGTCATCCGGAAATGGCATGTCCGCCATTTTGCTTACTGGCGCTATTGTTCTAGATTGCCCACTTATTTGAGCATACTGATGCCCTAGGTTCCCCCGCCGCTGTTCACTCATTTGCGGCATTCTTCCCTTACATTGTTGCAAATACCTCCCCCCATATGATGCTAAAGGCGGCTGGTTTAACGGTGCGCATTCCCGTCTACACGGAAGTGCGCAAGCCACCATTTTGCAGTCACCGGAAGTGCTGATGTGGCCATTTTTGTTTCTGTTATCCACCTGAGATAGGGAACGACGATCAGTGACATCGCACGTCCAGCCCCGCCCCTCTACAGTTTGAAACACACATGAGGTCACACTTGACCCCTACAGCGCCCACTAGTGGTTAAAGCGGAGTTCCACCCTTAAAACCACTTTCTTTCATCCCATCCAGCATACTGGCGTCAGCGCCAGTATGCTGTTTTTTTTTATTTTTATTTTTTAATCCATGTACTTACTTTATAATAGATCATTTAATTTTGGGCGCACCGCGGTGTATGTCGCCGCTATAAGGCGTCACGCCTTCCGGAAACAGCCGACTAGCGTTCGGCTCTTCTCGGCGCCTGCGCACAGACCCAGGAGCTGACTGCACAGGCGCCGTATATAGCCGCGTCACGCCCTCCGAAAAAAGCCGAACTAGGACCGGCTATTTACGGCGCCTGCGCAGTCAGCTCCTGGGTCTGTGCGCAGGCGCCGAGAAGAGCCGAACGCTAGTCGGCTGTTTCCGGAAGGCGTGACGCCTTATAGCGGCGACATACACCGCGGTGCGCCCAAAATTAAATGATCTATTATAAAGTAAGTACATGGATTAAAAAAAAAAAAAAAAAAAAAAACAGCATACTGGCGCTGACGCCAGTATGCTGGATGGGATGAAAGAGAGTGGTTTTAAGGGTGGAACTCCGCTTTAACTTTTTCACTGCTATTGTCATTTTCACAGTGATCAGTGCATTTTTATAGCACTTATTGCTGTGAAAATGACAATATGTCCGCCATAATGTCGCAGTCATGAAAAAAATTGCTGACCGCCGCCATTAGTAGTAAAAAAAAAAATTATTACTAAAAATGCCATAACACTATCCCCTATTCTGTAAACGCTCTATATTTTGCGCAAACCAATCGATAAACGCTTATTGCGATTTTTTTTTTTTTTTTTTTACCAAAAATATGTAGAAGAATAAGAAGGATATTTATTAGAGCAAAAAGTAAAAAAAAGGGATTTTTAAATACAGCTTACCTGTAAAATCCTTTTCTTGGAGTACATCACGGGACACAGAGCGGCATATTCATTACTATGTGGGTTATATGGAGTACCTTCAGGTGTGGACACTGGCAATCTTCAAACAGGAAGTCCCCTCCCTATATAACCCCCTCCCCTAGAGGGAGTCCCTCAGTTTTGTAGCAAGCAGTATGCCTCCCAAAATGGTCACCCAAAAGAGGGGTGGGAGCTCTGTGTCCCGTGATGTACTCCAAGAAAAGGATTTTACAGGTAAGCTGTATTTAAAAATCCCTTTTTCTTTCTCGTACATCACGGGACACAGAGCGGCATATTCATTACTATGTGGGATGTCCGAAAGCAATGCTTTAATGAGGGGAGGGAGACATCTTCCAAAGAAGGATACAATTTAGAGATAAACTCAAATCATAATAATAATTCCAAATTAGTCAAGAAAGAAGAACCTTTTTCTTTTTTTTTTATATAACCAAGGGTGTTTCTGATCCCGAGGATTTCAAACTGCAGCCTGTAGTACTACCTGACCAAAGGCAGTATCCGCATTTCTTCTCACGTCTAGTTGATAAAACCTTGTAAACGTGTGGACTGATGACCACGTCGCCGCCTTGCATATCTGAGCCATAGAGATCTGATGGTGTGCTGCCCAAGAGGCGCCCATAGCCCTGGTAGAATGGGCCTTTACCGACAACGGAGGAGGCAACCTCTTCAAACCGTAGGCTTGAATGATTAATTGTCTAATCCATCTCGAGATGGTGGATTTTGCAGCTGCCTGCCCCTTCTTGGGGCCATCTGGTAGAACGAATAACACATCTGTTTTCCGGATCTTTTCTGTAGCTTTAAGATAGGCCTTCATGGCCCGGACAATATCCAAGGTATGCAGCAACCCCTCCTTTCTAGATGTAGGTTTTGGAAAGAAGGATGGAAGTACCAAATCCTGGTTTAAGTGAAATTTGGATATAACCTTTGGTAGAAAGGAAGGATGGGGCCGGAGAACTGCCCTGTCCTTATGCAGAACGAGATATGGTGCCTTACACGATAAGGCTGCTAATTCTGACACTCTCCTGGCCGAAACTATGGCGACCAAGAAAACCAATTTTCTTGTCAGTAAGAGTAAAGGAATCTCAGCCAACGGCTCAAAAGGCTGTTTCTGTAGAGTGGACAGGACAAGATTTAAGTCCCATGGACAAATTGGTGACTTGACAGGAGGATTAATACGCAAGACCCCCTGTAAGAAGGTCTTTACCAGCGAGTGGGTGGCCAGCGGCCTCTGAAACCACACTGACAGAGCTGAGATCTGTCCTTTGATTGTGCTTAGTGCCAGGCCTTTATCCACTCCTAGCTGGAGAAAACTTAACACCCTATCAATAGTATATTTGCGGCAATTCCATCTTTTGGATTCACACCAGCCTATATAGTTCCTCCACACCCTGTAATAAATTACCCTGGAGACCGGCTTTCTAGCCTTAATCAGGGTAGGGATTACCTGCCTAGACAGACCCCTACCCCTGAGAATCAGGGATTCAGCCTCCAGGCCGTCAAATTTAGACGCTGTAATGTAGGGTGGAGGATCGGGCCTTGTGAGAGTAGGTCTGGTTGTAGAGGAAGAGTCCAAGGGTCTCCCACTGCCATATTCAGGACTAGTGAGTACCAAGCCCTCCGGGGCCAAGCTGGAGCTATTAGAATGACTGGCTTGTGCTCCACTCTGATCTTGCGCAACAGGCGGGGGAGTAACTGTAGTGGAGGGAATGCATATAGAAGTTTGAATTGATGCCAAGGGCAAACCAACGCATCGGTTCCGCAAGCCATAGGATCCCTCGCTCGTGACACGAACCTGTCTAGTTTCTTGTTGAACCTGGATGCCATTATATCTACGTCTGGCGTTCCCCACCTCTGGCAGATTGTCTGAAAGACCTGGGGATGCAGAGACCACTCCCCTGGCAACAGACTCTGGCGACTTAAGAAGTCTGCCTGCAGGTTGTCCACTCCGGGAATGAATATCGCTGAAATGCAGGGTACATGAACCTCTGCCCATTGAAAAATCAAGTTCACTTCCCTTTGAGCGGCCTGGCTCCTGGTTCCCCCTTGGTGGTTTATGTATGCCACCGCCGTGGCATTGTCTGACTGGATTCTCACCGGGAACCCCTTTAATCTGGAGGTCCAAGCCAGAAGGGCTAGGCGGGCAGCTCTGATTTCCAAGATATTGATGGGGAGCTGCCTCTCTGCTTTCACCCAAGTTCCCTGGCGGGAGAACCCCTCGAAGACCGCCCCCCAGCCTGCCAGGCTGGCGTCTGTGGTAACTACCTTCCAGACAACAGGGCTGAAGGATCTTCCCTTTAGAAGGTTCTGAGGGTTCAACCACCAGGTCAGGCTTTGTCGGACCCTTGATGATAGCGTCAAAGGGGACTCTAAGGCATATGCCCTCTTGCCCCAGGCTGCTAGAATGGCTGCCTGTAGGACGCGAGTGTGGATCTGAGCGTATGGTACTGCCTCGAATGTGGCCACTAGCTTGCCTAGTAATCGCATACACAGGCGAATAGTTGGTCTTTTCTTGTTTATAACCAACTGAACCAACCCCTTGATCGCCTTGATCTTTACAAGGGGCAGGAACACCTTTTGATGTTCTGTGTCTAACCTCATGCCGAGGTATTCCAACTGCTTTGTAGGCTGGAATGCTGACTTTCCCTGGTTTAGGACCCAGCCGAATTCTTCGAGGTACCGAACCGTGAGGTTTACTGCCTTTTGCAGACCCGTCCGTGAGTGATCTATGATTAAAAGGTCGTCCAAGTATGCTAGGACTGTGACTCCTTGGATCCTTAAATTGGCCAGAACTGGGGCTAGAATCTTCGTGAATACCCGGGGGGCCGTGGCCAGCCCGAAAGGGAGCGCCCTGAATTGGAAGTGTCGCTGCCCCACCGCGAAGCGTAAAAACCTTTGATGTGCCTGAAAGATTGGTACATGAAGGTAAGCATCTTTTATGTCTATGGAGGCCAGAAAATCGTCTTTCTGAAGCGCGGCGGCTGCTGACCGGATGGATTCCATCCGGAAGGAACGCACCCTTAGATAACCGTTTAACCTCTTTAGGTCCAAGATTGGCCTGACATCGCCGTTGGGCTTTGGTATGACAAAGAGATTGGAATAGAAACCTAGGCCTTGCTCTTGGGCTGGCACTTCTATAATTACGTCCTGGCAAAGCAGGTGATCCAAAGCTGCCAGCATTGAGGCCTTCCTTGCTGGATCCCTTGGTAGCCTTGATTCTTGAAAATGAGGCGGAGGATATTTTAGAAACTCCAGTCTGTAACCTGTGGTTACAGATGCCCGGACCCATTTGTCGGGGATCTTGGCTTCCCAAACTTCTGAGAAGAGACGAAGCCTTCCCCCCACCCGTGAGAGTGGGGGCGCCCCTTCATAATGCAGACTTAGGGGCTGTCTTTGACGGCTTGCGATACCACGGCTTCTTACCCCCAGGGGTCTGTCCTTGCGATCTACTGATAACGTTGGATCGTGCAGGCGGCCGTCGATACTGCCTGGAATTAGAGGGCCCCGAGACAGGAAAAAGCTGCCTCTTAAATGTAGGAGCCCGGAATGTCTTTTTGACCGGTAAAAGGGTACTCTTGCCATTTGAAATAGTCTGAATATATTTATCCAGATCTTCTCCGAAGAGTCGTCCTCCATGGAAGGGAAATCCTGCCAGAAGCTTTTTGCATGGGGGCTCCGCCGCCCAGTTCTTCAACCATAAGAGCCTTCTCATGTGCACCAAACATAGTGATAAACGAGAAGCCTGCTGGATGGAATCTTTTATAGCATCTACCGCGAAACACAGAGCTCTGGGAATGTCAGCAAACTCCTCTGCTTGTTGGGTAGACATGTCCTTTAACATCTCTTTTGTCTGGTCTTTTAATGCCTGACAAACTCCAATTGCAGCTACCGCTGGCTGCACCACTGCTCCTGCCGTAGCAAAGGATGCTTTTAAAAGTGTCTCTAATCTTTTATCCACCGGATCTTTAAACATATGTATGTTTTCCACCGGGCAAGTTAGTGATTTATTCACACATGAGATGGCTGCATCCACTATTGGGAGCCTCCACTTCTTGGAGAATTTTTCCTCCATGGGATAAATGACCGCAAATCTTTTCGGTGGCAGAAAAATCCTGTCCGGCTGTACCCAATCCCGAAAGATCAATTCCTCCAAGAGAGGATGGACCGGAAAAACTGCGTTGCTTAACGGGGCTTTCAAAGAGCCCAGAGAGGATACCGGAGGAACCTGAGGTTCTGGCAATGGCAAAGTAAATGCCGAGCGGACCATGTCCGCCAAAGACTGTACCCACAGTCTCTCTGTCTGGGAGTCTGAAAAATGGTTCCTCAGAGGTAGACCCCTCCATCCCTGAACCCTCTTGGTTCAGGTCCAGTTGATCCTCCTGTGATTCTAATTCCTCCGGAGAGAGAATCTCAGCATCTGAGGATACACCCCCTGGTGATGGGGATCTAACCCGTTTCTTACCAGGAATAGCTCTAGCGATCAATGCCGCTATTCTTTCTTCTAGCCCCCCTAGGGATACGGCTAGCATCTCCTCTGTGATGAACACAGGGCTGGGCTGATCTGGGCCAGCCTCCGCACCAGATCCCCCTAATGGCTCATCCAAGGCGCTTCTTAAATTAATAAGCTGCGGGGAAGAATCGGCATATCAGAATCAGAAAAGGAACCCTTTTGTTTTTTGGTCTTTTTTGTACCCTTTGACCCCGGACCCTTGGAAGCCATAATACAAAATCGAGGGACTCCGCCCACACAACAGACTGTAGTGGCCAGGAGTACAAATTTCAGAGTTTAGGGGAGAATAGATCACTAGTGTCCCAAAAACTGATGGGCCCGTATGTTGGTTTTTTTTTTTTTTTAAATAATTATATATTATATATTATATACTTCTTTGACAACATACAGTGACCCTAATTTAAGTTTGCCAGCCTCCAACCTGCTGCAAAATAAGGGGGATTCTTGGCTTAACAATAAAGGCATTGGAACAAAGTCCACATGTACTACCCCTCTTCCGCCACCGGGAGTCACTGTTCTGCCGCTCTGCGTCCTCTCCTCTGAAAATCAGCCTCAGACTGAGCACTGACAATGCCTGCTGTCTATAACAGCACAAAGGCGCGCCCCTGTATGACGCCGCAGGCCCGCCCCCCCCCGCCCTCCTGTCTGGACGGCGCGAAAAATGTCAATAAGACGTGCGCGCGCACGCGCGCGCGCGCGTATGCCGGAAAACAGGAGGAACATGGAGGAGCCGCGCTGCTGGAGATCCAGGCACGCAGAAACAGGCGGCAGATTCAAACCCCCGGCCAGGTAGGACTCTCTCAAGGCCCCTAAGGATCCTTACTAGCCCTAGGAAGAAACAGCAGGTTAGCTAGCAACACATATTTAGACAGGGGGGCCTAGTGATGGGGGGAGAAAGGGTGTCATCCTGTCTCTCTTAGACATAGTGATCACGGTTGCCCATGCAGAGCATACTTAGGCTATCCCCCCTTTTAGGTTACCCCGGGGAGCCTGCTGTCGAACCAAGTCCCGCAGGCTCCCCCTTACCTGCTCCATGCTGCAGGATGTTTGACCAGCAAACTGATCCAATCTTCTCCCATCTCCGTGGGTAGCGTAGTAGACCTTCAGGCCCTGGGGTCCTATGAAGGTACCCACTGTCCTGGACCTATATAGCACCCTGGCAAACAGGAACTTTATGGTTTTGCAACTCCAAGTCCTGGGCCCAGGGTCCAGCCCTCCAGAGAGGAACATTATAGGCAAAACCCCACGGTTTGGGGCCCGGGTACTGTCCACTTTGGCACTGAGGCTCCTTGGACAGATCCGGTTAGCCCGCCCTTAATCCCAAGGATGTGGAGCAAAGCTATTCCGTGACCAACACCTAAGACACTGGCGAAAAAACTGAGGGACTCCCTCTAGGGGAGGGGGTTATATAGGGAGGGGACTTCCTGTTTGAAGATTGCCAGTGTCCACACCTGAAGGTACTCCATATAACCCACATAGTAATGAATATGCCGCTCTGTGTCCCGTGATGTACGAGAAAGAAATATTGTTTTTTTTCAAAATTGTCGCTCTATTTTTGTTTATAGCGCAAAAAATAAAAACCTTAGAGGTGATCAAATACCACCAAAAGAAAGCTCTATTTGTGGGAAAAAAAAGGACGCCGATTTTGTTTGGGAGCCACGTCGCACGACCGCGCAATTGTCAGTTAAAGCGACGCAGTGCCGAATCGCAAAAAGTGCTCTGGTCATTGGGCACCAATATGGTCCGGGGGTTAAGAGCCTAGTCGTGCACTCGCGACCTGGTCCGAAGCTCCGTGACCGCGCCTGCCGGACCCCGATCGCCGCTGGTGTCCCGCCATTGGTCACAGCAGCTGAAGAACGGGGAGAGGTGAGTGTAAACAAACCTTCCCCATTCTTCTCTGTGGCAGAGTCACTGATCGTCTGTTCCCTGATATAGGGAACGACGATCAGTGACATCACACGTCCAGCCCCTACAGTTAGAAACACACATGAGGTCACACTTAACCCCTACAGTGCCTCCTAGTGGTTAACACCTTCACTGCCATGTTCACAGTAAGTGCATTTTTATAGCACTTTTCGCTGTGAAAATGACAATGGTTCCAAAAATGTGTCCGATGTGTCCGCCATAAAGTCACGAAAAAGATCGCTGCCATTAGTAGTAAAATAAAATAAAAAAATTATTAATAAAAATGCAATAAAACTGACCCCTATTTTGTAAACGCTATAAATTTTGCGCAAACCAATCGATAAAAGCTTTTTTTTTACCAAAAATATGTAGAATACCTATCGGTCTAAACTGAGGGAAAAATGTGTGTGTGTGTGTGTGTGTATATATATATATATAATTGTTATTTTATTTTTTGGGGGGGGGGGATATTTATTTCAGCAAAAAGTAAAAAATATTGAAAAAATTTTTTTTTCAAAATTGTCGCTCTATTTTTGGTTACAGCGCAAAAAAAACAAAAACCGCAGAGGTGATCAAATATCACCAAAAGAAAGCTCTATTTGTGGGGAAAAAAGGACGTCAATTTTGTTTGGGAGCCACGTCACACAATTGTCAGTTAAAGCGACGCAGTGCCGAATCACAAAAAGGGACAAGGTCCTTTACCTGCATATTGGTCCGGGTCTTAAGTGGTTAAAACATTAAAATATTTTCTGCAGCACTTATAGGTGTATCCGCACTTAGTTTTTTCATGATCCCACAATGACCAGTGAAGTCCACCTAATTCAGCTTCCTGTGATGGTGTGACAACGATGCTGCACGGTTCCTGAGAGCAATGCAGCATTGTTGTCACTCTCACGTGGGGGATGAGAAGACGCATGGCTATCAGCATTGTCCCTTCTGACTCACAAGGCTGTAGCTTGTCTCAGCACCTGTTCCTGCCCCACTGCTTTCTGGATTAGCAGCACTGACCCCCCCCCCCCACCCACACTGTGAGCTGCAGTGCCTGGGAGTGCGTGAGACACAAATGGAGGAGGATTTGGCTGGAAGGTAGAGGGTGTTTTTTTTGCGTAGGTCCACACAAAAATGAAACCTCCGCCCCTACGATGTCACATTTGTGACTTTTTTTTAGGGGGAAGGGTGGAGCAGATACTTGTGTAATACAGGTATTTGCACCCACTTCTGGGCATAGATATCTGTGGGTATCTACGCCACAACTCCCTCCCCCCCCCCCCACCCACCGGCTTCTGGGAAACGCACAGAAGACAGCGGGAACCAGTGAGGATGCACAGTGCAACTCGCGCGTGGGCAGTAGGGAAGTGGAACGCACAATGCTTCACTTCCTGATTCCCTCACCGAGGATGGCAGCCGAGAGCCGATTTTTTTGGGCTTTGGCTAGCGACGTCGCGGGCGCGCTGGACAGGTAAGTGTCCATTTATTAAAGGATCACTAAAGGAATTTTTTTTTTTAGCTAAATAGCTTCCTTTACCTTACTGCAGTACTGGTTTCATGTCCTTATTGTTCGTTTTTGCTTTGAAGTTGCTGTAATCCTGCTCTGATCTCCACACTTCCTGCTTGTCCGTTTCCTTATAACCACAGTGCTGGGAGCTTTCTCACGGTGGTCTGAGCTGTCATTACTGTGTGTCTAAAACTTCCCAGAACCAATCAGATTCATTTTTAAAACAAAACACTGCCCTGGAGTTGTTTGTTTTTGTTCTGTGTGTCTATTTGTACTTCACAGAAACATGAAGCCAGTTCAAAAGTGAAACTAACCTGCAGGCACATTATATGATTGATTTTTAATCATTTTGAAAAGGAATCAGTTAACCTTTTTGTCTCTATACCCTGTAAACAGTCATTTCAGCAAAAAAAATGTTTTTTCCTTTAGTGACCCTTTAAGGGCCCTTTCACACGTCCGTTCAGTTCGTCCGTTTTTTGGACGTCCGTTAACGGACCTCAATGCTTCCCTATGGGTTAGCGTCCGTTAGCGGATGAGCATCTGCTAAACGTCTGTTGCGGTAAGCTCCGTTGTTTTGGACGGAAGAAAACCCTATTTTTCTTCCTTTAAAAAAAACGGAACGGACGAAAAACGAACGTTAGCGGATGATCCGTTTACCATCCGATCCGCTAACGTCAGTTTTTCATCAAAATATGTAAAAAAAAAAAAAAGTTCTAAAAAAAAAAAAAACGGATAAAAAAACGGATGAAAAAAACTGATGAAAAAGGGACGGAAAACGGAACGGATGTAAACGGACGGAAAACTGACGAAAAACTGATGAAAAAACGGATCAACTGAAGGGGGAAAAAACTGATCTAAAAAACTGAACGGACGTGTGAAAGAGCCCTTAAAACATTTTTTAGGCGGACCTCCGCTTTAATATGTGTGATCACATGTGTGATTATTATGCAGTTCAGTTTTGGGCCCCGGCTCTCAAAAAGGATATGGGGGAACTGGAGAAAGTGCAGAGAAGGGCAACCAAACTGATAAAGAGGCATGGAGGAGCTCAGCTATGAGGAAAGATTAGAATTTATTCTTTGTTTCCGAGAAGAGGGGGGGGGGGGGGGGTTCGGGAACGTTATGGGGCGTGACCCTCACTGGGTCTTTACACCCAGGAAGTGGGTGCAAATACCTGTATTATACAGATATCTGATCCCCCTCAAAGGTGCCAAATGTGACACCGGAGGGGAGGGGGGGGAGAGTTCCGAAAAGCAGAGGTTCCATTTTTGTGTGGACCTCCGCTTTTAAGAAAGGCCTGGATTCTTTCCTAAATGTACATAATAATATAACTGATAGGTAAAGTTGATCCGGGGAAAATCCAATTGCCTCTCGGGGGATCCCCTGCTGTAGCACATTGGATCTCACGCTCTGCTGGGTTTTTTTTTTTTTTGCCTTCCTCTGGATCAACTGTGGGTTAAGGATTCTGTATACGGGATTCGCTTGGAATCTAGGAGCCAGCTAAAAAAGTTAGGAGCCAGAAAACGTGCCCGTCCCGCCGAGCTCGCACGCAGAAGCGAACGCATACGTGAGTAGCGCCGGCATATGTAAACGGTGTTCAAACCACACATGCGAGGTATCGCCGCGATCGTTGGAGCGAGAGCAATAATTCTAGCTCTAGACCTCCTCTGTAACTCAAAACATGCAACCTGTAGAATTTTTTAAACGTCGCCTATGGAGAATTTAAAGCGGTAAATGTTTGTCGCTATTCCACGAGCGGACGCAATTTTGAAGCGTGACGTGTTGGGTATCAATTTACTCTCCGTAACATTATCTTTCACAGTATAAAAAAAAAAAAAATTGGGCTAACTTTACTGTTGTCTTATTTATTTTTTTTATTAAAAAAAGTGTATTTTTTCCCAAAAAAGTGCGCTTAAGACCGCTACGCAAATACGGTGTGACAGAAAGTATTGCAACGATCACCATTTTATTCTCTAGGCCAGTGATGGCGAACCTTGGCACCCCAGATGTTTTGGAACTACATTTCCCATGATGCTCAGGCACTCTGCAGTGTAGTGGAGCATCATGGGAAATGTAGTTCCAAAACATCTGGGGTGCCAAGGTTTGCTATCACTGCTCTAGGGTGTTAGAATAAAATATATATATATATATATAATGTTTGGGGGCTCCAATTAGAGGGAAGGAGATGGCAGTGAAAACACTGGGGAAGCTCCATTAGAATTGCTGGTTCACCTGTCATGCCAACGGCCACCACATGATGGCGCCAGATCACAGAAGGAAGCTTAGGCCTGCAGAAGGCCTCAAATTTGCGGCCTCATTTACCGACCCGCGCAGATGGGGTACCCTGTGTCTCTGTGTGCCCCCGCCGCACGATCACGTCGGCCCGCGCCGGCCGGTAATCGAGGCCGCAGCCTTCTGCAGGCCTAAGCTTCCTTCCCGGGGCGCCAGGTCGCTAATTCTAGTAGCAATTGCGACCGGGCGCCCGGATTTTGTCGAACCCTGTTGTATGATATTATATATATATTTTTTTATATATGGTTTCAACCTCATACACACAGTCAGATTTTCCACGGACAAAGCGTAGGACCAAGGGAGTTGGCCGTGAACTTGTATTGCATACAAACGGCAAAGAATTGTCGGCCAACAAACACGAAACAACGTGGTTTCTCTGCTCTTTAGCGCCACCCTTTGGGCAACTTCTGCTAATGTTGTTATGGAGAGCATTGCTTCCGAGCATGCGTGTTTGTACTTTGGAGTTTTATCCGAAGGACTTGTGTACACACGATCAGATAACACATATTTATTGGCGGACAATTTTAAAGCACGCTAGCCAACATTTGTCCGTGGGAATATCCGACAACAATTGTCCGATGGATCGTAGAAACGGTCGGATTATTCGACAACAGCCTCTCATCACACCATTCCCGTCGGATAATCCGATCGTGTGTGCGAGGCTCATTGGCCAAAATGGTTTGGCCAGAGTTCCACTTCCATATTGGAGGTTGGTACCACTTAGGCCCCCTTTCACACGATCCGTCCGATTGGGTCCGGCTGTCCGATTTTTCATCCGGACCCGATCACAGCCTCCAATCTTCTCTATGGGGACTCCCAGAAAACAGAAATGTATAGCAGATGTGAACTAGGCCAGCTGTGGTGAACCTCGGCTCTTCAGATGTTTTGGAACTACATTTCCCATGATGCTCCACTACACTACAGAGTGCGCGAGCATCATGGGAAATGTAGTTCCAAAACATCTGGAGAGCCGAGGTTCACCATCACTGATCTAGGCCAAGGCAAAAAAAACACCCGATTAACCACTTCCCGCCCGGTCAATAGCATATTGACGTCCGGGAAGTGGTTGTGTTATCCTGACTGGACGTCTATTGACGTCCTGCAGGATAACAGCCGCCGCTCGCCCGTGGGGGTACGCATCACGGCGATGTGGTGTGTCAGTCTGACACCCTGCATCTCCGATCTCGGTAAAGAGCCTCTGGTTACCACGTGATCAGACGTGTCCAATGACGACTGATCACGATGTAAACAGGAAGAGCCGTTGATCGGCTCTTCCTCACTCACGTCTGACAGACACGAGTAGAGGAGAGCCGATCGGTGGCTCTCCTGACAGGAGGGGGTTTGCGCTGATTGTTTATAAGCGCAGCCCCACCCCCTCGGATGCCCACACTGGACCACCAGACCACCAGGGAAGGCCAGGGTAAGTGTATACATAACATATGCCAATCAGTGCCCACCAATTTTTTTCCTACGGGGACACCTGTTTTTGTGATGGCTGAGGAACGTTTCCTACTCACTTCCTGTTGTCCCTGGAGAAATAGGAGGGAACATTTTCCAGTGTGGACATCTGTGACGGCCAAGGAAATATTTCCACTCACTTCCTGTTGTCACTGGAATAGAAATAGAGGGGAAATTTCCTGATGGGGACACCTGTTCTTGTGACAACTAAGGAGAGAACTCCATTTATTTTCCAGTTGTGACAGGAAGTGAGTAGAGGGGACATTTTCCAAGGGAAGTACTTGTTCCTGTGGTGGCCAAGGATTCATTTCTACTCATTTCCGGTTGTCACTGAAATATAAACAGGAGTGGAAATGTCCTGGTGGGGACACCTGTTCTAATGACAGCTGAGAAGAGATTTCTGCCAACTTCCTGTTGTCACTGGAGAAGAAATAGAGGGAACATTTTCCTGTGTGGACATCTGTGACAGCCAAGGAAAGATTTTCACTCACTTCCTGTTGTCACTGGAATAGAAACAGGAGTGGAAATTTCCTGGTGGGGACACCTGTTCTAATGACAAGACAAGAGGAGATTTCTGCTGTTGTCACCGAAAAAGAAATAGGAGGGGGAATTTTCCTACGGGGACACCTGTTCTTGTGATGGCTGAAGAAAGTTTCCTACTCACTTCCTGTTGTCACTGAAAAATAAAGAGGGGAAATTTCCTGATGGGGACACCTGTTCTTGTGACAACTAAGGAGAGAACTCCATTTATTTTCCAGTTATGACAGGAAGTGAGTAGAGGGGACATTTTCCAAGGGAAATACCATTTCTTGTGGTGGCCAAGGATTACATTTCTACTCATTTCCGGTTGTCACTGGAATAGAAATAGGAGGGAAATCTTCCTACGGAGACGCCTGTTCTTGTGATGGCTGAAGAAAGTTTCCTACTCACTTCCTGTAGTCACTGGAATAGAAACAGGAGTGGAAATTTCCTGGTGGGGACACCTGTTCTAATGACAGCCGAGGAGAGATTTTTACTCACTTCCTGTTGTCACTGAAAAATAAATATAGAGGGGAAATTTCCTGATGGGGACACCTGTTCTTGTGACAACTAAGGAGAGAACTCCATTTATTTTCCAGTTGTGACAGGAAGTGAGTAGAGGGGACATTTTCCAATGGAAATACCTGTTCCTGTGGTGGCCAAGGATTAATTTCTACTCATTTCCGGTTGTCACAGGAATATAAACAGGGGTGGAAGTTTCCTGGTGGGGACACCTGTTCTAATGACAGCTGAGAAGACATTTCTGCCAACTTCCTGTTGTCACTGGAGAAGCAATAGAGGGATCATTTTCCTGTGTGGACATCTGTGACAGCCAAGGAAAAGATTTCCACTCACTTCCTGTTGTCAGTAGAATAGAAATAGGAGTGGAAATTTCATGATGGGGACACCTGTTCTAATGACAGCCGAGAAGAGATTTCTGCTCACTTCCTGTTGTCCCTGAAAAATAAATAGTAGGGCGAATTTTCCTACGGAGACACCTGTTCATGTGATGGCTTAAGAAAGTTTCCTACTCACTTCCTGTTGTCAGTAGAATAGAAACAGGAGTGGAAATTTCCTGGTGGGGACACCTGTTCTAATGACAGCCAAGAATAGATTTCCACTCACTTCCTGTTGTCACTGAAAATATAAATATAGAGGGGAAATTTCCTGATGGGGACACCTGTCCTTGTGACAACTAAAGAGAGAACTCTATTTATTTTCCAGCTATGACAGGAAGTGAGTAGAGGGGACATTTTCCAATGGAAATACCTGTTCCTGTGGTGGCCGAGGATTATTTTCTACTCATTTCCGGTTGTCACAGAAAAATAAATAATAGGGGAAACCTTCCTACGTGGACACCTGTTCTTGTGATGGCTGAGGAAAGTTTCCTACTCACTTCCTGTTGTCCCTGGAGAAATAGGAGGGAACATTTTCCTGTGTGGACACCTGTGACAGCCAAGGAAAGATTTCCACTCACTTCCTGTTGTCACTGGAATAGAAACAGGAGTGAAAATTTCCTGATGGGGACACCTGTTCTAATGACAGCCGAGAAGAGATTTCTACTCATTTCCAGTTGTCACTGAAAAATAAATAAATAGAGGGGAAATTTCACTCCATTTATTTTCCAGTTATGACAGGAAGTGAGTAGAGGGGACATTTTCCAAGGGAAATACCTGTTCCTGTGGTGGCCAAGGATTACATTTCTACTCATTTTCGGTTATAAATGATAGCTAAAGAAAGTTTCCTACTCACTTCCTGTTGTCACTGGAATAGAAACAGGAGGGGAAATTTCCTGATGGGGACACCTGTTCATGTGACAACTAAGGAGAGAAGTCTATTTATTTTCCAGTTATGACAGGAAGTGAGTAGAGGGGACATTTTCCAAGGGAAATACCATTTCTTGTGGTGGCCAAGGATTACTACTCATTTCCGGTTGTTACTGGAATAGAAATAGGAGGGAAATCTTCCTACGGAGACGCCTGTTCTTGTGATGGCTGAAGAAAATTTCCTACTCACTTCCTGTAGTCACTGGAATAGAAACAGGAGTGGAAATTTCCTGGTGGGGACACCTGTTCTAATGACAGCCGAGGAGGGATTTCTACTCACTTCCTGTTGTCACTGAAAAATAAATATAAAGGGGAAATTTCCTGGTGGGGACACCTGTTCTTGTGACAACTAAAGAGAGAACTCCATTTATTTTCCAGTTATGAAAGGAAGTGAGTAGAGGGGACATTTTCCAATGGAAATACCTGTTCCTGTGGTGGCCAAGGATTAATTTCTACTCATTTCCGGTTGTCACATAAAAAGAAATAGGAGGGAAATTTTCCTACGGAGACACCTGTTCTTGTGATGGCGGAGGAAAGTTTCCTACTCACTTCCTGTTGTCCCTGGAGAAGAAATAGGAGGGAACATTTTCCTGTGTGGACATCTGTGACAGCCCAAGGAAAGATTTCCACTCACTTCCTGTTGTCACTGGAACAGAAATAGAAGTGGAAATGTCCTGATGGGGACACCTGTTCTAATGACAGCCAAGAAGAGATTTCTGCTCACTTCCTGTTGTCACCGAAAAAGAAAGAGGAGGGGGAATTTTCCTACGGGGACACCTGTTCTTGTGATGGCTAGAGAAAGTTTCCTACTCACTTCCTGTTGTCACTGAAAAATAAATAGAGGGGACATTTCCTGATGGGGACACCCGTTCTTGTGACATCTAAGGAGAGAACTCCATTTATTTTCCAGTTATGACAGGAAGTGAGTAGAGGGGACATTTTCAAAAATGGAAATACCTGTTCCTGTGGTGGCCAAGGATTCATTTCTACTCATTTCTGGTTGTCACGTAAAAAAAAAAAAAGGATTTTTAATAAACAGCTTACCTGTAAAATCCTTTTCTTGAAGTACATCACGGGACACAGAGCGCATAGTCATTACACTTGGGTTATATGGGTACCTTCAGGTGTGGACACTGGTATAATCAACTTCACAGGAAGTTCCTCCCTATATAACCCCCTCCCACTGAGAGTGCTTTAGTTTTGTAGCAAGCAATTCCTCCGAGGTTACACAATGTTCCCCAAAAGAGGGGTGGGAGCTCTGTGTCCCGTGATGTACTTCAAGAAAAGGATTTTACAGGTAAGCTGTTATTAAAAATCCTTTTTTCTTTATCGTACATCACGGGACACAGAGCGCATAGCCATTACACTTGGGATGTCCTAAAGCAATGCTCTATGAAGGGAGGGAGACCGTAAGGCCAAGAATAGCCAAATAAAAACATTGTCAGGAGAAAACATAGCTCCACCAACAGAAACACAAGGGGGCGTGAACCGGGCCAGAGGATTCTATACTGCTGCCCGTAGGACCGCCTCCCCAAAAGCTGCGTCCGTACTCTTTGCAACGTCCAACTTATAAAATTTAGTAAACGTATGTACGGAAGACCAGGTTGCCACCTTGCAAACCTGTGCCATAGAGATCTGATGGTGTGCCGCCCAAGAGGCACTCATGGCCCTCGTAGAATGGGCTTTAACTGATAAGGGAGGTGGAACGCACTTCAGACCATAGGCCTGAAAAATCAGCTGCTTAATCCACCTAGCCAAGGAAGACTTGGCAGCCGGCTGACCCTTCTTGGGGCCATCCGGAAGAACAAAAAGCACATCTGTTTTCCTGAATCTTCTCTGTAGCCTTGAGATAGACCCTCATGGCTCGAAACCACGTCCAAAGTATGAAGCCGTCTTTCCTCTCTGGACTGGGGAGTAGGAAAGAAGGATGGTAGGACTAGGTCCTGATTCAAGTGAAAACTGGATATGACCTTAGGAAGGAAAGAAGGTTGAGGCCGCAGAACCACTCTGTCCTTATGCAGAATAAGGTATGGCTCCCTGCATGACAAGGCTGCCAGCTCGGAAACCCTTCTGGCCGAAGCCATAGCCACCAAGAAAACCAACTTTCGGGTTAGCAGCACAAGAGGGATTTCTGTCAGAGGTTCAAACGGCTGCCTTTGTAAAGCTGACAAGACCAGATTTAAATTCCAGGGGCAGAGGGATTCACATGCAAGACCCCCTGCAAGAAGGTTTTCATAAGCGAATGGGTGGCCAAGGGTCTTTGAAACCATATTGATAAAGCCGACACCTGCCCCTTTAGAGTACTAAGAGCCAACCCTTTGTCAACGCCAACCTGGAGGAATCGCAAGATCCTGTCAATAAAAAACTTTCGAGGATGCCATTTTTGAGACTCGCACCACTCCACATAGGTTCTCCAGACTCTGTAATAAATATTTCTGGAGACCGGTTTCCTAGCCTGAATCAACGTAGATATGACCTGATCTGAGAGGCCTCTGCCCTTAAGAATTAGGGATTCAGCTGCCAAGCCGTCAAATTTAGCTGCTGTGAAGCAGGATGGCAGATTGGGCCCTGAGACAGCAGATCTGGGCGCAGGGGGAGCGGCCATGTCGCCCCGACTGACATCTTCACGATGAGTGCGTGCCAAGCCCTCCTGGCTGGGGCCACCAGGATCACAGGCCTGCGCTCCACCCGGATCCTCCGTAGAAGGCGGGGAATCATCTGCAGTGGAGGGAACGCATACAGAAGAGAAAACTGGTGCCAAGGACAAACCAACGCATCGGTCCCGTAGGCCGAGGGATCCCTGGCTCGGGATATGAATTTGTCCAACTTTTTGTTGGATCTCGTTGCCATAATGTCCACCTCTGGGACTCCGAATCTTTGGCAAATCTCTTGGAATACCTGGGGGTGAAGAGACCATTCCCCCGGGAGCAACTGTTGACGACTCAAAAAATCTGCTTGAGAATTGTCTATCCCTGGGATGAACACCGCCGAGATGCAGGGTACATGGGCTTCGGCCCATGAGAAAATCAGGTTTACTTCTCTTTGGGCTGCTGGGCTCTTCGTGCCCCCCTGGTGGTTTATGTATGCCACCGCAGTGGCGTTGTCGGACTGTATCCTTACTGGCAGACCCTGAAGGGGGAGAGTCCAGGCGATCAGGGCCAGTCGAGCAGCTCTGATCTCCAAGATATTGATGGGAAGCAGTTTTTCTGCCCCCGACCACAGCCCTTGCTGGGTCTGTTCTTCTAGAACTGCCCCCCAACCTAACAGGCTGGCATCCGTGGATACTATCTTCCACGTGATGGGGCAAAAGGATTTCCCTTTTGACAAATTTTGAGAGACCAGCCACCAAGACAGGCTGCGCCGGACCTTCGGGGAGAGCACTAACGGACGATCTAACGCCTGAATGGATTTGTTCCAAGCAGAGAAAATGGCTGCCTGAAGATATCTGGTATGGATCTGGGCGTAGGGCACAGCCTCGAAGGCGGCCACCATCTTCCCCAGCAGTCGCATACATAGGCGAATAGTCGGCCTCTTCTTGCCTAAGATCACTTGAACTGCTTGAGCTATTGATCTGATCTTTGCTTGAGGTAAACTTATCCTCTGGCAGTCTGTATCTAGCCGAAGGCCTAGATATTCCAACTGCTTTGTGGGTTTCAATACCGATTTTTCTAGGTTTACAATCCACCCGAATTCCTCTAGATGCTGAACTGTGCGACCTACTGCCTGATTGAGGTTGGAAGCTGAGCTGTCGATAACCAGAAGATCGTCCAAGTATGCCAAGACTAAAATGCCTTCTGTCCTTAGGACGGCTAGCACCGGGGCTAACACCTTTGTGAATACCCGCGGAGCTGTTGCCAACCCGAAAGGGAGGACTACGAACTGGTAATGGCGGTGATCTATCATACAACGAAGAAACCTGTGATGTGCCGGGTAGATCGGCACGTGCAGATACGCATCTTTTATGTCTATAGATGCTAGAAAGTCGTCTTGATGTAGGCTGGCTGCCACCGAACGTATGGACTCTATACGAAAGGTCTGAATGTTTAGAAAGCGATTTAGGCGTTTGAGGTCCAAGATAGGCCTGAAGTCGCCATTGGGCTTTGGTATTATGAAAAGGTTGGAGTAGAATCCCAGACTCCATTCCTGGGTTGGTACTTCTACAATTACTCCATGGAGCCAGAGACGATCCAATGCTTTTACAAGAGAGGCCCTCTTTAATGGGTCGCTTGGAAGACTTGACCCCTGAAGATGAGGAGGGGGGACTTCCAGAAACTCTAGCTTGTAGTCCGTGGTTACCACGGATCTTACCCAAGAGTCGGGAATTCTGGCCTTCCACACTTCGGAGAAAAACCGAAGCCTTCCCCCCACCCAAAAGAGTGGGGGCGCCCCTTCATGAATCTGACTTGAGGACTGGTTTAACCGGCTTGCAAGGCCATGGCCTCTTGCCTGTCGTGGCTTGTCCTTGTGGGCGGCTATTAAATGCTGAACGCCCGGGAGGCCGTCGATACTGACGGGAAGTTGAAGGGGCCGAGCCTGTGAAGGCCTGTCGCTTAAATGCGGGCCCACGCGATCTTTTCTTGATAGGCAAGAAAGAACTTTTACCACTTGATATGGTCTGGATATATTTATCTAGGTTTTCACCGAATAGTCTCCCACCATGAAAGGGAAATCCTGCTAAAAGCTTTTTGCAGGGTGCCTCTGCTGACCAGTTTTTTAGCCACAAAAGGCGACGCATATGAACCAACAGCAGAGATAAACGGGATGCCTGTTGAACGGAGTCCTTAATAGCATCTACTGCAAAGCAGAGAGCCCTTGGTAGGTCAGCCAATTCACGAGCTTGCTGAGCCGGTATGTCCCTTAATATCGGTTTAGTCTGATCCTTTAAAGCCTGACAAACGCCAATGGCTGCCACTGCTGGCTGAACCACGGCACCTACTGTGGTAAAAGAAGCCTTCAGTAGGGTCTCCAACTTTTTGTCGACTGGATCTTTAAACACCTGGACATTTTCCACCGGACAGGTCAGGAATTTATTTACGCAGGAAATGGCTGCGTCCACGGTAGGGAGTGCCCATTTCTTTGCAAATTCTTCTTCCATAGGATAGAGAATGGTGAACCTTTTAGGAGGGATAAAAATCCTATCAGGTCGAGCCCAATCCTGAAAAATCACGCTCTCCAGAAGGGGGTGAACCGGGAAAGACGCACCACTCAATGGTGCCTTCAAGGAACCTAAAGAGGATACCGCAGGGGCTAATAGTTCTGACACTGGAAGTTTAAAAGCAGTGCGAACCATATCCGTCAGAGACTGGATCCACAGACTCTCTGCTTGAGAAGCCGAAAAAAATTTCATCTATAGTGGAATCTTCAATGTCTGACCCGTCAGGACTCAGGTCCGCTTGATCCCCCTGTGGGTCCAATTCCTCCGAAGAGAGGACCTCTGCATCCAAACACACCGTTCTAGGTGACGGGGATCTAGCCCGTTTGCCACCCGGCAAAGAGCGGGCAATTAAAGCAGTTAACCTTTTCTCTAGCCCACCCAGGGTGGATTCTAGCATTTCTTCCGTAACATAAATGGGAATGGGTTGATTGGGGGCCGCCTCTGCCCCTAGCACCCTCAATGGCTCCTGCATGATGCTGTTCGGTGGTCTATCTGGTGAGGGTGGGACCACTGGAGCCTGGCCCAAATCCTCTGACCCTGTTGGAGACCCCTTGACTTTTTTGGCACCTTTTGCAGCCTTAGCTGGTCCTGATCCCTTGGGAGCCATTGCACAACCTTGAGACACCCCTACAGCCAACACCCAACTGTTGTAGCTAGAAGTGAAACATTAATAAGGACAGGCTATGGTAAAAAAAAAAAAAAAAAAAAATGTTTTATTTTTTATTTTCATACGCCTGAGAAGGCGGCAATACCGAGGAGAGTCCTGTGAGTATTGCCACACCAATGCCCGTTAGCTGGAGTCCAAGGTTGCACCGACTCAGATACTGCCAGATCTAAGGCTGAGTCCCTTTAAGAAAAAAATCTTTTTTTTTTTTTTTTCCTGGTCAGTGTGGACTAAGTCCAGACCTGAAGATCCACAAACCACCACTGGGTGTCACTGTTAGCCAGAAATGGCTCAGCTGCGCGCTCTGTGTCCTCACTCTCCACTGCTCTCAGGAGGGAATGACCAGCCAGGAAATGCTTTTTTTTTTTTTGCTTTATCTGAGACCTGACGCTGCTGGCCCGCCCCCCCCCCCACGCTGAAACCAACATGGAGGAAGCAGAGAGCAGAGGAGAAGCCTGGACCAGCACTAGTAACACAGACACCCGGTAAGCCACTAATCTTTGTAGTGCACACATAGAGGAAGCTGTCCCCCTAGGCTTCCTAGGAAACAGGAGTTTTGTCAGCACTTCCTCTCTATACACGTGGGGCTGCAGTATCATGCTAACAGGCAGATCTGGGGGGAGTAGCAAAATACATATCTTTAAAAGCATATATATATCTACATGTTATCTGGGTAAACATTAGTACATCCCATCCTGCCTCAAAAGACATAGTGGAGATAGTGGCTGATGCACAAGCATATCATTAGCCAACCCAGAACCCCCAGGGGGATACCTACTGTCGAACCAAGTCCCGCAGGTTCCCTCTTACCTGCTCCACGCCGCAGGGTATTGCAAAATGCAAGAGGCCCAACCTTCCCCCATCTCCGTGGGTATTGTCTTGGACCTTCAGGGACCGGGGTCCTGTGTTAAGGAACCCACACCCCTGGGCCTATATAGCATCCTGGCATCAGTAGCGTTTAGTTCTTGGAAGAGACTAAGGCACTGGAGCCCAGAATCCAGCCCTCCAAGGAGAGGCATTATAGGCAAAACCCCACTCCAGCAGGGCCCGGGTACCGTACACCTTGGCTTTGAAGCACTTCGGACGGATCCGGCTAGCTATCCTGGGTCCCGAGACCTCCGAGGGACAGCTAGACGTGACCAACACCTAAGACACTGGCGAAAAAACTGAAGCACTCCCAGTGGGAGGGGGTTATATAGGGAGGAAACTTCCTGTGAAATTGATTACACCAGTGTCCACACCTGAAGGTACCCATATAACCCAAGTGTAATGGCTATGCGCTCTGTGTCCCGTGATGTACGATAAAGAAAATAATATTAGGGGAAACCTTCCTACGGGGACACCTGTTCTTGTGATGGTGGAGGAAAGTTTCCTACTCACTTCCTGTTGTCCCTGGAGAAGAAATAGAGGGATCATTTTCCTGTGTGGACATCTGTGACAGCCAAGATTTCCACTCAGTTCCTGTTGTCACTGGAATAGAAACAGGAGTGGAAATTTCCTGGTGGGGACACCTGTTCTAATGACAAGACAAGATTTCCACTCACTTCCTGTTGTGTCTCTGAAAGGGGAAGTGAGGGGTAAATCACTGCAATAATGAAACGACACACACAAAAAGAAAATGCTAGTGGCTTTAATTCTTTCCCGCTCTATCCAAAAGGTTTTGGTTGGGGTGCCCAGTAGCGAAAGCGGGAGCCCCTCACAGCGACCAGACCTGAGAAGCCAACATCCCGGATCTCACAACGGGAGTCTCTGAGGGATTTACGAAGCCATCTCATCATTTACCGTTCAGTAAGAAAAGTTAGGCTGCGTGCCCCGAGTAGGCCGGATACGGAATCTTCATTCCAGCCGCTAATTCAGACCTCAAGTCGTTTTGGCGGCTGCACAGCGTCTCTCGTGGCGCAGGAGGTTGCAGCTCTGGGAGAAGGAGCGCCCGCACTTGCCGCACACGAACGGCCTCTCTCCCGTGTGCACGCGCTGGTGTTTGACCAGTGTGGACTTCAGGGCGAAGCATCGGCCGCACTCTGTGCACTGGAAGGGCTTCTCTCCGGAGTATCGGACGATGGTAGACCTGACCAAGAAGCTCCGCTCCCCCACGCAGGGGCTGGATGGCCTGTCCAGGTGACAGCTTTGGTGCTTAAGGAACGTCGACTCCGACTCGAAGGAGAGCCGGCAGATGGCACAGGAAAAGCGGTGGTTGGCGCCGTGGGCTTTCTGGTGGAAGGAGAAGTCTGAGGGGTCCGTGAAACATTCATCACACTCCGTGCAGTGATACAACTTCACTTCCACTTCCGAATGGTCTGTCAGAGATAAAAAAACGTACAAAAAGGTCACCAGACTGAATGGTTTACATGAGTCGTTCTCAACCCCTAGGGCATGGCCCACTGCTGGAGCCACGGCCTTCCTTTTCCCGGGCCTCCGACTAGCTGCAGATTCCCCAACCTCCTACAAGGCCTCCCAGATTCCATAGGGCTATCCAACCTCCCATAGAGGCTCGCAGTGCCCCTCAACTTCTCATGGTGCCCCCCCCAGGACTCATAAGAGCTTGCTCCAGAGACCCCCCATCCCCCAGAGGTGTCCACAGCTTCCTCCAGAGACCCCCCCCCCATAAGTGTCCACAGCTTCCTCCAGAGACCCCCCCCCCCATCATCCAGAGGTGTCCACAGCTTCCTCCAGAGACCTCCCCACCCCCCAGGAGGTGTCCACAGCTTCCTCCAGAGACCCCCATCCCCCAGAGGTGTCCACAGCTTCCTCCAGAGACCTCCCCACCCCCCAGGAGGTGTCCACAGCTTCCTCCAGAGACCCCCCCCCCCATAAGTGTCCACAGCTTCCTCCAGAGACCCCCCACCCCCAGAGGTGTCCACAGCTTCCTCCAGAGACCCCCCATCATCCAGAGGTGTCCACAGCTTCCTCCAGAGACCTCCCCACCCCCCAGGAGGTGTCCACAGCTTCCTCCAGAGACCTCCCCACCCCCCAGGAGGTGTCCACAGCTTCCTCCAGAGACCTCCCCAGGTGTCATCCACAGCTTCCTCCAGAGACCTCCCCACCCTCCAGGGGGTGTCCACAGCTTCCTCCAGAGACCCCCCATCCCACAGAGGTGTCCACAGCTTCCTCCAGGGACCCCCCCACCCCTAGAGGTGTCCACAGCTTCCTCCAGAGACCCCCATCCCCTAGAGGTGTCCACAGCTTCCTCCAGAGACCCCCCATCCCCTAGAGGTGTCCACAGCTTCCTCCAGAGACCCCCCATCCCCCAGAGGTGTCCACAGCTTCCTCCAGAGACCCCCCACCCCTAGAGGTGTCCACAGCTTCCTCCAGAGACCCCCATCCCCTAGAGGTGACCACAGCTTCCTCCAGAGACCCCCCCCATCCCCCAGAGGTGTATGGTTTAAAGAATGTCAAGCAAAATTGTCGGCCCTCACGCATGTTCACTTCATCAAATATGGTACTCTTTGAAAAAAAAAAGTTTGGACACCCCTGCTTTAGCTTATAACCTCTGACCCTATCCGAACCTTCACCTCCAACCATCCCAAGCCCCGATCAGCAACATTTCTAATCCATACAGAGATTTTCCTTGCATTGCGCTTCAACAAACTGGCACTGCAGATCCAATTCTCTCTATCACTTCAGTCTCACCTTCTGTGATGTGATCTGGTTCAATCTCTTCCTCCTTACACCGGATTATTAGATCTTCGGCCTCCACCTATCACATAAGAACACATTGTGCCGATCATGAAATGTCACACAGAAGACACCATACATGAGTCTGGAATGGACAGAGGAGAAGATGAGCCAGGAAAGGACGGCTATACCTGGTAATCCTCTGTATCTGTCCTGTTCTCCCTCTCGGAGCAGTCCTGAAGATAGGGGGCGCTCCCACAGCTTTCTGCCCGTTTCCTCTTACTGCAGCCACCTGGGTACAAAATACATGAACACAGAGGTGTCAGTTCAGCTTGTGAAAGTGAATCTAGACCCAGGGTTTGACAAATTTGCTTGGAATCTAGGAGCCAGCTCAAAAAAATTAAGAGCCAGAAAGCGCGCCCCGTCCCGCCAAGCTTGTGCGCAGAAGCGAACGCATACGTGAGTAGCGCCCGCATATGTAAACGGTGTTCAAACCACACATGTGAGGTATCGCCGCGATCGTTAGAGCGAGAGCAATAATTCTAGCTCCAGACCTCCTCCAACTCAAAACATGCAAAAAAAATATTAAAACGTCGCCTGTGGAGATTTTTAAGGGTGAAAGTTTGTCGCCATTCCACGAGCGGACGCAATTTTGAAGCGTGACGTGTTGGGGATCAATTTACTAAGCGTAACATTATCTTTCACAATAGTCAGTCAGTGAGGCCTCGGATTAGCAGCAGGAGCTCCACACGGCGCACGGCTCCCAGGAGTGGGAACGTGTGTGCTATAGCTCCAGGCAGGTGTAGGAGGTAGACAGGCAGGCTAGGTCTCCCAGCCTCTCCCTGCTAGCTTCAGCCCCAGCCCCAGCACTGCTCGTCCCCAACCTGGCCTTTCTCCTCCATCACTCCTTCACAGAACCACAGCGGATCAGCTCCCTGGCCCTCTGGCCCCAGGTAAGAAATTGCTGTCGGCCGTCCTTGTCAGGACAGCCGTGGCAAACATTTCATGCCCCCTCGGCTTTCTTCTACCTTTATACTCCTTCCCCTGTGCCCCCATACCATCATCGCTAATCGTGAAATTCTTAGCACACCCGCGCCAGCCTGCTTTGAATCGCGGGGCCGCGATCCAGGCAAGACCGCGGCTTCACCCGCGGCCTACCGCTGCGGCGCTCCCCACACCTCCACGCCTTTCCTCCACCCCCTATCCCCCCATACCGCCAACTGAGACACCCACCAACTACCCTCCAGCCAGAAGCCCGCCTTCCTAGGGCATTCCTTTTTTACACCCGCGCCGGCCTGCACTGATTCGCGGGGCCGCGATCTAGGAAAGACCGCGGCTCCACCCGGGGCCTACCGTCGCGGCGCTCCCCACTCCCTGTATCCCCCCAAATCCTCTAGGAATTCCCCCTTCCTTATTAAGACAGCCACCTTTTCCCTGGCTTACCTGTGGGGCCCCCAGTACTTCCATCCATCCCAGCTGTCTGCTCCAGGCTGCATCCTGCTGCCTGATCAGGCAGCTCTCCTGCTATATTAGCAAGAAGCATACCCCTAACCCCCAGCCACTGCTCCTATTAACACTTGATCCAGGGCTCATCCGATCGCCTTTTCACAGGGGTCAGGAAGGAATTTTTTTACCCCACCGGAGCACATTGGCCTAGCACCGCTAGGGTTTTTTTTGCCTTCCTCTGGACCAAGCCTGGAGAGAGGAATCGGCGAATTCCTCTCCCCATCACCCCGGAAGCTCCCCCCTCCCCCCCTCCCCGGTGCTTGGCGACCATGGCACATCAGCAATATTCTGCTGAAACCATTTGGAGTTTGAGGCAATCCGCCGCAATACTACCAGCCATCACCAAAAAAGCCATAAAAATTGAGCGAATATGGAGAGTCGATCAACGATCGACTGTCAGGTATTTCAGCCATTCACCCCAACCTAAGCACATATCTTGTGCTTTGATCAATACAAGATCGGCAGTAAAACACCGACTGGAAATCCGTGACCTCATTTTACAATGCGACTTAGATTGCCTCTTTATTACAGAGAGCTGGCTTACAGCCGACTGTAACACCATTCTAGGAGAACTGGTGCCAGAAAATTACCGTATCGTAACGGAAAACAGAATAGGGCAAAGAGGGGGAGGACTGGCGGTAATCCACAAGATGCACCTTGCGGTCACTAAACCAGCCCTTCAAAACCCTCTTCCATTCATGGAAACCCTTACCCTGCAATTGCAAACAAATTCCAAGGAGACTATCCACATTCTTCTCTGCTATAGGCCACCCGGCCCAAAATCGCAGCTGATATCTCCATTAACGGAGTTTGTCTCCACTTACACCCTCAACAGCAAACATGTTCTGCTGCTCGGGGACTTCAATCTCTGGGCCAACTCCGCGCAAGACCCCATTGCCGACGCCTGTATCGACCACCTGGAAGGACTAGGCCTTCAGCAACTAGTATGTGGGCCCACACATGCTTCTGGTCACACGCTCGATCTTATTTTCAGGCAAGATCTGAAAATAAAAATCTTGGAAAATGAACCATTGCCATGGACCGATCACCATGCAATTAAATTCATTATTTCCGAATTCCCCCCCTTAACAAAAACATCAAACCCAGTGACAACACACTGGACCAGATGTCAGAAGAAGCTCCACTCGGAACTCTTCAAAGCCACGTTAGGGGAAAAAATAAATACAATTCAGCCGCACCTAACAGCGGAAGAAACATTAGAGGCCATAAACACAGCACTATTGCAGTCAGCTGACTTGATAGCGCCGAAACGAAAGACCCAGATCAGGAAAAATAACTCCAGCTGGTTCAACAACCAGCTGGCGTCACTGAAGCAAGAGCGCAGAAGGGCAGAAGCAGCCTGGAAAAGAAATTCTTCAGATGAGAACCTCTCGATCTACAAGGTAATAACCAGAAAATACTACAAGCAAATCTTCGAAGCCAAGAAAAACTATTTTTCTGAGGCTATCAACGGTGCCCTAAATCGCCCCCGCGAACTCTTCAAGATGGTCACTCAGACCATGAATCCAGGATGTCTTGAAGCCCCCAACTTGGACACACAAGAATTTTGCGATGAGTTATCGGATTGCTTCATTAACAAAATTGAGGCAATCCGGCAAAGCATTCAGCAAAACAATTGCTCTCCCAGCCCCCCCCGTAGTTATTTACACAGCACCGGCAGCAATTCACCAAAGTTAGGTGAGTTCATGCTGGAACCCATCTCCATTCAGACAACAAAAAATATCATCGGCACTCTGCGCAACAGCACTGCGCCAAATGATATTATCCCCACCAAACTGCTGAAGGAATGCGCCGACATCCTGGCACCTCCTGTCACGCAGCTTATCAACCAATCCTTCAGGGAGGGCATAATGCCCCCCCAGCTGAAGGAGGGCTTTATTCAACCCATATTGAAGAAAGCCACCCTGGATCCGAAGGATCCACTCAATTGGCGCCCCATAACAGGCCTAAATGTTCTCTCCAAGGTAATGGAGAAGGCAGTGGTACAGCAGCTGCAACAGCATCTAGACACCCACAACCTACTAGACCCATTTCAATCAGGATTCCGTCCCGGACACGGGACGGAAACAGCATTGCTTAAGATATGGGACGACGTTCTCGAGGCCGCAGACGAAGGAGAATCTTCTCTTCTGGTTCTGCTGGACCTAAGCGCAGCCTTTGATACAGTAGATCACAAGCTATTATTGACTCGGCTGGCTAAAATAGCCAAAGTCGCAGAAAACGATCTATCCTGGTTCTCCTCTTTTTTGGATAACCGATCGCAAATAGTGAAGTTAGGACCCTTCACTTCTGAACAACGCACATTATCATGCGGGGTCCCTCAAGGATCTCCCCTGTCGCCGATGTTATTCAACATCTATGTGCGTCCTCTTTTCGAAATCATCAGCAGCCAAAAACTGCTATATCACTCTTATGCAGACGACACGCAACTGTACTTCCGCATTTGCAATAAAAAGGATCACCACCTCAATCTAGAGACATGCCTCTCTCTGATAGAGGACTGGATGACAAAGAGTTATCTCAAACTCAACGGAGCGAAAACAGAACTTCTTCTGTTTCACGCTAAGCGTAGGAACCAATCAGCAACAACCTGGTTCCCCCCGCCCATTCTGGGCAAAATCATCTCCCCTAGCGCCAAAGTCAAAAGTCTTGGGGTCATCTTTGACTCCGACATGACAATGAACGCACAAATAGGGTCAGTAGTCAGCGGATCTCACCATCTGCTGCGCCTACTACGCAGACTTATTCCTTTCATTCCCAAGAAAGATGTAGCGGTCGTGGTGGGAGCAATTGTAAACTCCAGATTGGACTATGCAAATGCCCTTTACCTCGGACTCCCTAAGTACCAAATTGCTCGTCTTCAAGTCGTTCAAAATACAGCCGCCAGACTTGTGACTGGGAAAAAACCCTGGGAATCAATCTCACCTTCACTGAGATCCCTTCACTGGCTACCAGTTAAAGACAGAATCACCTTTAAAGCTCTCTGTCTAACGCATAGATGTATTCATGGGAATGCTCCCCATTATCTATGCGAAAAGTTAAAAATTCAGAATCCCAATCGTATTCTACGATCCACCAATCAAAATCGGCTTCAGATACCGAAAGCCAGATACAAGTCCAAAGGGGACAGAAGATTCGCTGTCCAAGGTCCAAGGCTATGGAACGCCCTACCAGCCAGCATTCGGCTGGAGGAGAACTACTTGGTCTTCAGGAGAAAGATTAAGACTCATCTCTTTTGATTCCAAAGGAGACAGGAACAACAAGCGCCCAGAGGCGATTTACTTCGCATGTGCTGCGCTATATAAGTTTTCATTCATTCATTCATTCATTCATAAAAAAATTGCGCTAACTTTACTGTTAAAAAAAAAAGTGTATTTTTCCCAAAAAAGTGCGATTGTAAGGCCGCTGCGCAAATACGGTGTGACAGAAAGTATTGCAACGACCGCCATTTTATTCTCTAGGGTGTTAGAATAAAAAATATATATATAATGTTTGGGGGTTCTAATTAGAGGGAAGGAGATGACAGGGGAAGCTCCATTAGAATTGCTGGTTTACTTGTCTGTCATGCCAACTTGCACCACAAGTTAGCGCCAGATCACAGAAGGAAGCTTAGGCCTGCAGAAGGCCGCAAAGCCGCGTCCTCAATTACCGGCCGACGCGATCGCACGGCGGGGGAGTTGGGGGCACACGGAGACGCAGGATGGGTGTCTCTATGCGCTCCCACCTCCCCGCAATTGTGTCGGGCCGAGCCGGCCGGTAAATGAGGCCGCGGCTCTGCGGCCTTCTGCAGGCCTAAGCTTTCCCGGGCGCCAGGTCGCTAATTCTAGACAATTGCGACCAGGCGCCTGGATTTTGTCGAACCCTGATCTAGGGGAAGAATAATACTTCAGTTGTGTCTGTTAGCAGCCCAAAGCAATATATATATATATATACACACACATATATACACATATACACACACACACACACACAGTTGAGCTCATAAGTTTACATACCCTGGAAGAATTTATGATTTCTCGGCCATTTTTCAGAGAATATGAATGATAACACAACAACTTTTCTCTCGGTCATGGTTAGTGTTTGGCTGAAGCCATTTATTATCAATCAACTGTGTTTACTCTTTTTATATCATAATGACAACCGAAACTACCCAAATGACCAAAAGTTTGCATACCCCGGTGAATTTGGCCTAATAACATGCACACAAGATGACACAAAGGGGTTTGAATGGCTATTAAAAAGTAACAATCCTTACCTGTGATCTGTTTGCTTATAATTAGTGTGTGTGTGTATATATATATATATATATATATATATATATATATATATATATATATATATATATATATATATATATATATATAAATAAAAGGTCAATGAGTTTCTGGACTCCTGACAGACCCTTGCATCTTTCATCCAGTGCTGCACTGATGTTTCTGGATTCTGAGTCATGGGGAAAGCAAAAGAATTGTCAAAAGATCTGCGGGAAAAGGTAGTTGAACTGTATAAAACAGGAAAGGGATATAAAAAAGATATCCAAGGAATTGAGAACGCCAATCAGCAGTGTTCAAACTCTAATCAAGAAGTGGGAAATGAGGGGTTCTGTTGAAACCAAACCACGGTCAGGTAGACCAACTAAAATTTCAGCCACAACTGCCAGGAAAATTGTTCGGGATGCAAAGAAAATCCCACAAATAACTTTAGGTGAGATACAGGACTCTCTGAAAACATGTGGTGTGGCTGTACAAGATGCACAATAAGGGGACACTTGAAGAAAGACGGGCTGCATGGTCGAGTCTCCAGAAGAAAGTCATTACTACACAAATGTCACAAAGTATCCCGCTTACAATACGCCAAACAGCACAGAGACAAGCCTCAAACCTTCTGCCACAAAGGTATTTGGAGTGATGAGACCAAAATTGAGCTTTTTGGCCACAACCAGAAACACTACATTTGGAGAGGAGACAACAAGGCCTATGATGAAAGGTCCACCATCCCTACTGTGAAACACGGCGGTGGATCGCTGATGTTTTGGGGATGTGTGAGCTACAAAAGGCAAAGGAAATTTGGTCACAATTGATGGCAAGATGAATGCAGAATGTTATCAAAAAATACTGGAGGAACATTTCATTCATCAGCCAGGAAGCTGCGCATGGGACGTACTTGGACATTCCAACATGACAATCATCCAAACCACAAGGCCAAGTCCACCTGTCATTGGCTACAGCAGAATAAAGTGAAGGTTCTGGGAGTGGCCATCTCAGTCTCCTGACCTCAATATCATTGAGCCCCTCTGGGGAGATCTCAGACGTGCCGTTCATGGAAGACAGCCCAAGAATTTACAGGAACTGGAAGAGGAATGAGGAGCTTTACCATCTGAGGAGATAAAGAGCCTCATCCACCAATACCACAAAACACTTTAAGCTGTCATTGATGATAAAGGGGCAATACACGGAATTAAGAACTGGGGTATGTAAACTTTTGATTAATTTGGGCAGTTTCTGTTGCCATTATGATATAAAAAGAGGAAACACAGTTAATTGATAATAAATGGCCTCAGCCAAAACACCGACCATGAGAGAAAAGTATTTGTTTTATCATTCATAAAAGAAATCATAAATTCTGCCAGGGTATGTAAACTTATGAGCACAACTGTATCTACTATAGAATAATAAAAACCAAATGACTGATAAACTGTCACTGGCTCTCTGAATTTCATTTCCTGGCGCCAATCCACACGTATGCCGCCATGTTGGTGCTGGGAAAGTAGACTAGAGCTCAGGGCCGGGCCGAGGGGTAAGGCAGAAGAGGCATCAGCCTGGGGCGCCTTATCAGGATGGCGGTGCATTTAGATATGGGGGTGATCTTTTATAATAAAAAATAAATCCTGGATTTGGGAGTCAGTCAGAAAAAGGATATTTGCTTTAAGACCCCTTTCACACGGGGGCGATTATCAGGGGTTAATGCTGCATCCTCCTACATACGGTAAATATATATATTTGGTCTTCAAAACGCGCATTTCTCTTAATGTTATGGCACTTTTGTGAAAATTAAAGTGGATGTAAATCCTTACAGACCACTTAGACCTACAGGTAAGCCTAGATTAAGGCTCACCTGTAGGTGCAACATATCTCCTTAACCACTTAAGGACCGCCTAACGCCGATATACGTGGGCAGAATGGCACAGCTGGGCACAATCACGTAAAGGTAAGTCCCCTTTAAGTGCCCAGCCACCGGCGCGTGCCTGCGACCCGGTCCAAAGCTCCGTGACCGCGCCCACGGGAGCTGAAGAACGGGGAGAGGTGAGTGTAAACAAACCTTCCCCGTTCTTCTCTGTGGCAGTGACACTGATCGTCTGTTCCCTGATATAGGGAACGATGATCACTGATGTCACACGTCCAGCCCCGCCCCCCCCTACAGTTAGAAACACATATGAAGTCACACTTAACCCCTACAGTGCCCCCTAGTGGTTAACTCCTAAACTGCAATTGTCATTTTCACAGTAATCGGTGCATTTTTATAGCACTTTTCGCTGTGAAAATGACAATGGTCCCAAAAATGTGTCAAAATTGTCCGAAAAGTGTCCGCCGTAATGTCGCAGTCACGAAAAAAAAAATTACGCTGCCATTAGTGGTAAAAATAAATTTTTTTATAAAAATGCCATAAAACTATCTCCTATTTTGTAAACGCTATACATTTTGCGAAAACCAACCGATAAACGCTTATTGCAATTTTTTTACCAAAAATAGGTAGAAGAATACGTATCGGCCTAAACTGAGGAAAAAAAATGATATATATATATATATTGGGGGGATATTTATTATAGCAAAAAGTAAAAAATATTGATATTTTTTTTCAAAATTGTCGCTCTATTTTTGTTTATAGCGCAACAAATAAAAACCGCAGCGGTGATCAAATACCACCAAAAGAAAGCTCTATTTGTGGGGAAAAAAGGACGCCAATTTTGTTTGGGAGCCGCGTCGCACGACCGCGCAATTGTCAGTTAAGGCGACGCAGTGCCAAATCGCAAAAACTGGCCGGGTCCTTTACCTGCATAATGGTGCGGGCTGAAGTGGTTAATACAATTTCCTATTTTAAGTGTTACTACAAACAGTAATGAGCGGACTGTTATCCCCCCCACAGTAGCCGACAGCACCATCAATGAGAAAAGAACAACATTTACTACAACGACCATTCTAGGAAGATTACACCTCTCACCTGAGGTCATGTGATCAGCTTCTTCCCGCTTACACTGCTCGGGAGATATCCACGTCCCCTCCTGTACAAAACACAGCACATCAATTCTTCACTCCTACAGAACAGCAGGACGGGCAATACAACACAATACTGCAACACAATACACAACACAACAATACACCACCACAACACTACAAAACACAGCACATCAATTCTTTACTCCTACAGAACAGCAGGACGGGCAATACAACACAATACTGCAACACAATACACAACACAACAATACACCACCACAACACTACAAAACACAGCACATCAATTCTTCACTCCTACAGAACAGCAGGACGGGCAATACAACACAATACACTACACAACAACACACCAACACACTACACAACACACCAACACACTACACAACAACACACCAACACACTACACAACACACCAACACACTACACAACAACACACCACACAACAACACACCAACACAACAATACACAACAACACACCAACACAACAATACACAACAATACACAACAATACACAACACAACAATACACAACACAACAATACACAACAATACACAACACAACAATACACAACAATACACAACACAACAATACACAACACAACAATACACAACACAACAATACACCAACACGCTACACAACAACACACACCAACACACCAACACAACACACCACACCAACACAACAATACACAACACAACAATACACAACAATACACAACACAATACACAATACAACACAACGGCTACAGAATTGTGAGAGTAATCATATCAAATTTCATTTTTTCACTTAACCACTTGCCGATCGTTATACATCGGTAGGTCGGCACGATCCCGCAAACCACCGTAGTTGTACGTCGGTCCATTTAAAGGGGTTGTAAAAGTATTTTTCCCTAAATAGCCTCCTTTCCCTTAGTGCAGTCCTCCTTCACTTACCTCATCCTTCCATTTTGCTTTTAAATTTCCCCTTTTCTTCTGAGAAATCCTCACTTCCTGTTCTTCTGTCTGTAACTCCACACAGTAATGCGGGGCTTTCTCCCTGGTGTGGAGTGTCATGCCCGCCCCCTCCCTTGGACTACAGGAGAGAGTCAGGACGCCCACTAACACACAGCTCCTTTCTCTATCTGCAAATTAGAGAGTGTCCTGACCCTCATGCTTGCCCCCTCCCCCTCAAGAAGCTTTCTCCACACCAGGGAGAAAGCCTCGCATTACTGTGTGGAGTTACAGACAGAAGAACAGGAAGTGAGGATTTCTCAGAAGAAATAAGGACATTTAAAAGCAAAATCAAAAGATGAGGTAAGTGAAGGAGGAGTGCACTAAGGTAAAGGAAGCTATTTAGGGAAAAAATGTTTTACCTTTACAACACCTTTAAGCGGATAGTAGGTGCATGCACGCGACCCGCTGCAACGTGGGGGTTCTGATGCTCGTGACCGGCGGTCGTGACGATCACCGGCTGCGAGCGATCACGAGCGGCAGAACAGGGCCCTGTACATAGTATGTAAGCACACACATCCCTGTTCAGTGAGGAGAGACAGATCTCGAGTTCCTAATAGCTAGGAACCACGATCTGCAATTTCTTCTAGGTCAGTCCCCTCCCCCTTTAGTTAGAACACGCATTAGGGAACACAATTAACCCCTTGATCGCCCCCCCCCTAGTGTTAACCCCTTTCCTGCTAGTCACATTTATACAGTAATCAGTGCAGTTTTATAGCACTAATCGCTGTGTAAATGTGAATGGTTCCAAAAATGTGTCAAAAGGTATCTGCCGCAATGTCACGGTCACAATAAAAATCGTAGATCACCGGCATCACTAGTAAAAAAAAAAAAAAAAATGCAGTTAATCTTTCCCCTATTTTGTAGATGCTATAACTTTTGCGCAAACCAGTCAAACGCCTATTACCAAAAATAGGTAGAAGAATACGTATCGGCCTAAAGTGAGGAAAAAAAAATATATAATTTTTATAGATTTTTTGGGGATATTTATTATAGCAAAAAAAAATAAAAAAATATAGCATTTTTTTAAATTGTCGCTTTATTTTTGTTTATAGCAAATAAAAAAAAAAAGAATAAAAATGCCATAAAACTATCCTCTATTTTGTAAACGCTATAACTTTTGCGCAAAACAAACCGATAAACGCTTATTGCGAGTTTTTTTTACCAAAAATATGTAGAAGAATACGTATCGGCCTAAACTGGTGGGGGGGGGGGGGGGATTTTTTAGTTTTATATATTTTTTGGGAATATTTATTACAGCAAAAGGTAAAAAATATTGTTTTTTTTCAAAATTGTCGCTCTATTTTTGTTTGTAGCACAAAAAAAAAACAAAAAAAAACGCAGAGGTGATCAAATACCACCAAAAGAAAGCTCTATTTGTGGGGAAAAAAGGACGCCAATTTTGTTTTGGTACGTCGCACGACCGCGCAATTGTCAGTTAAAGCGACGCAGTGCCGAATCGCAAAAAGTGCTCTGGTCAGGAAGGGGGGTAAATTCTTCCGGGCTGAAGTGGTTAAGTTCCAGCACTTAGGTAGAATCCGCGGCGGCGGCGTAGCGTAAGCCCTTTACACTACGCCGCTACAACTTACTGGAGCAAGTGGCGTATTCTCCAAGCACTTGCTCCGTAGTTTGCGGCGGCGTAGTGTAAATGGCCCCGGCGTATCCCAGCGTAATTCAAAGGGGGCGGCTTGTATTTAAATTAAGTGCGCCCCCGCGTTGATAGAACTGCGCGAATGCGCCAGCCGGGAAAAAAGCCCAGTGCGCATGCTCCAGCTCACGTCGGAAAGCGTCGTTGAAACCGACGCGATCGTCACTTACGCAATGCCCTATTCGCAAACGACTTAGTAAAACGACGGAAAAAGACGACGCTGACCTGACGCCATACTTAACATGGCATACGACGGAACTTCGCAAGCCTACCCCTCATATAGCAGGGGTAGGTTTACGATTACGGAAACGACGACGGGGCGGCGTAAAAACGTTCGGGAATCGTCGTATTAGGCTCATTTGCAAAGGCAAATGAGAAATCAACGTAAAGGCCACCTAGCGGCCAGCGAAGTAATTACATCTAAGATCCGACGGTGTAAGTGTTTTACACCTGTCGGATCTTCGCCGTATCTATGTGTAACTGATTCTATGAATCAGACGGAAAAAACAGAGATACGACGGTGTTTCCTATGATACACCATCGTATCTCTTTTGAGAATCTGGCCCTTAGTGTTTGAGGAAAAAAAAAAATCCCTGGTTATATTTATCTGCTCTGTGTAATGATTTTGCACAGAGCAGCCCCGATCATCCTCTTTGGGGGTCCCCCGATGGCTCTCCCAACTCCTCTTGCCTTCCCCCCCCCCTAAAAACTCATGGGGGCCCACTCCCGAGCCCCACTGCCTGTGTCCATAGACACAAACAGCGTGGCTTTGCCCCCCCCCTTTCCCTCGTCATAGGATTTGATGGACAGCACCTGGGCATTCCATAAAAAAAACTCCTCTTTGCCCAAATCACAGATCTGTACTTTCATTTCCAAATGTGACCAGCAGTGGGGGTGGGGGAAGGGTGGGCAGCATACAAGTTAGTAACGGCCTCATTTTTTTAGAGGTTTCAGGCGACACTCTGCTTCTTTGCCTTCCTTAGCCATTTACTGTATAGCCATCACACACAATGAAGTTCCAGCCGGCAGCAAAAAAAATAAAAAATGAGGGAACCTTACCCTCAGCTGCTGGGAGTTGACCTGTAAGTTGTAACCTTCATTGTACAAGTAGTGCTGCCATAGAGAAAAGAAGAAGAAGCAAAAACAATGGCAAGTATACATTAGTGAATTATACAATATAAGGGTGCAAGTAGGATATAAACTTAAAGCCCAACTCCGGGCAAAAAAAAAAAAAAGTATTCCCATGCAATTAGGTTTTGGGACTGCATGGGTTAACGGCTCGTTTTTTTTGTCTGGAGGGGGGGGGGGGGGGGTTGGAGAACAGAGACCTACTCCCCTAATCTTCCAAGACCCAGTCCCTGTGATTACACCCTATCCCCCATCTGATCCCCAATCCCCCCCCCCCCAGGGTCCCAGCAGTCCTGTGGGGAGGACAGTTCCTGACGTCATCGTGCCCAAAGACCTGCTCTGGACATGAGGACGTCGGTAACAGTCCACTGTCACTGCCGGATCATGGGGAGCGCCGTTTGGTGGTGGAGCGAAGGATCAAGACAGGATAAGCTCCCCCCCCCTGGATAAAATAAGCACTTCCATACCGCGCAAATTCCAGCACTCCTCTTCTACATGTAAAAATATAATTTTTTTGTTGCTAGAAAACTCAAAGCCCCCAAATATTATGTATATTTTTTTTTAGCCGACACCCTACGGCCGTGGTCATCACCCCTGTGCTCAGGGGCCGACCACCACTAACAGGCCTGCCCTCAGGGGCCGACCAACACTAACAGGCCTGCCCTCAGGGGCCGACCAACACTAACAGGCCTGCCCTCAGGGGCCGACCAACACTAACAGGCCTGCCCTCAGGGGCCGACCAACACTAACAGGCCTGCCCTCAGGGGCCGACCAACACTAACAGGCCTGCCCTCAGGGGCCGACCAACACTAACAGGCCTGCCCTCAGGGGCCGACCAACACTAACAGGCCTGCCCTCAGGGGCCGACCAACACTAACAGGCCTGCCCTCAGGGGCCGACCAACACTAACAGGCCTGCCCTCAGGGGCCGACCAACACTAACAGGCCTGCCCTCAGGGGCCGACCAACACTAACAGGCCTGCCCTCAGGGGCCGACCAACACTAACAGGCCTGCCCTCAGGGGCCGACCACCACTAACAGGCCTGCCCTCAGGGGCCGACCACCACTAACAGGCCTGCCCTCAGGGGCCGACCACCACTAACAGGCCTGCCCTCAGGGGCCGACCACCACTAACAGGCCTGCCCTCAGGGGCCGACCAACACTAACAGGCCTGCCCTCAGGGGCCGACCAACACTAACAGGCCTGCCCTCAGGGGCCGACCAACACTAACAGGCCTGCCCTCAGGGGCCGACCAACACTAACAGGCCTGCCCTCAGGGGCCGACCAACACTAACAGGCCTGCCCTCAGGGGCCGACCAACACTAACAGGCCTGCCCTCAGGGGCCGACCAACACTAACAGGCCTGCCCTCAGGGGCCGACCAACACTAACAGGCCTGCCCTCAGAGGCCAACCAACACTAACAGGCCTGCCCTCAGGGACCACCACCACTAACAGGCTGGCCCTCAGGGGCCGACCACCACTAACAGGCCTGCCCTCAGGGGCCGACCACCACTAACAGGCCTGCCCTCAGGGGCCACCACCACTAACAGGCCTGCCCTCAGGGACCACCACCACTAACAGGCCTGCCCTCAGGGACCACCACCACTAACAGGCCTGCCCTCAGGGACCACCACCACTAACAGGCCTGCCCTCAGGGACCACCACCACTAACAGGCCTGCCCTCAGGGACCACCAACAGGCCAGGTTTGCAAGAGAACTGAAATACATGACAGGTGAAATAATTTACTGCTCAGTGATTGCAGTATTCTAGTCTGCATCTCCCCAAGGAAATACATAAAACCTGGCCTGTTCGTGGGCCCTGAGGACAGGGTTGATTATCACTGCTCTAGGGGGAAAAAATGGCGGTCATTGCAACTTTATGTCACACGGTATTGGCACAGTAATTTTTTGAATGCAATTTTTTTGGGGCAGAAAAAAAAACATTCATGAATAAAATTGGCCTGGGCAAGAAAGGGGGTAAAAGTGCCCAGTAGGCAAGTGGTTAATGAAGACCAATACTCTGATTGTAAGAATTCAGGGACGATACAACAAAAGTCTGGGAACATGGCTAACCAGAATAGCCGACATCTTCTGCCTGTACCTCATAATCCTGAGCCATAGCATGGTTATCTTCTGCCATAAAGTCCTCCTGATGATAGGGGGCGCTCACACAGCTTTCCACTGTCTTCTCAGTTCCGGCACCTTCAGGAGATACATAGAAAGCCAGGTTTAAAAAACCCAACAATTGTTTAAATGCCCATTTATTAAACCTGTGCCTCTATATAAGGAAGACACGACTCTTACCCACTGAGCGGGGAGTATCCAGATCACTGTCCTCCTTATGGAACCCTGAATGGTCCCACCCCTTCAGGGACAAGCTGGGCACCTCCTCATGTTTTATTAGAACCTGCAATGTAGAAGTGAAGTTTACAGAGAGATGGTCACCTCTAATGTATATTCTTCTTAATCAGTCTTTATACAGTATCTGGTGGTGTGTGTATAGGGAAGGAGCTCTTGAGAGGTGTCCATCTTGGAGTGTGAAGGGATGGAGCTCTTGGGAGATGTAGATCTGGAGGTGTGCAAGGAAGGGCTCTTGGGTGATGTAGCTCTGGGGGTGTATAGGGAAGGACTCTTGGGTGATGTAGCTCTGGGGGTGTGTAGGGAAGGAGCTCTTGAGAGGTGTCGATTTTGGAGTGTGCAGGGAAGGAACTTTTGGGTGATGTAGCTCTTGGGGTGTATAGGGAAGGACTCTTGGAAGATGTAGCTCTGGGGGTGTATAGGGAAGGACTCTTGGAAGATGTAGCTCTGGGGGTGTATAGGGAAGGACTCTTGGAAGATGTAGCTCTGGGGGTGTATAGGGAAGGACTCTTGGAAGATGTAGCTCTGGGGGTGTATAGGGAAGGACTCTTGGAAGATGTAGCTCTGGGGGTGTATAGGGAAGGACTCTTGGAAGATGTAGCTCTGGGGGTGTATAGGGAAGGACTCTTGGAAGATGTAGCTCTGGGGGTGTATAGGGAAGGACTCTTGGAAGATGTAGCTCTGGGGGTGTATAGGGAAGGACTCTTGGAAGATGTAGCTCTGGGGGTGTATAGGGAAGGACTCTTGGAAATGTAGCTCTGGGGGTGTATAGGGAAGGACTCTTGGAGATGTAGCTCTGGGGGTGTATAGGGAAGGACTCTTGGAAGATGTAGCTCTGGGGGTGTATAGGGAAGGACTCTTGGAAGATGTAGCTCTGGGGGTGTATAGGGAAGGACTCTTGGAAGATGTAGCTCTGGGGGTGTATAGGGAAGGACTCTTGGGAAGATGTAGCTCTGGGGGTGTATAGGGAAGGACTCTTGGGTGATGTAGCTCTGGGGTGTGTATAGGGAAGGACTCTTGGGTGATGTAGCTCTGGGGGTGTATAGGGAAGGACTCTTGGAAGATGTAGCTCTGGGGGTGTATAGGGAAGGACTCTTGGAAGATGTAGCTCTGGGGGTGTATAGGGAAGGACTCTTGGAAGATGTAGCTCTGGGGGTGTATAGGGAAGGACTCTTGGAAGATGTAGCTCTGGGGGTGTATAGGGAAGGACTCTTGGAAGATGTAGCTCTGGGGGTGTATAGGGAAGGACTCTTGGAAGATGTAGCTCTGGGGGTGTATAGGGAAGGACTCTTGGAAGATGTAGCTCTGGGGGTGTATAGGGAAGGACTCTTGGAAGATGTAGCTCTGGGGGTGTATAGGGAAGGACTCTTGGAAGATGTAGCTCTGGGGGTGTATAGGGAAGGACTCTTGGAAGATGTAGCTCTGGGGGTGTATAGGGAAGGACTCTTGGGTGATGTAGCTCTGGGGGTGTGTAAGGAAGGACTCTTGGGTGATGTAGCTCTGGGGGTGTGTAAGGAAGGACTCTTGGAAGATGTAGCTCTGGGGGTGTATAGGGAAGGACTCTTGGAAGATGTAGCTCTGGGGGTGTATAGGGAAGGACTCTTGGAAGATGTAGCTCTGGGGGTGTATAGGGAAGGACTCTTGGAAGATGTAGCTCTGGGGGTGTATAGGGAAGGACTCTTGGAAGATGTAGCTCTGGGGGTGTATAGGGAAGGACTCTTGGAAGATGTAGCTCTGGGGGTGTATAGGGAAGGACTCTTGGAAGATGTAGCTCTGGGGGTGTATAGGGAAGGACTCTTGGAAGATGTAGCTCTGGGGGTGTATAGGGAAGGACTCTTGGAAGATGTAGCTCTGGGGGTGTATAGGGAAGGACTCTTGGAAGATGTAGCTCTGGGGGTGTATAGGGAAGGACTCTTGGAAGATGTAGCTCTGGGGTGTATAGGGAAGGACTCTTGGAAGATGTAGCTCTGGGGGTGTATAGGGAAGGACTCTTGGAAGATGTAGCTCTGGGGGTGTATAGGGAAGGACTCTTGGAAGATGTAGCTCTGGGGGTGTATAGGGAAGGACTCTTGGAAGATGTAGCTCTGGGGGTGTGTAAGGAAGGACTCTTGGGTGATGTAGCTCTGGGGGTGTATAGGGAAGAAGCTCTTGAGAGGTGTTGACTTTGGAGTGTGTAGGGAAGGAACTTTTGGGTGATGTAGTTCTAAAGGTGTGCAAGGAAGGATTCTCGGGAGATGTAGCTCTAGGTGTGTGTAGGGAAGGGGCTCTTGGGTGCTGTAGATCTGGAGTGTGTAGGGAAGGATTCTTGGGAGATGTAGCTCTGGAGGGGGTGGGGGAGGGAAGGACTTGGGTAATGTAGCTCTGGAGGTGTGTAGGGAAGGAGCTCTTGAGAGGTGTCCTTTTTGGAGTGTGTAGGGAAGAAACGTTTGGGTGATGTAGCTCTGGAGGTGTGTAATGAAGGTTTCTTGGAAGATGTAGCTGTAGATCTGGAGGCGTGTAAGGAAGGGCTCTTGGGTGATGTAGCTCTGGGGGTGTCGACTTTGGAGTGTGTAGGGAAGGAACTTTTGGGTGATGTAGCTCTGGAGGTGTGTAGGGAAGCATTCTGGGGTGATGTAGCTCTGGGGGTGTGTAGGGAAGGACTCGTGGGTGATGTAGCTCAGATGGTTTATAGGGAAGTGGCTCTTGGGGGATGTACCTCTGGGGGTGTGTAGGGAAGTGGCTCTTGGGTGATGTAGCTCTAGGTGTGTGTGGGGAAGGACTCTTGGAAGATGTAGCTCTGGGGGTGTATAGGGAAGGACTCTTGGAAAATGTAGCTCTGGGGGTGTATAGGGAAGGACTCTTGGAAGATGTAGCTCTGGGGGTGTATAGGGAAGGACTCTTGGAAGATGTAGCTCTGGGGGTGTATAGGGAAGGACTCTTGGAAGATGTAGCTCTGGGGGTGTATAGGGAAGGACTCTTGGAAGATGTAGCTCTGGGGGTGTATAGGGAAGGACTCTTGGAAGATGTAGCTCTGGGGGTGTATAGGGAAGGACTCTTGGAAGATGTAGCTCTGGGGGTGTATAGGGAAGGACTCTTGGGTGATGTAGCTCTGGGGGTGTGTAAGGAAGGACTCTTGGGTGATGTAGCTCTGGGGGTGTGTAAGGAAGGACTCTTGGGTGATGTAGCTCTGGGGGTGTATAGGGAAGGACTCTTGGAAGATGTAGCTCTGGGGGTGTATAGGGAAGGACTCTTGGAAGATGTAGCTCTGGGGGTGTATAGGGAAGGACTCTTGGAAGATGTAGCTCTGGGGGTGTATAGGGAAGGACTCTTGGGTGATGTAGCTCTGGGGGTGTGTAAGGAAGGACTCTTGGAAGATGTAGCTCTGGGGGTGTATAGGGAAGGACTCTTGGAAGATGTAGCTCTGGGGGTGTATAGGGAAGGACTCTTGGAAGATGTAGCTCTGGGGGTGTATAGGGAAGGACTCTTGGAAGATGTAGCTCTGGGGGTGTATAGGGAAGGACTCTTGGAAGATGTAGCTCTGGGGGTGTATAGGGAAGGACTCTTGGAAGATGTAGCTCTGGGGGTGTATAGGGAAGGACTCTTGGAAGATGTAGCTCTGGGGGTGTATAGGGAAGGACTCTTGGAAGATGTAGCTCTGGGGGTGTATAGGGAAGGACTCTTGGAAGATGTAGCTCTGGGGGTGTATAGGGAAGGACTCTTGGAAGATGTAGCTCTGGGGGTGTATAGGGAAGGACTCTTGGAAGATGTAGCTCTGGGGGTGTATAGGGAAGGACTCTTGGAAGATGTAGCTCTGGGGGTGTGTAAGGAAGGACTCTTGGGTGATGTAGCTCTGGGGGTGTATAGGGAAGAAGCTCTTGAGAGGTGTTGACTTTGGAGTGTGTAGGGAAGGAACTTTTGGGTGATGTAGTTCTAAAGGTGTGCAAGGAAGGATTCTCGGGAGATGTAGCTCTAGGTGTGTGTAGGGAAGGGGCTCTTGGGTGCTGTAGATCTGGAGTGTGTAGGGAAGGATTCTTGGGAGATGTAGCTCTGGAGGGGGTGGGGGAGGGAAGGACTTGGGTAATGTAGCTCTGGAGGTGTGTAGGGAAGGAGCTCTTGAGAGGTGTCCTTTTTGGAGTGTGTAGGGAAGAAACGTTTGGGTGATGTAGCTCTGGAGGTGTGTAATGAAGGTTTCTTGGAAGATGTAGCTGTAGATCTGGAGGCGTGTAAGGAAGGGCTCTTGGGTGATGTAGCTCTGGGGGTGTCGACTTTGGAGTGTGTAGGGAAGGAACTTTTGGGTGATGTAGCTCTGGAGGTGTGTAGGGAAGCATTCTGGGGTGATGTAGCTCTGGGGGTGTGTAGGGAAGGACTCGTGGGTGATGTAGCTCAGATGGTTTATAGGGAAGTGGCTCTTGGGGGATGTACCTCTGGGGGTGTGTAGGGAAGTGGCTCTTGGGTGATGTAGCTCTAGGTGTGTGTGGGGAAGGACTCATGGGTGCTGTAGACCTGGAGGCGTGTAAGGAAGTACTCTTGGGGGATGTAGCTCTGGGGAGGTGCAAGGAAGAATTATTGGGAGATGTAGCTCTAACTGTGTGTAGGGATGGAGCTCTTGGGAAATGTAGCTCTGGGGGTGTGTAGGGAAGGACTCTTGGAGGGGGGAATGTATCTCTGGGGAGGTGAAGGGAGGGGGCTCTTGGGGGGATGTAGCTCTGGGGAGTTGTAGGGAGGGGCTCTTGGGTGGATGTAGCTCTGGGGAGGTGTAGGGAGGGGCTCTTGGGGGGATGTAGCTCTGGGGAGGTGTAGGGAGGGGCTCTTGGGGGGGATGTAGCTCTGGGGAGGTAAAGGGAAAGGACTCTTGGGGGGATGTAGCTCTGAGGAGATGAAGGGAGGGGGCTATTGGGGGATGTAGCTCTAGGGAGGTGTAGGGAGGGGGCTCTTGGGGGATGTAGGTCTAGGGAGGGGGCTCTTGGGGGGATGTAGGGAGGGGGAGGTGTAGGGAGGGGCTCTTGGGGGGATGTAGGGAGGGGGAGGTGTAGGGAGGGGCTCTTGGGGGGGGATGTAGCTCTGGGGAGGTGTAGGGAGGGGCTCTTGGAGGGATGTAGCTCTGGGGAGGTGTAGGGAGGGGCTCTTGGGGGGATGTAGCTCTGGGTAGGTGAAGGGAGGGGCTCTTGGGGGGGATGTAGCTCTGGGGAGGTGAAGGGAAAGGACTCTTGGGGGGATGTAGCTCTGGGGAGGTGTAGGGAGGGGCTCTTGGGGGGATGTAGCTCTGGGGAGGTGAAGGGAGGGGCTCTTGGGAGATGTAGCTCTGGGGGTGTGTAGTGAAGGACTCTTGGGTTATGTAGCTCTGGGGGTGTATAGGGAGGGGCTCTTGGGGGGGGGGGTGTAGCTCTTGGGGTGTGTAGGGAAGGACTCGGAGGGGGGGGGATGTAGCTCTGGGGAGGTGTAGGGAAAGGACTCGGAGGGGGGGGGGATGTAGCTTTGGGGAGGTGTAGGGAAAGGACTCTTGGGGGGATGTAGCTCTGGAGGGGTACAAAATGATAAGGTTGGCAGTCTGGTCATTGGTGAAGAGGAGACAGAAACGCTTCCTCCTGCCTGCAGCAGACTGATGACATCATCCCAGCCTAGGCACAGTCACTGACTGGAGCGGGTTTTAATAATAAAAGGCAAGAGCTTTTTTTAAAAATAAAATTAAGTGTCACCTTTTTGGTTTCCTTCTGAGAGGTCACCGCGGGTTGCAGGTCCATGTGGTGAAAGCTGCTGTCCTCGGTCCCGGATTGAGACTCCGCCGTGGGGCTCGCGGCCTTACTTCCTCTATCCGGAGGGACGGAGGGGACGCCGCCATCTTTGAAGTGATCACGTGACTTCCTCACAACAACAAAATCCTACACAGTAACCCAGAGCAACATAAAAATAAAACACAAAAACACCTACAGATTAAAAAAAAATAACAGATGCAAATGGGAAAAAAATCCATCACACAAAGAATTTTTATTTACTTTTCTAAACCCTCACTAGATATATTTATTTTATTATTATGATTTATTTTTATTGTATTATTTTTTTTATCTAAATGCTCCCAATGATAGGGACGGTGCCCTCACCTCGGTGGTCAGCAGGTGGATGATCTCCAGGGTGAAGTTCAGGAGCTTCTCTATGACCAGATCTTTGTTCCTGTCCAGGGTCAGCGTGTGACGTATGTGTTCCATCAACTGGACCTCCATGTCTGCCGGCACCGTCTGAGGAGAGAGCAGAGTGACGGGAACTTTGTGTGAGGTCATAGTAGTCCCAACGTGGGGAGGAGACGGGGAGCCCACCCGAGGAGGACGCGGGGAGCCCACCCGAGGAGGAGGAGGACGCGGGGAGCTCACCCGAGGAGGAGGAGGACGCGGGGAGCTCACCCGAGGAGGAGGAGGACGCGGGGAGCCCACCCGAGGAGGAGGAGGACGCGGGGAGCCCACCCGAGGAGGAGGAGGACGCGGGGAGCTCACCCGAGGAGGAGGAGGACGCGGGGAGCTCACCCGAGGAGGAGGAGGACGCGGGGAGCCCACCCGAGGAGGAGGACGACGCGGGAGCCCACCCAAAGAGGAGGACGCAGGGGCCCACCCAAGGAGAGGCTCAAAGAACTTTCTTAGAGGAAACCACACCCAGAAAAGACACAGAGCCCACAGGGGAATTGGGGAAAAAAACCTGCATGAAGAGGACACAGAAATCCATGTGACCATCATTAAACATGCAGGCTCTGCTTCCTCCTCCATACTGCAACTGATGATCATTAAACATGCATTCTCTGCTTCCTCCTCCATACTGCATCTGGTGATCATTAAACAAGCAGGCTCTGCATGATGCTCCACACAGCACTTGGTGATCATTACATGTGCAGTCTCTGCTTCCTCCTCCACCCCTCTAATTGCACATCTCCTGAGCCTGAGATCCGCCTAATTGGTCTTCTTACCCCAGCAGCCAATTAAGGAAGCGCTGTGCTGATAGAAATACACATTCTAATGGGAATGCTAGGTGCCTGGCCGCCCTGCTAATCCTCTGGCTTCAATATTCAGAGCAAGAGAGGTCAGTACTCATGACGTGTGTTCTGCTTCTTTACAGATCCAAAAATAGTGCGACAGCCAGGCAACTTAGCATTTCCCAGGCTCATTACTCTGCAAGGACAGACACACATACAGCCCCCTAAAGGGGAGACTTTCGTTTATTTGGATATGATAAAATAGTGGAAATATGGGACAGCAAACACGTGAGGAATTATTTTAAAGGTGAACCTTCCAATGATAACCAGAAATATGGACTTCCTGGAAGCTCTCCTTTAACAATGTTGTTACACCGGCACCCAGCAGTCCTCCAAAATCCCTGCAACCCGATGAGAAGAGGACAGACATAACACAAAAACCCCCACCTCCATACCTCTGTATCCTGGCAGCAGAACGTATTACAGTGTGACTGAGACATTGGAAACCGCACCGAGCCAGGCGCCGCGCCGGAGCATCATGGGAATTGTAGTCATCCCTCCATGGTAAGTCAAGGGCTTAGCGACATGTGAGAACTACAATACCCACAATCCTCCGCGCCGCTCCGTCAGCGTCTGACTGATTAAAACGTAAACAAACCCAGCGGCCATGTTCCTGTAGACCGATCAGACGGAGGTGGCGGCCATGTTTTTGTAGACCAGAATTGAAGGCAGTGTGAGAGAGTTCCAATAATAAAAACAAAGCCACTTCACAGTTTATATATATATATATATATATATATATATATATATATATATATATATATATATATATATATATATATATATATAAACATGCATATCTATACATACATACATACATATATATATATATATATATATATATATATATATATATACATACATATCTATACATCTATATGTCTAGCTATCAGAGATATATATATATATATATATATATATATATATATATATATATATATATATATATATATATATATATTATAGATAGATATATCTATGTATATATAGATATCGATATATATAGATATAGATATATGTATATATATCTATACATATCTATATATATTTTATCAAGTTCATTCATAACTGTTTTAGGTCATCATAGCTCCCAATTGTCCCTGATTTTAAGGGACTGTCCTTGATTTGGAGCAATGTGCCTCTCTCTGTCCCTCATTTCTCCTCACGTGTCCCTCATTTTGGTCTGCATAGTTGTATTTAAAATGCACTTTTTATCTATCAAAAAGTGTTTCCCAGCGCTGAACATTTCACCTGATTTCTAATTTGCTGCATTTTTTAATCCCTAAAGCCAATTTAAAGGAATATTAGTGGTAAAAAAAAGAGTCCTTGCAGGTTTAACCCCTTCAATACGGGGCTTTTATACCCACCTCCATACCGGGTCTATTCTGGCACTTCTCTCCTACATGTACAAATCATCATTCTTTTGCTAGCAAATTACGCAGGACCGAGGGGGAGGGGCTACGTATGACGTCACCCGCGATCGCCACCTCACGTGTACTGAGCAAAGGCAATGTACAGGTAGGTGCTTGTGCCCAGCTGTGCCATTCTGCCGACGTATATCAGCGTGAAGGGGTCCTTAGGTGGTTAAATCGGTGCTGCACTGATTTGAAAAAAATAAATAAAAAAGGTTCCTGCACAATATTTTTTGCAATTTCAGGTGCGACTTCTATAGAGATCTGTGAAGGAATTCCCACAAATGTCAGTCAAGTCGCATCTAAAGTCGCACCGACCTGCAGGTTGGAAATCATGCGATTTCAAGTGAAGTCAAATGATTTCAAAGTTGGATTCAGCGTTAACAGAGGCTTAGGGTCTCATTCACGCATTACTATGCTTCAATTATGAATGAACACAGTGAGTGTGTTCTCTTACCCCTCACATTTCTTGTATCTTTTCATGTGACAACACTGAAGAAATGACACTTTGGAGGTTATTTACTAAAGGCAAATCCACTTTGCACTACAAGTGCACTTGGAAGTGCAGTCGCTGTAGATCTGAGGGGGACATGCAAGGAAAATAAAAAACAGAATTTTTGATGTGTACATGATTGGATGATAAAATTAGCAGAGCTTCCCCTCATTTCAGAGCTTCCCCTCAGATGTACATCGACTGCACTTGCAGTGCACTTGTAGTGCAAAGTGTATTTTCCTTTAGTAAATCAACCCCTTTGTATCTACAATGTTGTGTAGTGAGTGTACAGCTTGTATAACGGTGTCAATTTCCCCTCAAAATAACTCAACACACAGCCATTAATGTCTAAACCGCTGACAACAATAGTGAGTACACCCCTAATGGAAAATGTCCAAATTGGGCCCAAGCAGCCATTTTCCCTCCCCGGTGTCATGTGACTCGTTAGCAGTGGCGGCTGGTGCTCAACATTTTTGGGGGGGGGCGCAAAAAAAAAAACATTTGCAGCCTCACTGTACCTATCAATTGTCACCACTGTGCCATGCCATCAAATGCAGTCACTGTGCCATCAAAACGCAGCCACTGTGCCATGCCATCAAACGCAGCTACTGTGCCATCAGTTGTCACCACTATGCCATCAAACACAGCCACTGTGCCCCCAATTGTTGCCACTGTGCCCCCACTTGTAGCCACCGTGCCCAGTACCCCCCCCCCCCCCCCAGGTTACCTGATTGGCTGAGACGCCTGTCAGTCTTATCCTCGGACGCACGGCCGGTACGTCCCGCGTTATACGGCGGCAGGTTGATTCTGCTGGGCAAGAGCACGTAGCTATACGTCACCTTGCCCAGCGCGCCCCCGACGGGCGCGATTGCCGCCGGGCACACGCGATCGCTCGTTACAGAGCGAGGACCGGGAGCTGTGTGTGTAAACAGCTCCCGGTCCTGTCGGAGAGAAATGCTGATCTTCCATTCATACAATGTATGAACGGAAGATCAATCATCTTAGTCAGTCCCACCCCCCCCCCCCCCTTCAGTTAGAACACACCCAGGGAACATACTTAGGCCTCGTACACACGAGCGGATATGTCCGCTGAAAACGGTTCGATGGACCGTTTCAGCAGACATCTCCGATCGTGTGTATGGGCTAGCGGACAGATTTGTCCACCCGACAGATTTCAAAGCATGCTTTGAAATCTATCGGGTGGGAATGTGTCCGCCCGACATGTCTGCTGGTTAGTACACTTACCAGCAGACATGTCGTCCCGCACCGCGCCGCCGAATGGATTCGGCGCATGCGCGGAAGTGTTTTACTTCCTGGTGCGGTGACGTGGCGGCGTCAACGTCACCGCCACGTCACCGACACGTCAGCGCGCCGTCTGCTGGCGGGGATTTTGGTTTGCTCGTGTGTACACGCGAGCAAACCAAAATCCCAGCAGACAGATTTGTTCAAATCTGTCGGACGGACAGATTTAAACAAATCTGTCCGCTCGTGTGTATGGGGCCTAAGTGTTAACCCCTTCCCTGCCAGTGGTATTTTTATAGTAATCAATGCATATTTATAGCACTGATTGCTATAAAAATGGCAATTGTCCCAAAAATGTGTCAAATGTGTTCGAAGTGTCCGCCATATTGTCGCAGTACCGAAAAAAAAACGCAGATCGGCGCCATTACTAATAAAAAAAAATATTCATAAAAATGCCATAAAACTACCCCCTATTTTGTAAACGCTATAACTTTTGCGCAAACCAATCAATAAACGCTTATTGCGATTTTTTTTAACGAAAAATATATAGAAGAAAAATACGTATCGGCCAAAACTGAGGAACATTTTTTATTTTTTTTATATATTTTTGGGGGATATTTATTACAGCAAAAAGTAAAAGATATTCATTTTTTTCAAAATTGTCGCTCTATTTTTATTTATAGCACAAAAAATAAAAACCGCAGAGGTGATCAAATACCACCAAAAGAAAGCTCTATTTGTGGGGAAAAAAGGACGCCAATTTTGTTTGGGAGCCATGTCGCACGACCGCGCAATTGTCAGTTAAAGTGACGCAGTGCCGAATCACAAAAAAGTGCTCTGGTCATTGGGCAGCAATATGGTCCGGGGGTTAAGTGGTTAATTTGGGTACAGTGTTGCATGACTGAGTAATTGTCATTCAAAGTGTAAGAGCACCAAAAGCTGAAAATTCGTCTGGGTAAGAAGTGTGTGGGGGGGGTTAAGTGCCCTGTATTGAAGTGGTTAACCGCTTAAGGACCGCAGCACGACGATATACGTCGGCAGAGTGGCACGGCTGGGAAAAAGCACATACAGGTACGTTGCCTTTAACCCTTTCCCTACCGAGTCATTGTAAAATGACATCGGTGGGAACCCTCCCTCTGGGTGGACGTCATATGATGTCCTTGCCTTCCCCGGCGGATAGGGGGCGCACAGAAGCCCCCGTTGCATTGCTCGGGACCCGGCGGCCGCGATGTCCACCGGGCACCCGCAATTGCCCGCAATCACGGCAGGACCATGGATCTGTGTGTGTGTAATGATGGGGTGTAAAACACACAGATCCAGGTCCTGTCAGAGGTGAGGAGACCGATGTGTGTTCCCAGTACAGAGGAACACACATCGGTCTCCTCCCCTTGTGAGTCCCCTCCCCCTTCAGTTAGAGCACACTTTAAGGAACATATTAACCCCTTCCTCGCCCCCTAGTGTTAACCCCTTCCCTGCCAGTCACATTTACACAGTAATCAGTGCCGTTTTATAGCACTAATCTCTGTACAAATGTGAATGGTCCCAAAAATGTGTCAAAAGTGACGGATATGTCCGCCGCAATGTCACGGTCACAATAAAAATCACCACCATTACTATTAAAAAAAAAAAAATGCCATAATTCTATTCCCTATTTTTTAGATGCTAGAACTTTTGCGCAAACCGATTAAATGCGCTTATTGTGTTTTTTTTTTTTTTACCATAAATATGTAGAAGAATACGTATCAGCCTACTGAGGGGAAAAAAAAGATGTTATTTATTAAATCAAAAAGTAAAAGATATTCAATAGGTTTTCCTCAGTTATATTATTCTATATATCTTTGGTAAGAAAAAAAAATCGCAATAAGCGTTTATTGATTGGTTTGTGCAAAAGTTATAGCATCTACAAAATAGGGGATAGTTTTATGGCATTTTTATTAATATTTTTTTTTTACTAGTAATGGCGGCGATCGACAATTTTTATTGTGACTGCGACATTATATCGGACACTTTTGACACTATTTTGGGACCATTGGCATTTATACAGCGATCAGTGCTATAAAAATGCACTGATTACTGTGAAAAAAGAGATTTTTTAATACAGCTTACCTGTAAAATCTTTTTCTTGGAGTACATCACGGGACACAGAGCAGCATATTCATTACTATATGGGTTATATGGAGTACCTTCAGGTGTGGACACTGGCAATCTCAAACAGGAAGTCCCTCCCTATATAACCCCCTCCCATAGAGGAAGTACCTCAGTTTTGTAGCAAGCAGTATGCCTCCCAAAAATGTTCCCCAAAAGAGGGGTGGGAGCTCTGTGTCCCGTGATGTACTCCAAGAAAAAGATTTTACAGGTAAGCTGTATTAAAAAATCTCTTTTTCTTTCTCGTACATCACGGGACACAGAGCAGCATATTCATTACTATGTGGGATGTCCGAAAGCAATGCTTTAATGAGGGGAGGGAGACATCTTCCAAAAAAGGATTTAATTTAGAGGTATACTCAAATACTAAATCCAACTTAGACAAGAAATGTAAATCTCAAATCTAAATCAAGGGAGCCCCCTCAGATCCTGAGGAGCTTGAATCGCGGCCTGTAGTACTGCCTGTCCAAAGGCTGTAACCGCATTCCTTCTTACGTCCAATTGATAAAAAAATTGTAAACATGTGGACTGACGACCACGTTGCTGCCTTGCATATTCGAGCCATAGAGATCTGATGATGTGCTGCCCAGGAGGTGCCCATGGCCCTGGTAGAATGGGCCTTTGCCGACAAAGGAGGAGGCAACCTCTTCAAACCGCAGGCCTGAACGATTAATTGTTTAATCCATCTTGCGATGGTGGATCAAGCAGCTGCCTGACCCATCTTGGGCCCTTCCGGTAAAACGAACACCACATCTGTTTTCCGAACCTTCTCTGTAGCTTTAAGATAGGCCTTTATGGCCCTGACAATATCCAACGTATGCAGCAACCCCTCCTTTCTCGAGGTGGGTTTTGGAAAGAAGGATGGAAGTACCACATCCTAGTTCAAGTGGAAACTGGCTATAACCTTTGGTAGAAAGGAAGGATGAGGACGGAAACCCACCCTATCCTTATGTAAAATGAGATATGGTTCCTTACAAGATAAGGCTGCCAATTCCGATACTCTCCTGGCCGAAACTATGGTGATCAGAAATACCGACTTTCTAGTCAGTAAAACCAAAGGTACCTCAGCCAACGGCTCAAAGGGTTGTTTCTGTAGAGTTGACAGAACAAGATTTAAGTCCCATGGACAAAGTGGTGATTTGACCGGAGGATTAACATGTAAGACTCCCTGTACGAAGATCTTAACCAGCGAGTGGGCGGCCAGCGGCCTCTGAAACCACACTGATAAGGCTGAAATCTGTCCCTAGATCGTGCTTAATGCCAGGCCTTTATCCACTCCTAGCTGGAGAAAACGTAATACTCTATCAATGGTATACTTGCGGGAAACCCATCTCTTAGCCTCACACCAGCCTACGTAGGCCCTCCAAACCCTGTAAGAAAATTACCCTGGAGGCCGGCTTTCTAGCCTTAATGAGGGTAGGGATTACCTGCCTAGACAGACCTCTACCCCTGAGAATCAGGGATTCAGCCGCCAGGCCGTCAAATTTAGACGCCGTAATGCAGGGTGGAGGATCGGGCCTTGTGAGAGTAGGTCTGGCCATAGAGGAAGAGTCCAAGGGCCTCCCGCTGCCAATTTCAGGACTAGTGAGTACCATGCCCTCCGGTACCAAGCTGGGGCTACCAGGATAACCGGCCTGTGCTATGATCCTGCGCCACAGGCGGGGTAGTAACTGCAGCGGGGGAAATGCATATAGAAGTTATGATTGATGCCACGGGCAAACCAACACATCGGTTCCGCAGGCCATAGGGTCCCTCGTTCGAGACATGAACCTGTCTAGCTTCTTGTTGAATCCTGATGCCATGACATCCACGTCTGGCACTCCCCACTTCTGGCAGATTGTCTGAAAAACTAGTGGATGCAGAGACCACTCCCCCGGCGACAGGGTTTGGCGACTTAGGAAGTACGCCTGCAGGTTGTCCACCCCGGGAATGAATGTCGCCGATATGCAGGGTACATAAACCTCTGCCCACCGAAAAACCAAGCTCCTCTCACTCTGAGTGGCTTGACTCTTGGTTCCCCCTTGGTGGTTCACCTATATGCCACCGCTGTGGCCTTGTCTGAATGACTTCTCACCGAGGACCCCTGTAATCTGGATGTCTATGCCAGGAGGGCTAGCCGAGCCGCTCTGATCTCCCAGACATTGATGGGCAGCTGCCTCTCCGCCTCTGCCCAAGTTCCTTGGCGAGTGAACCCGTTCAAGACCGCTCTCTAGCCTTCCAGACCACTGGGCAGAAAGACTCCCCTTCAGAAGGTTCTGAGGGTTTAACCACCAGCATAGACTCTGCCGGACCTTTAATGACGGCGTCAAAGGAAACTCCAAGGCCTTTGCTCCCTTGCTCCAAGCTGCTAGAATTGCTGTCTGTAGGACACAAGTGTGGAAGCGTGCGGTATCGCCTCGAACATGGCCATTAGTTTGCCTAGTAATCGCATACATAGGCGAATAGTTGGTTCTCTTTTGCTTAGAACCAACTGAATCAATCTTTTGATAGCCTCGACCTTTACCAGGGGCAGGAACACCCATCTTCTGTTCTGTGTCTAATCTCATGCCGAGATATTCCAACTGCTTTGTAGGTTGAAATGCTGATTTTTCCCCCGGTTTAGGACCCAGCCGAACCTCTCGAGGTACTGAACCATGAGGGCTACTGCGCATTCCACCAAGGAAGCGAGTGATCTATGATTAAGAGGTCGTCCAGGTATGCTAGGACCGAGACCCCTTGGATCCTTTAGACTGACTAGAATTGGAGCTAGGACCTTCGTGAATACCCGGGGGCCGTAGCCAGCCCGAAGGGGGGCGCCACGAATTGGAAGTGACGCTGTATCACTGCGAAGCGTAAAAAAAAATATTTGATGTGGCTGAAAGATTGGTACATGAAGGTAACCATCCTTTATGTCTATAGAAGCCAGATCCTTCTGGAGTGTGGCGGCTGCTGACCGAACGGATTCCATCCGGAAAGAGCGAACCCTTAGGTAAGCATTTAAACCTTTTAGGTCCAAAATTGGTCTGACATTGCCGATGAGCCTTGGTATGACAAACAGATTGGAATAGAAACCTAGCTCCTGTTCTTGGGCTGGTACCTCTACCATTATGCCCTGGTAAAGCAGATGATCCAATGCCGCCCGCATTGAGGCCTTCCTTGTGGAGGAAATTTTAGAAATTCTAATCTGTAGCCTGTGGCCACAGATGATCGGACCCCCTCTGTCGGGGATCGATACCATGGCCCCTTGCCCCCAGAGGCCTGTCCTTGCGATCCATTGTTAAAAGTTTGATCGCGCAGGAGGTCCGATACTGCCTGGAATTTGAGGGCCCCGGAACAGGGGGGAGCTGCCTTTTAAACGCAGGACCCCGGAACTTCTTTTGACTGGTAAAAGGGTACTTTTTGCCACTTGAAACAGTCTGAATGTATTTATCCAGATCTTTCCATGGAAGGGCAAACCTGCCAGTAGTCTTTTACATGGGGCTCGGCCGCCCAGTTCTTCAACCATAAGAGCCTTCTCATATGCACTAAAAATAGTGACAAACGAGACGCCTGCTGGATGGAGTCTTTTATAGCCTCTACCGCAAAGCACAGAGCTCTGGGAATATCCAATAACTCCTCTGCCTATTGGGCAGGGATGTCTTTAAGCATCTGTTTTGTCTGGTTCTTTAACGCCTGACAAAACTCCAATTGCAGCCACTGCTGGCTGTACCACTGCTCCGGCCGTAGCCAAGGATGCTAGAAAAAGTGTCTCTAAACGTTTTATCGACCGGGACCTTAAACATTTGTATGTTTCCCCCGGGCCAGTTAATGATTTATTCACCCATGAGATGGCTGCGTCCACAGTTGGGAGCGCCCCTTTCTTAGAAAAATGTCTTTTCCATAGGGTAAATAACAGAAAACCTTCCAGGTGGTCTCCCATCCAGGCACTAACCAGGCCCGACCCTGCTTAGCCTCCGAGATCAGACGAGATTGGGCGCTTTCAGGGTGATGTGGCCTCAAGGACCTCACGGGTAGTTTGGCAGACGTGCATAAAGACTACCCTATCGTCAGCTTTAGGCGGCAGAAAAAGTTCTGTCCGGTCGTCCCAATCCTGGAAAAACCAATTCCTCTAACAGAGGATGGACCGGAAAAGCTGTGTTGCTTAACCACTTAAGGACCCCCGCACGCACATATACGGCCACAGAATGGCACGTACAGGCACAAGGGCGTAAATTTACGTCCCCGCCTAAGTGCGGTTCGGGGGTCCCATCGGGACCCCCTCCGCGGCGTGCGGGGGTCCCCCTGGCTCCGGGAGCGATCCGGGATCAGCGGGCGGATGTCGGCGCTTACCCGCCCCCCCGCGATCGCTCCCAGCCAATGGGAGCGTGCTCCCATCCTGTCAGTTCCTCCTCCTGTGTTTACACAGGAAGGAGGAAATGATGTCACCTCTCATCGCAGCGCTGTTTCCCAGCGCTGCTGATGAGAGAAGACATCACAAGTAAGTGTGCACCAACACAACACTGACACACACTCACATAGGCATATTAACCCCTTGTGATCGCCCCCCCCCCCACTCCCCTGTCACAGTGTCACTGAATGCAGTGATCTAATCACTGCATTTAGTGTCAGTGTGACAGGCAGTGTAAAAAACAGTTAGTGTTAGGTTCAGGATAGCCCCCCCACCCCCCCTAATAAAGTTTTAACCCCCTGATCACCGCCCTAGTTAACCCTTTCACTCCCTATTGCCAGCGTCACTAAGCGATCATTTTTCTGATCGCTGTATTAGTGTCGCTGTTCCCGCTAGGTAGCTATTTTTTTTATTGCGATTTTTTTTTTTACTAAAGACATGTGGCTAAATAAATTTTGGCCTAAATGTTTGACTAAAATTTAGTTTATTTGATTTTTTTCTAACAAAAAGTAAAAAATAGTGTTTTTTTTTCAAAAATGTCGCTCTATTTTTGTATATAGCGCAAAAAATAAAAATCGCAGAGGTGATCAAATACCACCAAAAGAAAGCTCTATTTGTGGGAAGAAAAGGACGCAAATTTTGTTTGGGAGCCACGTCGCACGACCGCGCAATTGTCTGTTAAAGCGACGCAGTGCCGAATCGCAAAAACACCTTGGGTCATTTACCAGCGTATTGGTCCGGGTCTTAAGTGGTTAAAGGCGCTTTTAAAAGAACCCAAAGAGGATACCGCAGAAACCTGAGGCTCTGGAAATGGCAAATTAAATGCCGAGCGGACCATGTCTGTCAAAGACTGGACCCACAGACTCTCCGTCTGGGAGGCTGAAAACGATTCTTCAGTGGTAGATCCTTCCTCTAGGTTCTGGTCCAACCGATCCTCCTGAAATTCTAATTCCTCCGGAGAGAGAATCTCAGCATCCGAGGATACACCTTTTGGCGATGGGGATCTAGTCCGCTTCTTGCCAGAAAAAGAGCCAGCGATCATAGCTGTTAACTTTTTTCTCTAGCCCCCCTAGGGTGACGGCTAGCATCTCCTCTGTGATAACACAGGGTTGGGCCGACCTGGGCCAGCCTCAGCACCAGACCCCCTTAATGGCTTATCCAAGGTGACCCCTATAGGAATAACCTGTGGGGAAAGTATTGGCTTATCATCAGAACCAGAGGAGGAACCCCTTTGTCTTTGCCTTTTCTTTTCTTTTTTGTGTTTTGATCCTGAACCCTTGGAAGCCATAATACAAAACCGAGGGACTCCGCCTACAACAACAGACTGTTATAGCCAGGAGTACAAAAAATTACCAGTTACTTACCGGTAGCTGGATTTCTACGAAGTCTTACAGGACAGCACCCTGAGAGTAGACTGGCTCACCTGACAGGAAACACAATCAAAATGAGGTTTAAAAGGCCCCACCCCTCCCGTGTGCCTCAGTTTAAGATAAGTAACCGCTCTTTAGAACACGGTATAGACAGAAACTAAGAAAAAGGAGGAATTTAGATAGAAGTAAAAGGGAGGGAAGTAGGCCTGCCGTCCTGTAAGACTTCGTAGAAATCCAGCTACCGGTAAGTAACTGGTAATTTCTCCCTCGTCTTCCAGGACGGCACCCTGAGAGAAAAGCAAGTAATCTTCAGGCCTACCTTAGGGCGGGACCACCGTCTGTAAGACCTTCCTACCAAACATCAGGTCTTGAGGAGACAGTAGTTCGACTCTATAATGTCTGATGAACGTATTCCGGCTGGACCAGGTTGCCGCTCTACAGATCTGCTCTATGGAAGCTCCTGCCCTTTCTGCCCAGGAGGTTGCCAGAGAACGCGTGGAATGAGCCTTAATAACAGGAAGTGGTCTACCTGCCTGTGTGTATGACAAGGAGATAGCCTGCCTAATCCATCTGGAGATGGAAGCCTTAGTTGCCTGTTGACCCTTTTTCTGCCCTGAGAGCCTTAATTAACTAAAAGGTGAGGGGAAGATCTGAACTCACTAACCCTCTCTAGGTAAACTAAAAGGCAGCGTCTTACATCCAGGCAATGGAAAGTGGCATCCTTTTCATTGCTGGGATTTGCGCAAAAAGAAGGAAGTATAACTTCCTGAGACCTATGGAACCTGGTTGCCACCTTGGGAAGGTACAGAGGATCCTGAGTCAAAATAACCCTATCTTCAAAAACCCGCAGAAAGGGTTCCTTGATAGAAAAAGCATGAAAGTCTCCAACTCTCTTGGCAGACGTGATGGCTAACAAAAAGGTAAACTTAATCGTAAGAAATTTTACAGAAATGCTGTCTATAGGCTCAAATGGTGCCTTAGTCAGCTGCTCCAGGACCAGGGAGAGGTCCCATGAGGGAACCCTGGAAATCTGCACAGGAGAAAGTCTGTCCCTAGCTGTCAGGAACCTCTTGATGAGAGGGTCCGCTGAGAGGCTCTTCTCCAAAAAGTATGATAAAGCTGCCACTTGGACTCTTAGAGTTCTGGTAGCTAAGCCTAGTTCCACGCCATCCTGAAGAAACTCCAGGATGGCGGGAGTTTTGGGAGAAGAGATCCGCTTTGTGGTGCACCAACGCGAAAAGACTGTCCAGACCTTTGCGTAGATGTGTCTGGTGACCTTCTTGCGGCTGGATAGTAGGGTATCTATGACTCTATCCGAGCAGCCCTTCCGCTGCAAGTTCCGCCTCTCAAGAGCCATGCCGTCAGGCTGAAGAACCCTGGGTTCGAATGAGAGATCGGCCCCTGCCGCAGGAGATCCGCTCGGAGAGGAAGGGGAAGCGGGGAGCTAGAGACCAGAGCTTCAGAATGGGAAACCAGGATCTCCGGGGCCACCAAGGAGTGATTAGGATTAATTTGGTCTCCGCGGAGGCCAGCTTTTGTAAGACCCTTGGGATCAGATTCAGCGGGGGAAAAGCGTAAGCCAGACGGAAATCCCAGGCCTGGGCCAGCGCATCCACCCCCTGAGAACCCCGTCCCTGCAAAAGGGAAAATAATCTGTTCACTTTTCTGTTTTCCCTGCAGGAAAAAAGATCTATCTCCGGAACCCCGAACCGCCGACAAACCCAGTCGAAGGTTTCCTGGCACAATTCCCACTCCCCCTGAAAAATGGGTCGACGACTCAGAAAGTCGGCCTCCAGATTGGTGGCTCCCCTTATGTGGATTGCCAGAATAGAGGGTACTCTCTGTTCCGCCCAACCCAGGATCTCCAGGGAGAGTATCAGGAGAGACTGGGACCTGGTGCCCCCCTGTCTGTTGAGAAAGGCGACTGTTGTAGCATTGTCGGAAAGGACCAGGACATCCTTGCCCTGAATTCTTTCTTCGAATGCCCTCAGAGCTTCTCCCACTGCCAGTAATTCTCGATAGTTGGAGGAGGTCCGCCTTTGATGAGGATCCCAGGATCCCTGAGCCCGCAGTTCTTGTACATGGGCTCCCCAACCCCAAGCACTGGCGTCCGTAGTGACCTTCAGTGGATTGGTCTGACTCCACGGACGGCCCTTCAGGAGGTTTTGGTGGTGAAGCCACCACTCTAGGGAGTCCTTGACTAGGAACGGGACCCTGACCCGGGAATCGAGAGTGTCTTCCTTTCCGTTCCAGGCGGAGAGGAGGAACCTCTGAAGTGGTCTTGCGTGTAGTTGGGCCCAGGGGACCGCCGGAATGCAAGCGGTCATCCGACCCAACAGCTTCATGATCTCTCTGAGGGAGGGCTTTTCTGTAGCCACTAAAGACGCGATCGTCGTCACAAGCCTCTGGAACTTCTCTTGGGGAAGAAAAAGCTTATTTTCTCGGGAATCTATGATAACCCCCAGGTATGCCTTCCGCTGTTCCGGCAGAAGGGAGGACTTTTGCTTGTTGATTATCCCACCAAGCGACTCCAGAGTGGTCATGACGACGGTCAGGTCCGAAAGGAGCTGATCCTGACTTGGGCTGAAGAGCAGAAGGTCGTCTAGATAGGGGACGAGGGAGACCCCCTTCAGATGTAGATGAGCCATTACCTCCGCCAGGACCTTCGTAAACACCCTTGGGCTGGAGGCCAGACCAAAGGGGAGGGCAGCAAACTGCCAGTGCTGAATTCCCTGTGCGGAGGCGAGGGCAAATCTCAGAAACCTCTGATGTCCCGAAAAAATGGGGACATGCAGGTAGGCGTCCCTCAAATCTATGGTCGCCATAAAGATGCCCTCTAACAAAAGACCCCTGAGGCTGTGAACACTCTCCATCCGGAATCTTTTGTAGAGGAGATGGGAGTTCAGGGGTCTCAGATTGATTATCAATCTGAACTTGCCGTCCGGCTTGGGAACCACAAAAATGTGGGAGTATACTCCCTGACCTTGTTGGTCTGGTGGGACTGGGATTATGACCCCCTGTTTTGCCAGACTTACAATATTCTGGGAGAGGCCTACGGCCTTGCTGGAGTCCCTTGGGAGGTGAGTGAGGAGAAAGGTCGGGGGGGGGGAAGCTCTCTGAACTCTAAATGGTAACCCTCCCTGATTATCTGCAGGACATGGGGACTCTGGGTTATGCTCTCCCAGGCAGGAAGAAACCTGGCGAGCCTGCCCCCCACCTTCCCGTCACTTGGTGTCCTTTCCGGATGGTTTGGGACTGGAAAAAAGGATCCCCCCCTTTGGTCTATCTTTACCAAAGGTCCAACGTCGGCTGGTGGACGGTCTTTTGTCCGGGGCCGGAATCTTTCTCTGGCTGGGACGAAAGGACCGCTTCCTACTCTGCCTGGGTTTTGAAGGGAATTTATTCCCCTTCTCAGAAGACCTGGACAAAGCCTGATCTAAGGCTTCCCCAAACAAGAGGGAACCCTTGAAGGGGAGTGCACATAGGCGGCGTTTAGAGGCAAGATCACCCCTCCAGGTTTTTAGCCAGACGGCCCTCCTAGAGGCATTAATAAGGGCCCCGGTCTTGGCCGAGGCGCAAACGGTTTCCACCGCTGCGTCTGCCAAGTAGGCCACTGCCCCGCTAATAAGCTGGAGGGAATCTCGTATCTCCTTTGTCTTGGAAGAACTGGGGAGATGGTCTAGAAGCTTGGAAGTCCAGGCGTCGGCATTTCTTGCCACGCAGGCTGAGGCCAATGCAGGACCAAGGGCGGCTGCATTGGCTTCCCATGCTCTACGGAGAGAAGTGTCGGTACACCTATCCATGGCATCCTTTAAACTGCCTGTGTCCTCAAAGGAAAGGTCTGACTGTTTAGAGACCTGTGCCAAGGGGGCATCAAGCTTAGGGACCTTAAAAAAGGTGTCTACTACCTCCGTCTTAAAGGGACAGCGGCGTTTTCCAAGTTTTGAAACTTGGTAAGCTTTTTTCAGGTTCTGCCCACTCCCTGAGGATAATGTCCTTTAGTGACTGATGGACAGGAATGGTCATGGTTTGAGGCTTTATTAAACCCCTGTACATCCTGTCCTGGGCTGAGACCTGCTCTGCTGGTTCTTGAATATGCTCGGTAGCATAAACAGCTGCTAGAAGGCCCTCCATATCATCAGCAGGAAACATATACTTTCCTGTCCTGGCATCCTCCTCCTCCTCCTCCTCCTCCGCCTGGCTGTCAACCAGGGTTTCACTACGCAAGGTTAACTCGGACTCCTCAGAATCCGAGGGGTACACTCTACGAGCCTGTAGTGGTACAAACGGACGAGAGGCAGAAGAGGATTCCTGGGAGGAGGGGCCCGGAACCGGAGAATCAATGTCTTTTTTATTTAGGGAAGATTGAAACTCCTTTAGGGTGGATAGCATTTCGGTCTGAACCGAGAGAAATTGCTTCATAATCTGTGAGGTCTCCTTCCCTGTTAGTTTACAGATGCACTTAGAACAGAATGGCTTGTTATGCTCAGCTGGTAATTTGTCACTACAATTGCCACATTTCCTAATACGCTTAGGAGGCTTAGCCACTCTGCTGGACTCCCCCTGGGCAACAGGGTCTTCACCTAAACATATCAGGGAGAAACATATGCCCATTAGCCCTCAACCTCTCAGGATTAGGGGGGGGGGGGGACAAAAAACCCCCCTAAGAAAAAGGAAGGACTCACCCTTGGTGGTTTCCTCTGCAGCCATAGGAAACAGACGGTCCTCCTCCATAGTAGCGTCTTGTGCCAAGAAAAGGGCTTCCATGAACACGCTCTGAGGCCGCCAGGCCCCTCTATCTTCCTGGCTGCTTTATAGTGCGCCCCGATCGCCTGCAGCGTTTGTCCGGTGGGGGCCGCCATCTTGCCGCGCGGGAGCGGAATGACGTCACGGCGCCGTGCGCGTCATCAACAGGCGCCCGGATGCTCCTGGCGCCGCTCGAAGCGGCGCCTAACTACCCGCCATGCGGTCCAGCAAACCCCCGGACGGAGCCAGCAGGAAGGGGGAGGCCTTAGCCCAACCTCCAAGGTAGGGAACCAGGCGGGGGGAGAGAGGATGTGGCCTCTTCGGAGCACTGGAGAGCCCTGCCCTCCTAGGAGGCTCCGGCGTCCAGGGGAGTCTGTGTCTTCTCCTGTTCCCCCCTGGACTAAGACGACGGGGGAAACCCCCCCGGGGGGTAGCAAGCTACACCGGACCCAACGGCACCCGAGGCACACGGGAGGGGTGGGGCCTTTTAAACCTCATTTTGATTGTGTTTCCTGTCAGGTGAGCCAGTCTACTCTCAGGGTGCCGTCCTGGAAGACGAGGGAGAAAATAAGGTTTAGGGGACAATAGGATCACTAATGCCCAAAAACGGTGGGGCTCAGTATGTTTTCCTTTATAATATTATTGTTTTTCACAACATACAGCCCCACCCCCAACATGTTTGCCAGCATTCAACCTGTTGCCAAGGGGATTTTTGGCTTAACAAAAAGTATTGGAGCTGACTCCAGCATGTAGTACCCCTTCTCGCCACCGGGAGTCACTGTGCTGCCAGCTCTACGTCCTCTCTCTTCCAGCTCAGCTTTGAACTGAGCTAAGAACGCGCCTGCTGTGTATAACAGCAATTGAAGGCACGCCCACTCTACACTGCAGTCACGCTCCCCGCCCCCCCCCCTCCCGAACGGCGCGAAAATCTTTCTATATGCATGCGCGCGAGCGACTGTCGGGGGAGGAGAGCCCAGGAGGAGACGCACTCTGGAGCCCAGGAATGCAGGCTGGAGGACGCATCAGGCGGCAGATTTGAATCCCGGCTAGGTAAGGCTAAAAACAGGCCCCCAAGGAGTCCCTTTAGCCTAGAGACAGATCTGTTTTTTTTTTTTAAAAAGATCTTCAACCAGCGAGCAGCAGGTAGCTAGCAAACATACATAGATAGGTAGGGGGATCAAGTGATGGGGGGGGGGACATTTCAGGGCATCCTGTCCATCAGACATAGTGACCATGGTGCCAATGCAGAGCATACTCAGGCTACCCCCCTTAAGATCTCCCCTGGAGAGCCTGCTGTCGAACCAAGTCCCGCAGGCTCCCCTCTTACCTGCTCCATGCCGCAGGACGTTTGCAAAACGGTCCAATCTTCTCCCATCTCCGTGGGTAGCGTAGTAGACCTTCAGACACTGGGGTCCTGGAAGGAACCGCTGTCCTGGACCTATACAGCACCCTGGCAAACAGGATCTTTTGGTTTAGAAAACTCCAAGTCCTGGGCCCAGGGTCCAGCCCTCTAGAGAGGAGCATTATAGGCAAAACCCCACGGTTTGGGGCCCGGGTACTGTCCACTTTGGCACTGAGGCTCCTTGGACAGATCCGGTTAGCCCGCCTTAATCCCAAGGATGTGGAGGCAAAGCTATTCCGTGACCAACACCTAAGACACTGGCGAAAAAACTGAGGTACTTCCTCTATGGGAGGGGGTTATATAGGGAGGGGACTTCCTGTTTGAGATTGCCAGTGTCCACACCTGAAGGTACTCCATATAACCCATATAGTAATGAATATGCTGCTCTGTGTCCCGTGATGTACGAGAAAGAAATAACACTGGCAGGGAAGGGGTTAACCTGTAGGGGGCGCTGAAGGGGTTAAGTTTTTCCTAGTGAGTGATCGTAACTGTTAGGGGGCGTTGCTTGGAGTGTAATGTCACTGATCGTCGTTCCCTATGACAGGGAACAGACGATTAGTGACACTCTCACTAGGAAGAATGGGGAAAGGTTTGTTTACACTTACCTCTCCCCGTTCTTCAGCTCTGTGACCCGATCGCGGGACACCGGCAGCGATTGGGTCTGCGGGTCCCACGGCCTCTGAGCTCAGGACCGTGTCGCAAAGGCACGACCCACGGCTGGGCTCTTAACCACGTCAATACAGGACATTTTCACCCCCTTCCTGCCCAGACCAGTTTTTAGCGATGTCGCACTTTGAATGACAATTGCGCGGTTGTGCGACATGGATCTCAAACGAAATTGAAGCCCTTTTTTCCCACAAATAGAGCTTTCTTTTGGTGGTATTTGATCACCTCTGCGGTTTTAATTTTTTGTGCTATAAACAAAAGGAGAGCGACAAAAAATATTTTTTTCAAATTTGTCACTCTATTTTTGTCCATTGAGAGGACCTTGTTGTCACTACTGTCACATAAGGGGCTTGTCAGTACATATATATACAGTATACATGGTTAGAACACATATTAGTACATAAACACCTATGCACATCCCTACACCAGAAGTGGAAGTAGCCATAGAGCCCCTTCCAGCCTTACAAATGTGGCCTGGGCATCCAAGTGAAAGGATTAAATAAAAGAGGAAGCAATTCAAATGTAAATATACCAATTTTTTATTGTGTGTTTTATGAAATTAGAATTATAGACCTATACACATTTTTTCCTATTCCAACTATATATATCTCTGATTAAACCAAGAGTCCTTTGGTAAAATCAATTGGCCAGAAGTGAAGATCTAGTGATCCTCTCACCCATTCGCTGACACACTTTTGACCAAGAGATTCCAAGCCTGCCCACCACGGCAAGGTAGACTCTTCTAGGGCAGGACCTACACTAACTACACTAAGCTGGATGCTAGTCATCCTTTTTCAAATGTTGGGTGTATGTTTGTAGTATGGCCTCATCCTATAATCTGTGTGTGGGATCTACTCTCTCCTAATTTGGTTGTGTGTGTACATCTATCTAAAGCATGGAGCGGTCAGTTTATGAACATCTGGACGTCCTCTGTTAGTGTTGGTAAGTGCATGCAAGTCATTGTATGTTGATCAGTGTGTGTCAGTAAGTAAATGTTTTTGAAACACAATTTTTTTTTGAGAAAAAAACACCACCTTTTTCAATTTTAATGCATCTTTAATGTATAATTACAATACAGAGATACCAAACACGACATACTTTACAATTGAGCACATCCGTGCAACAGCGTTTTTATTTATTTTTTCTTAATTTATTTTGCTTTTTTATTTTTACATTGTTACTTTAAAAAAAAAATGTTTGCATTTTTATTGTTATCACAGAGAATGTAAATATCCCCTATGATAGCAATAGGTAGTGACAGGTACTCCTTTAAAATAAATAAATAAATAGGGTCTATTAGACTCTAGATCTCTCCTCTGCCCTCAGACTTTTTCCATGCAGCCTGTGGGCTGAACGAAAAAAAATATATATATTGATCGGTGGGTATGCCCACCATTAGAATACCGCCCTGCATCCACCCATTTCTAATGATGGGCATACATGCACCGATTTTTTTTTAAACTGTGGTGGTGAAATCACCTCCTACAGCGCTGGAGTCCCTGATTTAGTCAAGTATAAAAGAATTACCTGCAAAGACAACATGATAGAACATAGTTATGACAGAGAATGTAAATATCCCCTATGATAGCAATAGGTAGTGACAGGTACTCCTTTCTAAAAAAAATAAAAAAAAAATAGGGTCTATTAGACTCTAGATCTCTCCCCTGCCCTCAGGCTTTTTCCATGCAGCCTGTGGGCTAAACAAAAAAAAAAAATATTGATCGGTGGGTATACCCACCATTAGAATACCGCCCGGCATCCACCCACTTCTAATGATGGGCATACATGCACCGATTTTATTTTTTTAACTGTGGTGGTGAAATCACCTCCTACAGCGCTGGAGTCCCTGATTTAGTCAAGTATAAAAGAATTACCTGCAAAGTAAACATGATAGAACATAGTAACATAAATTGTGTAATAATAAAAGTGTGTGACTGTCCCCCCACAGTCACACACTTTCATTATTATACATTTCATGTTGTTATCAAGTTGTTTATCAAGTTGACTTTGCAGGTAATTCTTTTATACTTTACTGTATTACTATTATAAAGCTCTGACATATACCACAGTGCTGTACAGAGATCACTAAGCAAGACACATCAGTCTCTGTACCAGAGGGGCTTACACTCTAATGGCCCCCCACAGTCACACACTATTATTATCATCATCATCTATTTATAGGGAGGTTAGGAGCGCACAGTAGGGGGGTTAGGGCCCAGTACAGCGTGTAAGCTCCTCTGCTGGAAAGACTGATGTGACTGGCTCAATGATCTTTGTACAGCACTGTGGTATATGTCAGAGCTTTATAAATGTATAATACCAATAATAAAAAAGTGTGTGACTGTCCCCCCACAGTCACACACTTTATCATTATTATACATTTATAAAGCTCTGACATATACCACGGTGCTGTACAAAGATCATTGAGCCAGTCACATCAGTCTTTCCAGCAGAGGAGCTTACACGCTGTACTGGGCCCTAACCCCCTTACTGTGCCCTCCTAACCCCCTATACTATGTCCTTTTAACCCCCTGACTGTGCCCTTCTACCCCCCTTACTGCGCCCGCCTAACCCCCCTGTTCTGTGCCCTAACCTCCTTACTGTTCCCTCCTAACCCCCTATACTGCGTCCTTTTAAGCCCCTGACTGTGCCCTTCTACCCCCCTTACTGTGCCCTAACCCCCTTACCGTTCAGTCCTAACCCCCCTACTGTTTCCTCCTAACCCCCTATACTGTGTCCTTTTAACCCCCTGACTGTGCCCTTCTACCCCCCTTACTGTGCCCTAACCCCCTTACTCCGCCTGCCTAACCCCCCGTTTCTGTGCCAACCTGCACCCCTTAGTGCGCTCTCCTTCCCCCCTATGTCGCTCAAACCAGGCAGTCACTATATTCCATCCAGCAGAAGAGCAAAAGCTATATTCCAATGTCCGCTTTAATATTTTCCTGTGTTGTGTCAACTTCCGTTCTCCTGCTCTTTTTAATCTCTCCCTCTGTTGTTTCATCCTCTTTGCTCTGACCCTCTCTTTCCTGACCTTTTCCTCTTCTCTTATTCTTTTTTCTCTCTCCCTCTCCTGTCTTTCCCGCTCTCTCATCCGCTCTTCTTTCTCCCTCTCTTCTCTCAACCTCTTTGCCCTCTCTGCCTGTTCCCTGGCTATCTTTTCTCTCTCCCTGTCTTCTCTTGCCCTCTCTGCCTCTTCCCTGGCTATCTTTTCTCTCTCCCTCTCCTGCTCTCTCACCCGCTCCTCTCTCTCCCTCTCTATCTTTTCTCTCTCCCTCTCCTGCTCTCTCACCCGCTCCTCTCTCTCCCTCTCTATCTTTTCTCTCTCCCTCTCCTGCGCTCTCACCCGATCCTCTCTCTCCCTCTCTTGCTCTCTCACCAGCTTTTCTCTCTCTCTGTCTTCCTTTTCCCTCTTCTCTGTCAATCTGTCTTCTTTTGACTCCCTCAAGTTGAACACCAATACCTTCCCTGGTGCGCACTTCTGGAACTCCGACTCTCGACACATTTTTTTGCTGTGAACTCTCTGGAAGAAAAACAAACAAAAAGGTAAGTGGAAGGACAGATTCTAAAGTGGAACTCTACATTTTTTATTACATTTGGATGGAGTGAGGGAGGGGTTTAAATTTTTGTGTCCCCCCCCATGAGGAACCATGGCTTCCAGCTATTCAGAGAATTTTCTTCTTCCTTCCTCTGCTGTAGCCTGACAGACATGGGGCTTCCTCAACCTAGTTATCTATAAGCAGCTAATCAGTATAATATTAGAGGATACTTACATAGGTGATCATTGTGACATTGTCATTGAAGAGAACTCCTAAGCTTTTTGTGGTTGATGGTGAGGCAGCAGCTGTCTCCGACTTCATAGAAGACATCTCTTCTCCACTCTTTTCTTCTATCTTCTCCGCTGCTTCATTGTCTTCTATCTTCCCCTCCACCCCACTCTCTTTTCTCTTCACCCCCTCGCACACTCCTACCTCCCCCTTGCTCTCTCCTCCTACCTTCCCCTCAACCCCACTATCTTCTCCATTTTCCCTCTTACTCTCCCCTCTCTCTTGTCTCGCCATCTCCTCTTCACGGGCCCACTCCTCCCAGGCCCACTCCTCTTTTCGGGCCCACTCCTTTTCTCGGGCTTGCTCCTCCCGGGCCCACTTCTCTTCTCGGGCCCACACCTCCTCCTCCCGGGCCCGCTCCTCTTCTCGGGCCCGCTTCTCCCGGGCCCACCCCTCTTCTCGGGCCCTATCCTCCTCCTCCCGGGCCCGTCCCTCTTCTCGGGCTCGCTCCTCCTCTTCACGGGCCCACTCCTCCCGGGCCCGCTCCTCTTCTCGGGCCCGCTTCTCCCGGGCCCTATCCTCCTCCTCCTCTCGGGCCCGTCCCTCTTCTCGGGCTCGCTCCTCCTCTTCACGGGCCCACTCCTCCCGGGCCCGCTCCTCTTCTCGGGCCCGCTTCTCCCGGGCCCACCCCTCTTCTCGGGCCTGACCCTCTTCTCGGGCTCGCTCCTCCTCTTCACGGGCCCGCACCTCCCGGGCCCGCTCCTCTTCTCGGGGCCGCTCCTCTTCTCGGGGCTGCTCCTCTTCTCGGGGCCGCTCCTCCGCCTGGGCCCACTGCTCCCGGGCCCACTCCTCTTCTCGGGCCCACTCCTCCTCTCGGGCCCACTCCTCCTCTCGGGGCCGCTCCTCTTCTCGGGCCCACTGCTCCCGGGCCCACTCCTCTTCTCGGGCCCACTCCTCTTCTCGGGCACGCCCCTCTTCTTGGGCCTGCACCTCTTCTTGGGCTCGCATCACCCGGGCCCACTCCTCTTCTCGGGCCCACTCCTCTTCTTGGGCCCGCTCCTCCCGGGCCCGTTTCTCCCGGGCCCACTCTTCCCGGGCTCGCTCCTCTTCTCGGACGCGCTCCTCCTCTCGGGCGCGCTCCTCCTCTCGGGCGCGCTCCTCCTCTCGGGCGCGCTCCTCCTCTCGGGCGAGCTCCTCCTCTCGGGCGCGCTCCTCCCGGGCCCGCTCTTCCCGGGCTCGCTCCTCTTCTCGGACGCGCTCCTCCTCTCGGGCGCGCTCCTCCTCTCGGGCGCGCTCCTCTTCTCGGACACGCTCCTCCTCTCGGACGCGCTCCTCCTCTCGGGCGCGCTCCTCCTCTCGGGCGCGCTCCTCCTCTCGGGCGCGCTCCTCCTCTCGGGCGAGCTCCTCCTCTCGGGCGCGCTCCTCCCGGGCCCGCTCTTCCCGGGCTCGCTCCTCTTCTCGGACGCGCTCCTCCTCTCGGGCGCGCTCCTCCTCTCGGGCGCGCTCCTCTTCTCGGACGCGCTCCTCCTCTCGGACGCGCTCCTCCTCTCGGGCGCGCTCTTCCTCTCGGGCGCGCTCCTCCTCTCGGGCGCGCTCCTCCTCTCGGGCGCGCTCCTCTTCTCGGGCGCGCTCCTCTTCTCGGGCGCGCTCTTCCCGGGCTCGCTCCTCTTCTCGGACGCGCTCCTCCTCTCGGGGCCGCTCCTCCTCTCGGGCGCGCTCCTCTTCTCGGGCCCGCTCCTCCCCCTCCCGGGCCATCTCCTCTTGCTCAATTTTTAGCTCTTCTACAGTCATTCTCTCTCTTAAAGCCTTGACGGCCTTCACCATTTCTGCAGATACCGTAGCCAGTAGCCTTTTGAGCTCTTCCCTCTTTTCTTCCTCCTCCCGGGCCCTCGTCTCCTCCTCCCGGGCCCTCGTCTCCTCCTCCCTCGTCTCCTCCTCCCGGGCCCTCGTCTCCTCCTCCCGGGCCCTCGTCTCCTCCTCCCGGGCCCTCGTCTCCTCCTCCCGGGCCCTCTCCTCTTCTCGGGCCCACTCCCCTTGCTCAAATTTTAGCTTTTCTACAGTCATTCTCGCTCTTAAAGCCTTGATGGCCTTCACCATTTCTGCAGATATCGTAGCCAGTAGCTTTTTGAGCTCTTCCCTCTTTTCTTCCTCTTCTCGGGCCCTCTCCTCTTCTCGGGCCCTCTCCTCTTCTCGGGCCCTCTCCTCTTCTCGGGCCCTCGTAGCCTGTAGCCTTTTGAGCTCTTCCCTCTTTTCATCTTCCATTTCTATTTTCTTCTCTCTCTCTATAGCCTCCCTCATTAGCTGTGCTATTTTTATTTTGCCATCCTCTGCCTCTTTCTGCAGTCTCTCCATTAGCGCAATTCTATTGCTCTCCGCTATCTTTGTTAGCTGCGCTCTCTCTCTGTCTTTGGCCAATCTCCCCTCCTTTTCCTCTTTCTCCTTCAGTTCTTTCTCTCGCTTTCTATTTAGCTTCTCTATTTTGCTCTCCTCATTTATTTTCTTGAGTTTTTCATTCTTCAACGCCTCTCTCTCTCTCTTCTGCTCAAGTCTTTTTTGTCGTTCTAAAGCCAAGGCATTTCTT
>CM056050.1:7476545-7524045 GCA_029574335.1 Rana kukunoris
TCTATGATTATTATTAGGTATGGATGTAATGTGAGGGGATGATTTCCTAAGAGGGCGGAGCACACGGAAAACCAACCTACCTCTACGTCTTCCAGACAATAATGACGAGAGGCTCTGGCGGTGACGCGACATATTCGTCTCCCCATCACAGAATGCGACGGAAGTGCTGCGGCGGGCAACTGCGCATGCGCGATGCGTTCCAAACGCAATTGTGATGCGCTCCAATGGATTTACGACAGTGCACACCAGCGAGGCCGTCATTCAGGCCGACGTGGACTCAGGGGAAAGTGGCCAGTCGGCCTCACGTCCTCGCGCTCCGCTCCCTCGGCCTCCTGGCTCTTATTTTTTTTAACATCCTCCAATCCACTGGGATTTTAAGGAAAGAGCCTGGATGCCGAACGAGGTTTCGCTGGTGTGCACTGCCGTAAATCCATTGGAACGCATCGCAGATGCGTTTGGAACGCATCGCGCATGCGCAGTTGCCCGCCACAGCACTTCCGTAGCATTGTGTGATGGGAAGAGGAGTATGACGGTGCAGCGGCACTGCTTATAAAGCCCAACGGGGCGGGGCATTGTGACGTCACGACTTGTTTACTCCAAAGCCCTGGGGGGAGGAGTTAGTGTAATAAAGTCTGCTCTTATTGGATGGTTTTATAGATACATCGTCCAATCATATTACCCCTCCTAATCCATCCAGTGGATTGGATTTGATCTCGGACTTCCATAGATTGTACAGCCTCACATGTGCCATAAATGCAGCCTGACATGTGCCATAAACGCAGCCTCACATGTGCCATAAATGCAGCCTCACATGTGCCATAAATGCAGCCTCACATGTGCCATAAATGCAGCCTCACATGTGCCATAAACACAGCCTCACATATGCCATAAACACAGCCTCACGTGTGCCATAAATGCAGCCTGGCATGTGCCATAAACGCAGCCTCACATGTGCCATAAATGCAGCCTCACATGTTCCATAAATGCAGCCTCACATGTGCCATAAACGCAGCCTCACATGTGCCATAAATGCAGCCTCACATGTGCCATAAATGCAGCCTCACATGTGCCATAAATGCAGCCTCACATGTGCCATAAATGCAGCCTCACATGTGCCATAAATGCAGCCTCACATGTGCCATAAACACAGCCTCACATATGCCATAAACACAGCCTCACGTGTGCCATAAATGCAGCCTGGCATGTGCCATAAACGCAGCCTCACATGTGCCATAAATGCAGCCTCACATGTTCCATAAATGCAGCCTCACATGTGCCATAAACGCAGCCTCACATGTGCCATAAATGCAGCCTCACATGTGCCATAAATGCAGCCTCACATGTGCCATAAACACAGCCTCACATATGCCATAAACACAGCCTCACGTGTGCCATAAATGCAGCCTCACATGTGCCATAAACGCAGCCTCACATGTGCCATAAATGCAGCCTCACATGTTCCATAAATGCAGCCTCACATGTGCCATAAACGCAGCCTCACATGTGCCATAAATGCAGCCTCACATGTGCCATAAACGCAGCCTCACATGTGCCATAAATGCAGCCTCACATGTTCCATAAATGCAGCCTCACATGTGCCATAAACGCAGCCTCACATGTGCCATAAACGCAGCCTTACATGTGCCATAAACGCAGCCTCACATGTGCCATAAACGCAGCCTTACATGTGCCATAAACGCAGCCTCACATGTGCCATAAACGCAGCCTCACATGTGCCATAAATGCAGCCTCACATGTGCCATAAACGCAGCCTTACATGTGCCATAAACGCAGCCTCACATGTGCCCATCTGCAGCCTCACTCTCTCACTCCCCCACTAACTTTAGCATAGTGCCCATACTGAAAGCAAGGGGGCGCTACATACTCCCCCCACTTGATTTTCGATGCAAATTAGAGAGATACGCCGATTCAGGAACGTACTTGCTCCCGGCGCATGTTTTAAGCTATTTTGCGTGAGGTTTGCGTCCGGCGTAAAGTTATTCCCCAGATTTCAGGCGCAACTCATGCAAAAGGTATGGGCCAGGGAACAAATGGCTTCAAAGTTTACATAGTCTACGTAGTAAGTGAATAGGGCTGGGCGTAGGTTACGTTCACGTCGTAGGCAGTGATACGACGTATCTCAGGCAGTTGTTTCAACGTGATTGTGAGCATGCGCACTGGGATGCATCCAAGGCACGACGCATGCGCAGTTCATTTTAAGTACTTGTCTGAAGCTCAGCCCATCATTTGCATGGGGTCACGCTTCATTTAAATGTATCACGCCCACTTCCAGCCCGATGTATGTGAATCCGGACCAATATATACATTTTGGGCTAGATTCAGGATGGAGAGCGTATCTTTGTGCGGGCGTAGCGTATGCGATTTACGCTGCGCCTCCGCAACTTTTACAGGCAAGTGCTGTATTCACAAAGCAGTTGCGGCGGCGTATCGTAAATGGGCCGGCCTATCCGCACGTAATTCAAATAGGGCAGGTAGGGGGCGTGTTGTATTTAAATTATCCCTGACCCCATGTAAATGACGCGCCGAACGCACGTATCCCGGTGCGCATGCTCCAAATCACGTCGCAAATAGTCAATAAAAACTACGTGAACGTAACTTACGCCCAGCCCCATTCTGAATCGACATACGCAAACGTCGCAAACGACGTACAACACGACGCTGTCCCGACGTCCACAGTTAACATTGGCTGCGCCTCACTATAGCAGGGGTAACTTTACGCCGGGAGTAAGCCTAACGTAAACGACGCAAATAGATACGACGGCCGCAACTACGTTCCTGAATCGGCGTATCTAGCTCATTTGCGTATTCGACGCGTAAATCGACAGAAGCGCCACCTAGCGGCCAGCGTAAATATGCAACTAAGATACGACAGCGTTATACAATTACGCCGCTTGTATCTTAGCTAAATTCCGGCGTATCTTGTTTTCTGAATACAGAAAAAAGATACGCCGGCGCATCCTAGTTACGCGGCGTATCTCGAGATACGCCAACGTAACTTCTTCCTGAATCTGGCCCTTTAAGTTCTGCGGTAAGAACATTGCAGAATGCTGCCCCTAGCGGTCAGTGCGCTGGTACTACAGCAGTCCAAGTTTAGTGCAAAGAAAATAGGCAACAAAAAAAAAATGTAACAGTTCTTTTGCTGAGTCTTCCGATGCTGTAAAGAAGCGGGCAAAGTCCCACTCTAACTGACTGAACCCACCCCTCCCAGAGTTCTGCACACGTGTACCCATGTGGATCTGGAGCAGGCCCGTCGGAACACGACAGGCAAACCAAACAATTTCTTGGGCCCCCGAGCCGGCCAGGGGCCCCAGCAGAGAGGGCCCTTGCCGCACCGCTGCTTCCTCCTGCAGTCTGGCCGGCCGTGTACCATAACTGCGCAGTACAGGAGATTCAGGTTCCTGTTCCCGGCCGGACTGACAGGAAGTGCACACACTGAGGGCCAGATTCAGAACTTACTTACGTCGGCGTACATTTGTATCTGAATCTGGACATGAGTGTGTGCACTTCCTTTCAGTCCGGCCGGGAACAGCAAACTGAATCTCCTGCCGTGCTGACACAGGGGGCCAGATTCAGATAGGACTTATGCCGGAGTATTTCGAGATGTGCCGCCTAAGGGCCAGATTCAGGAACAGTTAGGCTGGCGGATCCAGTGATCCGCCAGCCTAACTGTGACTTTGAGCCGGCGTTTCTGTTTTCTGTAACCAGAAAACAAGAAACGCCGGGTTGAAGCTCCGATGCGAGCAGCGTAACTGAGTTTCGCCATCGCATCGTTACTTCAACTTAAAAATGGCGCCGGGGGCGTTCCCGCCGATTTCCGCTCAAAAAATATGTTAATGAGCGGAAATCGGCAATTCACGATCGCATTCCGGCGCGACGCAGTGACGTTACGACGTTTCCGGACGGGATACGCGGCGCATAGTTATACCTACATGGGGTTGGAATATCCTATGTTAGGTATAGGCGTCGTCATCGCGTCGGAAAAAAAAAAAAACGTCGCTTGCGTAAAACGGTCATGAATGGGAATGTGACGTCATTGACGTTCATTCACAGATTTTGGAGCATGCGCACGGGGATGTTTTGACACTCGACGCATGCGCAGTACGTTGGCGGCGGGATCGCGCTTAGTTAGCATACTACACGCCCCGTACCCGCCCAATTTGAATTCCGCCGGCTCATTTGCGATGCGCTGCCGCAACTTTAGGAGCAAGTGCTTCGTGAATGACAGCACTTGCTCCTAAAATTTCTGCAGCGCAACCCAAATGAGAAGCGTTACTCCAGAGCAAAGATGCTCTGGACTACCTGAATCTGGCCCTAAGTCTAAATTTGTGCCGGAATATCTATGCACCGTACCCACAGAACTAGATACGCACCAAAATAGGCTACTCCCGACCGGCATAACTTGCCTACGCCTGCACATCTTGGGCCAGATTCAGGTAGATGGGCGCTTCTTTACTTTGGAGTAACGTTTCTCATTTACGTTACTCCGCCGTAACTTTAGGAGCAAGTACTGTTATTCACAAAGCACTTGCTCCTAAAGTTGCGGCGGCGTAATCGAAAATGAGCCGGCGGAATTCAAATTGGGCGGGTAGGGGGCGTGTATTATGTTAACTATGCGCGATCCCGCGGCGAACGTACTGCGCATGCGTCGACTGTCAGTGCGCATGCTCCAAATTCTGTCAGGGAACGTCAATGACGTCAATCCCCATTCACGGACGTTTTACGCAAACGACGTGAAAATTTGTAAACTCGACGCGATGACGACGGCCATACTTAACATAGGATACTCCACTAGGGGGCTGGTTTTTCTTTACGCCGCGTATCGCTTACGGAAACGTCGGAACGTCACTGCGTCGGGCCCGAATACGATCGTGAATTTCCGAGTCCCGCTGATTAACATATTCTTGGCGTTAATCAGTGGGAACGCCCCGAGCGCCATTTTTAAAATTGAAGTTCCGATACGACGGCGAAATACAATTACTCGGCTCGTATAGGAACTCCAACCCGGCGTTTCTTGTTTTCTGGTTACAGAAAACAAAAACGCCGGCTCAAAGTGACAGTTAGGCTGGAGTACTCCAGAGTAACTCTACCGGAATCTGGCCCAATGTATCTATCCGGCGGCGTAGCGTATGCTCTTTACGCTACACCTCCGCAAGTTTTATGGGCAAGTGCCTTATTCAGAAAGCACTTGCTCCGTAATTTGCGGCGGCGTAGCGTAGGGTGTCCGGTGTAAGGGTGCCTAATTCAAATTAGTAATGTGAGGGGGTGATTCGTGTAAATGAATCATGATCCCACGCAATTTACGTATTTTCTGAACGGCGCATGCGCCATCCGTGGACGTATCCCAGTGCGCATGCGTGAAATCACGTTGCAACTAGTCAATGTAAACGACGTGAACGTAACTTACCTAAAGCCCCTTTCCCGACCGATTTACACAAACGTCGTAAAACGGCGTACAATTCGACGCTGTCCCGACGTCCATACTTAACAATGGCTGCGCCTCCTATAGCAGGGGTAACTTTACGCCGGACAAACGCTTACGCAAACGACGTAAACTACGACGGCCGGCCGCAAGTACGTTCGTGAATCGGCGTATCTTGCGCATTTGCATATTTTACGCGTAAAACAACGGAAGCGCCACCTAGCGGCCAGCGTAAATATGCAACTACTATACGACGGTGTAACAGAATTACGCCGCTCGTATCTTAGCAGAATTCCGGCGTATCTTGTTTTCTGAATACAGAAAAAAGATACGCCGGCTATTCTTAGTATTTACGCGGCGTATCCCTAAATACGCCAACGTAAATACGTTCTGAATCTGGCCCTCAGTGTGTGCACTTCCTGTCAGTCCAGCCGGGAACAGGAAACTGAATCTCCTGTACCGCGCGGTTATGGTACACGGCCGACAGGACTTCAGGAGGAAGCAGCGGTGTGGCAAGGACCCTCTCTGCTGGGGCCCCTGGCCAGCTCGGAGACCCAAGCCGACGGGCCTGCTCCAGATCCACATGGGTACACGTGTGCAGAACTCTGGGAGGGGTGGGTTCAGTCAGTTAGAGTGGGACTTTGCCCGCTTCTTTACAGCATCGGAAGACTCAGCAAAAGAACTGTTATATATATATATTTTTTTGCTGCCTATTTTCTTTGCACTAAACTTGGACTGCCGTAGTACCAGCGCACTGACCGCTAGGGGCAGCATTCTGCAATGTTCTTACCGCAGAACTTAACCACTTCCATACCAGGCACTTACGCACCTTCCCGCCCAAGCCAATTTTCAGCTTTCAGCACTGTCGCAATTTGAATGACAATTGCGCGGTCATGCTACACTGCACCCAAACAAAATTGGCGTCCTTTTTTCCCCACAAATAGAGCTTTCTTTTGGTGGTATTTGATCACCTCTGCGTTTTTTTTTTTTTGCGCAACAACTAAAAATAGAGCGAAGATTTTGAAAAAAAAAAAAAGTTTTTATTTTTTTCTGTTAATTTTTTTGTAAATGAGTATGTTTTCTCTTTCAATTACGGGCACTGATATGGTGGCACTGATGGGCACCGATGAGGTGGCACTGATGGGCACCGATGAGGTAGTTCTGATGGGCACCGATTAGGTAGCACTGATGGGCACTGATAGGCGGCGCTGGTATGGGGCACTCATGGGCGGCACTGATGGGCACTCATGGGCGGCACTGATGGGCACTCATGGGCGGCACTGATGGGCACTCATAGGCGGCACAGGTGGGCACTCATAGGCGGCACAGGTGGGCACTGATAGGCGGCACAGGTGGGCACTGATAGGCGGCACAGGTGGGCACTGATAGGCGGCACAGGTGGGCACTGATAGGCGGCACAGGTGGGCACTGATAGGCGGCACAGGTGGGCACTGATAGGTGGGCACTGGGCATGGATTGGCACTGTGGGGTGGCACTGACAGACACTGGGGTGGCACTGATGATCACTGAGGGGTGGCACTGATGGATCAATGTTGCCAATCAGTGCCCATGTGTGGGCACTGATTGGCATCTTTTTTTTTACTGCCCCCTTTTTTTTTTTTTTTGCTGACTTATTTTTTTTTTGACATTTTTTTTTTTTTTTTTGACATTTTTTTTGTATTTTTTTAGTTCCCTGGTGGTCTAGTGTGGCGATCCGAGGGGGGGCTGCGCTGATAAACAATCAGCGCGAACCCCCCCTGTCAGGAGAGCCGCTGATCGGCTCTCCTCTACACGCGTCTGTCAGACGCGAGTGAGGAAGAGCCGTCGGCGGCTCTTCCTGTTTACATCGTGATCAGCCGTGATTGGACACGGCTGATCACGTGGTAACGAGGCTCCACCGGAGACTCGTTACCGAGATCGGAGGTGCAGGGTGTCAGACTGACACCCCGCATCACCGATCGCCGCGCTGCGCGCCCGCACGGGCGCGTGCGGCATGAAATCGTGCAGGCCGTTTGAGAACGGCCTGTCACGATTTCATAACCACTTCCCGGACGTAAATCGGCTATTGGCCGGGCGGTAAGTGGTTAAAGGGCCAGATTCAGGTAGAGTTACTCTGGAGTATCAGTGATACTCCAGCTTAACTCTCACTTTGAGCCGGCGTTTCTGTTTTCTGTAAGCAGAAAACAAGAAACGCCGGGTTGGAGTTCCTATACGAGCGGCGTAATTGTATTTCGCCGTCGTATCGGAACTTCAATTTTAAAAATGGCGCTCAGGGCGTTCCCGCTGATTAACGCCGAGAATAGGTTAATCAGCGAGAATCGGCAATTCACGATCGTATTCGGGCGCGACGCAGTGACTTTCCGACATTTCCGTAAGCGATACGCGGCGTAAAGAAAAAACAGCCCCCTAGTGGAGTATCCTATGTTAAGTATAGCCGTCGTCATCGCATCGAATTTAAAAATGTTCGCGTCGTTTGCGTAAAACGTCCATGAATGGGGATTGACGTCAATGACGTTCACTGACAGAATTTGGAGCATGCGCACTGACAGTCGACGCATGCGCAGTACGTTCGCCGCGGGATCGCGGCTAGTTTAAATAATACACGCCCCCTACCCGCCCAATTGGAATTCCGCCGGCTCATTTTCGCTACGCCGCCGCAACTTTAGGAGCAAGTGCTTTGTGAATAACAGAACTTGCTCCTAAAGTTTTGGCGGAGTAACGTAAATGAGAAACGTTACTCCAAAACAAAGATTCGCCCATCTACCTGAATCTGGCCCACAATGGTGGAGTTGCGCTGGAGTATTTCGATATGCGCCGCGTAACTGTGAATATGCGCCGTCGTTTCTATGTGGCCGTACCCACCAAACTAGATGTGACAGAAAACGGGCCATTTCCGATCGGCTTAACTTTCCGACGCCAGAGTCTCGTCAGCGCATAATTTCGCTTGGCGCATCAGTCGCGCCCATTGATTTCCCCTGCAAATATGCAAATGAGGGAGATTTCCCGATTCGCGAACGGATTAGCACCAGACGCTGGCTACATGCGCCGCGCGTATCTCGTCCATCCGGCGCAAAGTTATTTCTACAAATAGCTGCTTTATCTTTACTCCAGACGGCCTCAGGTCAGCAGGAGAGCAGCTACAGCAGCAGCGTTACCGACGAAACTAGCAAGCTGAACAACCACACTTGCAAGGACAACACCTCTGTGTGCCAACATGCCAGGGGCAGTCGCGGTCCTAGCACTAGTACTGGGTCCCCCGGAACGGAGGAGGCGGGCACGTGAGAGGATATACCGCACGCGCATGAGCCTCTTTGGCATGGGGGATGAGGAGGTGTATCGCCTCTTCAGATTCAGCCCAGATGCAATACTTGAACTAACCACAACCCTGCAGGGTGACATCACCAGCAAGACACACCGCTCACAAGCAGTGCAGCCACTGGTGAAGGTCCTGGCAACACTTCATTTCCTTGCCAGTGGATCATTCCAGCGTACAAGTGGAGTGGTGGCTGGGATGTCACAGTCCTCCATGAGCAGATGTGTGCACCAGGTTGTCCCTGCAATCCTCAGACGCATGTCCCACCAGTTCATCAGACCCACCACTAAGGAGCTGCGGCTGAAGGCAATGACAGATTTCTACAGCATTGCCAGATTCCCACGCACTGTGGGGGCCATTGATTGCACACATGTGGCCCTTCAGCCCCCCAGTGCCACAGAGCACATATACCGCAATCGGAAGCATTGGCACTCCATCAACGTACAGGTGATAGCCGATGCCCAACGCCTCATATGGCATGTCCGTGCCAAACACCCCGGGTCCAGCCATGACAGCTTCATATACCGTCAGAGCCCCATCCCAGCAGAATTCGAGCAGAACATGTATGGGGACAGCTGGCTGGTTGGTGAGTGACATGGGTGGCATGCATGACTATCCCCTCCCATGATGCACATCACAAGGGGCACATGCATGACTAACATCCTCCTGTCTTTTACCTTACAGGTGACTCTGCATATGCACTGGGACCCCATCTCATGACTCCTTTCCGGAACCCCCAAACCAGAGGAGAGAGAAAATACAATGAAGCACACATCAAAACCCGTGCAGTGGTGGAGCAAACATTTGGGCTCCTGAAGTCCCGTTTCCGCTGCCTGGATAAGTCTGGGGGGACCCTATTGTATTCCCCTACCTTCGTGTGTCAGATCATCGGTGCATGTTGAATTCTGCACAACTTTGCCATGAGAAAAGGCCTGCAGATTGATATGCGTGATGACCTGACCCCCGACCCACACAGTCCCCACCTGCCAGAGGAGAACCAGTCTGCTGATGGAAGAGCAGTCAGGAGGGTCCTCGCCGTAGGCATCTTTGGACACTAAACCAAAACATTAATCACACAGACAATGCATGCATGCACACCACTGATGTCCCTAGATCACACACACCACATCCACATCACATTGGATTAGTCCAAGTCCAGCATGTAGGACTTGGGAGCAGCAACGCCAGCGTCAAGGCCCCAATGATGTCGCTGTCCATTCATACACCTTTCACACGTCATTCATACAGCCGTGGGGATAACTTCTCCACCACGGCCGAGGGTGACACCCCTTACTGGCAGGAGTGCCACCCTCTCACATTCACACACCATTCACATTGCAACGTGTGCAGTATCAAAAAATAAAAATCTCATATCCAGAGCATAATCACAAAATAAAATAACTCATAACCTGAGCATTCCAAAATAAAAATAAAAAAAACTCATATCCTGAGCATTCCAAAATAAATAAATAAAAATCTCATAACCTGAGCATATAAAAAAAAAATCATCGGGGATGCCGGGGGCTCCTTCTGATGGCCTCTCTCTGGCTCCTCAGCTGCCTGGATGGAGTGGGTGGGGGTGGGGGGGCATCTGGAGGTGGCTGATCCCCGGGTGGGCCACTCCTGGCAGGTGTGGCCTGCCTGCCCTCCAAGGCCACGGCAATCCGGCCGAGGTACGAATTGGTCTGGGCCTGCACCCTGAGCTTCTGGGCCTGCATCCTGAGCTGCCGGGTGACCTGGTAATGATGGGCCCGCCGACTCTGCCTCCCCTGGTCCCGGATGGCAGCAGTGTTTGCCTGGACGGCTGCAGTGAGGTGCCTTATATCTCCCTGCACCTCCCCCAGACTGGTCACCACTGCAGCGCAGTTGCAGCTCACATCCTGCACTGCAGAAGATATCTGGGCCACGAAACACAGGCTGTCAGCCACTCTGTCCAGGTGCCCAACTATGTCCCCCATTTGCTGGGTCTGCCTGGCGTGATCCCTCGCCACCTGGTCCTGGACCAGATCAGACACCCCCCTGGTCTTACGGGTGGCCTTCCTGGGGCCAGTAGATGGTTGTCCCCGGGGGGATGGAGTCACCCTTGAGGGGCTTCCTATGATGGGGGAGGGGATCTGAGAGGGCCCTGCAGAAGAGGAGGACTCGTCCAAATATAAAATTATGTCCTGCTCTGCCCCAACAGGCTCCTCCTCAACGACCTCTGCAGGTGAGGTGTGGGCACTCTCCTCCTCCACCTCGGTGTCTTCACCACCCATGGGCTCGGGCACTGGATGCCGTTGGGGGGATGGGGTGGACTGGCCGCCGACAAATGATGTCCCAGCTCTGTCATCTGTGGATGACACAAAGCAGACACATGTTGGTGGTCCCATGGAGTCATATCCAGGGACCCCCTCCAACTGCTCCCTCTCCAGGCAGCGGGCGACCACCTCCTCCTCTGTGGTCAGGCTGACCGCACATGGGGGTCCATCACCCGTGCCACTCTCATGCCTCCTAATGGTGGCCACCTTGCCCCGAACCTTGCGCCGTAGATCGTTGATCTTCTTGGCAATATCGCCAGCAGTCCGGGTGGAGTACCCCAAAATATTAACCCTGGCAGCAATGCTCGCCAGGATGGCCTGCTTCCTCTCCCGGGTGGTCTTTCGGCTTTTCCTGCCATGGAGGACATCGTTGTGGGTCTCCATAGCCGAAATAACAATAGAGACCTCTTGAGGATTGAAATTGAGGTTCCTCCTCTCTTTGGGGGTAGCGGGAGCAGCCATAACAGAGCAAAAGTAACTTCCCTGGGGTGGGGGGAAACGGAAATACTTTTGCGCCGTAATGGCGCTTCCGCTGGCGCTTTTATACGTGCAATGGAACACATTGCGCTGACGTTTCCCGTGAAGTGGTGCCGACGGAAGTTGTGAGCATGCGCACAGGGGGCCGAGTGGAGCCTCACTCACTGCGCATGCTCCGTAGTTGATGCGCTGAACGTAAGCCTCTGCGCTGGGCTCCGCCCATCATTTACATATGATCACACCCACTTCCACTTGCGTCGGGTTACGCCAGCGCATTTTCGTTACTCCGGCGCAAGTTTAGGAGCAAGTGCTTTGTGAATAACAGTACTTGCGCCGAAAGTGTCGGCGGAGTAACGTAAATGAGAAACGTTACTCCAAAGTAAAGATGCTCCAATCTACCTGAATCTGGCCCATTGTATATAATGGCCCGGATTCACATACATCGGCGCATATATATGCCGCTGTAGCGTATGTGTTTTACACTACCCCGGCGCAGCGCGGAGAGGGAAGCATGGAATTCACAAAACAAATGCTCCCAACTCTGCGCCGGCGTAGGGCCAGATTCTCAGAGGCGTTACGACGGAGTATCTCAGATACCCCGTCGTAACGCCTTTTTTTTGTCCTCGTATCTATGCGCGTGATGCTTAGCATCACTTTTGCATAGATACGCTTCTACATCCGACAAGTGTAAAAGCATTACACTTTCGGATCGTAGGTGTAATGACAACTCCGGCCACTAGGTGGCCTTTACGTTGTTTTTTCATTTGCATATGCAAATGAAGTAGTACGCCGATTCTCGATCGCTTTTACGCCGCCCCGTCGTCGCGTACGTCGTTTTCGTTCGCGTAAGGTTACCCCAGCTTCTATGTGGAGTAACCTTACGAGGTCCCGTCGGATGCCGTCGTGTTCCGTTGGATGCCATGTTAAGTATGGCCTCGGGACCGCGTCGTGTTGTGCGTCGTTTACGTCGTTTGCGTATGTCGATTCTCAATGGGGCTGGCGTACGCTGCGATTACGTAGTTTACATTGAGAAAATGTGACGTCCTTTGGAGCATGCGCACTGGGCTTTTTCCCCGGCCGGCGCATGCGCAGTTCGTTCGACGCGGGGGCGCGCTTAATTTAAATACAAGCCGCCCCATTTGAATTGCGCGGGTTTACGCTCGGCGATTTACGAGACGCCAACGCAAACTACGGAGCAAGTGCTTTGAGAATAAAGCACTTGCTCTAGTACGCAGCGGCGGCGTAGTGTAAATGGCTTACGCTACGCCGCCGAATATATATGAGAATCTGGCCCGTAGCGTATATTGGTAGGCTGGATCACGCTGGATTCATACCCTCAATACTCTGACACCAGGGGGCCTGAATGTTGACTTCGATTTAAATTGCTTTCTTAATAATTTTTAGCCTCTTATCTTTTTTTAATTTTAATACTCCGTTTTTGATTTGATCCCAATGGGAATTTATAGTGGTAATGTACTAGTTCATAATTCCACTTGTCTGACCACCCTGTGTATCTAGGATAAAAGTAGGATCCCATAGTACCAACCCATGCAGGACTTTGGTACTATACGAGCATCACTACATCATGTATCCTAGTCTAGTCTGATGGCTTCGGACCTGCGAGGGTGTCAGGGACCACAGATGTATAGATTATGGGCCAGATTCAGGAACAGTTAGGCTGGCGGATCCAGTGATCCGCCAGCCTAACTGTGACTTTGAGCCGGCGTTTCTGTTTTCTGTAACCAGAAAACAAGAAACGCCGGGTTGAAGTTCCGATGCGAGCAGCGTAACTGAGTTTCGCCATCGCATCGTTACTTCAACTTAAAAATGGCGCCGGGGGCGTTCCCGCCGATTTACGCTCAAAAAATATGTTAATGAGCGGAAATCGGCAATTCACGATCGAATTCCGGCGCGACGCAATGACGATACGACGTTTCCGGACGGGATACGCGGCGCATAGATATACCTACATGGGGTTGGAGTATCCTATGTTAGGTATAGGCGTCGTCATCGCGTCGAAAAAAAAAAAAAAAAACGTCGCTTGCGTAAAACGGTCATGAATGGGAATGTGACGTCATTGACGTTCATTCACAGATTTTGGAGCATGCGCACGGGGATGTTTTGACACTCGACGCATGCGCAGTACGTTGGCGGCGGGAGCGCGCTTAGTTAGCATACTACACGCCCCGTACCCGCCCAATTTGAATTCCGCCGGCTCATTTGCGATGCGCTGCCGCAACTTTAGGAGCAAGTGCTTCGTGAATGACAGCACTTGCTCCTAAAATTTCTGCAGCGCAACGCAAATGAGAAGCGTTACTCCAGAGCAAAGATGCTCTGGACTACCTGAATCTGGCCCTATTACCTCATCCCATGCCCAATTTTCCACCTATACTAATGTGGAACGTGTACATACGAGCCTCTACTATATACTATAGTCCACGATATAACATGTGTGATTGCCTAATAATCCGCAAATAGGGCCAGATTCAGGTAGTCCAGAGCATCTTTGCTCTGGAGTAACGCTTCTCATTTGCGTTGCGCTGCAGAAATTTTAGGAGCAAGTGCTGTCATTCACGAAGCACTTGCTCCTAAAGTTGCGGCAGCGCATCGCAAATGAGCCGGCGGAATTCAAATTGGGCGGGTACGGGGCGTGTAGTATTTAAACGAAGCGCGTTCCCGCCGCCAACGTACTGCGCATGCGTCGAGTGTTAAAACATCCCCGTGCGCATGCTCCAAATTTTGTGAATGAACGTCAATGACGTCACATTCCCATTCATGAACGTTTTACGCAAGCGACGTTTTTTTATTTTTTTCCGACGCGATGACGACGCCTATACCTAACATAGGATATTCCAACCCCATGTAGGTATAACTATGCGCCGCGTATCCCGTCCGGAAACGTCGTAACGTCACTGCGTCGCGCCGGAATGCGATCGTGAATTGCCGATTTCCGCTCATTAACATATTTTTTGAGCGGAAATCGGCGGGAACGCCCCCGGCGCCATTTTTAAGTTGAAGTAACGATGCGATGGCGAAACTCAGTTACGCTGCTCGCATCGGAGCTTCAACCCGGCGTTTCTTGTTTTCTGGTTACAGAAAACAGAAACGCCGGCTCAAAGTCACAGTTAGGCTGGCGGATCACTGGATCCGCCAGCCTAACTGTTCCTGAATCTGGCCCATAGTGTCTCCAGTGCACCATTAGGCTATCTTTAGCCACCTTATCCGTAGCCTTTTATCTCATGCATTCCATTATATGGAATGGGTGGATCCTGTAAAAGATGACAACACTGTCATCTTCCACTATGAGACTTATAAGAATCACACCTTGTATCCATTATCCTTTTAATTTGTATTTTAATATTTTAACCATGTATATCGATCCAAGGGAATTCTTATAACATGTGGGAAACCACACCATATCTTCCACAATTACTCCAAGTAAATGTATCATCACCAATAAGGATGGTTTGGAAGCCCTATGATGATTGAGCAGTGTGTACGCCAGTTCGCATGTGCCGCGCTATATAAGTTTTCATTCATTCATTCATTTTTCATTGTTTCTCTGTTATCCAATCCTGGCCCCAACATAGCCCGCATTCGTCCCAAGAACGGGACTTCAAGAAAATGGCGGCTTGTTTACATCCGGCCAATAGTGAATATAAGCTGTGATCCGTTAACCAATGGGAATCCCCTGATGAAGTCACGAGGAACGTGACGTAACGACGTAGGGAAACTGAGATCACGTGACACCCGCGCAAGCCGGAGGCCAACAGACTTAGCGGTAGTGGCAATACGATCGCTCCGCTTCGTCTCTTTTATTTTTATTTTCATTCATATTGATTTTGTATCCAGCGTAGTACATCTTGGACTACATTTTGTTATCTCTGACCCATTTTTATAATAAAACCACTTTTTTTTGGCATCGATGTATTTCACCATTGGAGGCAATTTTTTCTTTTTCTCACCCCACATCCCCTATGTCCTATCTATGGAGTACTGAGCCCGGATCATCTCAGACATAAGGAAAAGGAAGAGGGAACCCTACTGAGAAATCGAGGCCTCAAATACAGCAGGATACATCTATATATGCCTATATATAGCAGCCCTAAGGTAAGGGAACTACAATACTCCTTTGGATTCGAAAGATCCTGCACAGCATCTCAAGTGAAGACTCCAATTACATTATACCCAGCCCACTACTCCACCACTCTATAGGGCCAGATTCAGGAACAGTTAGGCTGGCGGATGCAGTGATCCGCCAGCCTAACTGTCACTTTGAGCCGGCGTTGTTGTTTTCTGTAACCAGAAAACAAGAAACGCCGGGTTGAAGCTCCGATGCGATCAGCGTAACTGAGTTTCGCCATCGCATCGTTACTTCAACTTAAAAATGGCGCCGGGGGCGTTCCCGCCGATTTACGCTCAAAAAATATGTTAATGAGCGGAAATCGGCAATTCACAAGCGAATTCCGGCGCGACGCAATGACGGTACGACGTTTCCGGAAGCAATACGCGGCGCGAAGATATACCTACATGGGGTTGGAGTATCCTATGTTAGGTATAGGCGTCGTCATCGCGTCGGGGAAAAAAAAAAAAACGTCGCTTGCGTAAAAAGATCATGAATGGGAATGTGACGTCATTGACGTTCATTCACAGAATTTGGAGCATGCGCACGGGGATATGCTTTGACACTCGACGCATGCGCAGTACGTTCGCGGCGGGATCGCGCTTAGTTTAAATACTACACGCCCCGTACCCGCCCAATTTGAATTCCGCCGGCTCATTTTCGTTACGCTGCCGCAACTTTAGGAGCAAGTGCTTTGTGAATAACAGCACTTGCTGCTAAAATTTCGGCAGAGTAACGTAAATGAGAAGCGTTACTCTGGAGCAAAGATGCTCCCATCTACCTGAATCTGGCCCATAGAGACTGCCTAGTATTTACCATACCTGTTACTTAGTGCTACTCTCATTGGTTGATGAGGAGTGCATCATTGGCACTCAGATGCACCTGTTACATGGGACTTTTAGTTTGATTATTTAGCACTAATAACACAGTTTTCTTTTCACTTTTCAAGAATTCTAGACGTGTTTATGGTTTGTCATTAGTTTAATACTTATTTGGTGTTTGCACATTTTCGTTTTGAAGCGCTTATCACTATTTTATCCAATTTATATACACCTGTGTTTTGTGGACACTCTAGATTGAGCCGCCTCAGATTAGTTTATGTGACTCTAGTTCACACTCGTTTACTCCTAGTAGCGCATCAGTTTTTCTTTATATCTTGTTCTTCTTCGCCGGAGCCGCCGCTTCCAATTGAAATCCCTGCTGTCTGCCGGACCACGCCCCCCTCTGACGCCACGGGCAAGCTCTTAGGAAAGTCCCCGTGTGTTGCCTGTGCGTCAGAGGGGGGCGTGGTCACATGTCAGAAAGCGGGCAATTCAATTGGAAGCGGCGACTCTGGCAAAGAAGAAGCTTCCAATTGAATTGCCCGCCCTCTAACATGTGACCACGCCCCCCTCTGACGCACAGGCAACACACGGGGACTTTCCGAAGAGCTTGCCCGTGGCGTCAGAGGGGGGCGTGGTCCGGCAGACAGCGGGGATTTCAATTGGAAGCAGCGGCTCTGGCGAAGAAGAACCAGAAGAAGATGCGGATGAGAAGGACAGCGGAAGGAGAAGAAGATGGAAGAACACGCCGGGCAAGATGCGGCAATAGAAGACCCAAGACAGAAGCAGAGGAAGAAGAAGATGGAGGAAGAACCCGAAGGAAAAAAGAAAAGAAGATAATAAAGGACTTGTCAAAAACCGGCTCTTGTCGTTTTTTACACTTGACACTTTTGTTTTCGTGAAATGGTAGAGGTACAATGTACCCCATTACCATTTCATACAGGGGGGGGGCCGGGATCTGGGGGGCCCCTTTGTTAAAGGGGTCTTCCAGATTTCGATAAGCCTCCTGCCCGCAGACCCCCACAACCACCGGGCAAGGGTTGTGGGGAAGAGACCCTTGTCCTCATCAACATGGGAACAAGGTGTTTTGGGGGGCACCCCAAAACACCCTCCCAATGTTGAGGGCATGTGGCCTGGTGCGGTTCAGGAGAGGGGGGGGGGGGGCGCGCTCTGTCCCCCCCTCTTTTCTGCGGCCGGCCAGGTCAACGTGCTCGGATAAGGGGTCTGGTGTGGATTTTAGGGGGGACTCCACCCATTTTTTTTTAAAATTTGGGGTGGAGTTCCCCTTAAATTCCACACCAGACCTGAAGGGTCTGGTTATGGATATTTGGGGGGAACCCCCACGCTTTTTTTTTTTTAAATTGATGGCGGGGTTCCCCTTAATATCCATACCAGACCTAAAAGGTCTGGTTATTGAATTTGGGGGGAACCCCCACGCTTTTTTTGTTCGTGTTTTTTATGAATGAATTCTGCAATTGCCGGGAGCCGACAATTCATTATTGCCGCGAGTCAGTTTTAAACAGCTTTTTTTCTTTTCAGAATGTCATTTTGTGCAGGAACATTTCTAACCACGGGAAACATGCGCTTTTTCACATGCTGACATTACACCCCCCCCCCATAGTACGAAATTTAAAGAAAAATTACACTTTTATTGTTGCACTTTTAGCATTATTAAAATCACTGCTCCCGAAAAAACGGCCGTTTAAAAAAAAAAAAAAAAAAAAACATTGGTACATGTCCCCTGGGCAGGACTGAGGTCCCCAAACACTTTTTAGGACAAAACTTGCAGATTAGCCTTTAAAATTAACAATTAAGATTTCCCCCATAGACTTTAACAGGGAGTTCGGCGGCGACTTTACTTATCAATTGCATCGCGCTGCTGCTGCGGCCGGTTCATGCGCCTAATTAAGGCTTCATCCAGCGCACGAATTAAGGCATGTACCGGCGCAGCGCAGCTTCAATAGTAAATCAGCCCCATAGTGTCACATAATTGTGAAGTGAAAGGAAAATGATGTTTTCAAATGTTTTTACAAATAAATATGTGAAAAGTGTGGGGAGGGGGGGTACATTTCTATTCAGCCCCCTTTACTCTGATACCCCCAACTAAAATCTAGTGGAACCAATTGCCTTCAGAAGTCACTTAGTTCGTAATTAGAGTCCCACCTGTGTGTAAATTAATCACAGTATAAATACAGCTGTCCTGTGAAGCCCTCGGAGGTTTGTTAGGGAACCTTAGCGAACAAACAGCATCATAAAGGCCGAGGAACACATCAGACAGGTCAGGGATAAAGTTGTGGAGAAGTATAAAGCAGGGTTTGGTTTTAAAACTAATCTCCCAAGCTTTGATCATCTCATGGAGCTTCTGTTCAACCCATCATCCGAAAATAGAAAGAGTATGGCACAACCGCAAACCTACCAAGACATGGCCATCCACCTAAACTGACCGGGCCGGGCAAGGAGAGCATTCATCAGAGAAGCAGCCAAGAGGCCAATGGTAACTCTGGAGGAGCTGCAGAGATCCACAGCTCAGGGGGGAGAATCTGTCCACAGGACAACTATTATGCCGCGTACACACGATCACTTTTTGTGATGAAAAAAAACGACGTTTTCAAAAACGTCATTTAAAATGATCGTGTGTGGGCAAAACGTCGTTTTATGTCTTCAAAAAAAACGACCAAAAAAAAATTCGAACATGCTTGAATTTTTTGTGTCGTTTTTCAAAATGTCATTTTTTGTGTCATAAAAAGTGATGGTGTGTGGGCAAAACGACTTTAAAACGACGTTTTTAAACCCGCGCATGCTCAGGAGCAAGTTATGAGACGGAGCGTCAATGGAACAGAGTGCCGTCGAACTTGGTGTACGTCACCGCGCTTTGCTAGAGCATTTTGGAAAAACGATGGTGTGTAGGCAACGTCGTTTTGGAAAATGAAGTTTGAAAAACGTCGTTGTGTTTCGTCACACAAAACGTCGTTTTTTTTCATCACAAAAAGTGATCGTGTGTACGCGGCATAAGTCGTGCTCTTCACAAATCTGCCCTTTATGGAAGAGCGACAAGAAGAAAGAAAGTCATAAGAAGTCCTGTTTGCTGTTTGTGGGAAGCCATGTGGGGGAGGGGACACAGCAAACATGTGGAAGAAGGTGCTCTGGTCACGTGAGACCAAAATTCAACTTTTTGACCTAAAAGCAAAACACTATGGGCCAGATTCAGCAAGACTTGCGCTGGAGTAATTCGATATGCGCCGCGTAACTGTGAAGATGCGCCGTCGTTTCTATGTGGCCGTACCCACCAAACTAGATGCGACAGAAAACGGGCTTTCCCCGACCGGCTTAACTTTCCGACGCCAGAGTCTCGTCAGCGCATTATTTCGCTTGGCGCATCAGTCGCGCCTATTGATTTCCCCTGCAAATATGCAAATGAGGGAGATTTCCCGATTCGCGAACGGATTAGCACCATACGCTGGCTACATGCGCCGCGCGTATCTCGTCCATCCAGCGCAAAGTTATTTCTACAAATAGCTGCTTTATCTTTACTCCAGACGGCCTCAGGTCAGCAGGAGAGCAGCTACAGCAGCAGCGTTACCGACAAAACTAGCAAGCTGAACAACCACACGTGCAAGGACAACACCTCTGTGTGCCAACATGCCAGGGGCAGTCGCGGTCCTAGCACTAGTACTGGGTCCCCCGGAACGAAGGAGGCGGGCACGTGAGAGGATATACCGCACGCGTATGAACCTCTTTGGCATGGGGGATGAGGAGGTGTATCGCCTCTTCAGATTCAGCCCTGATGCAATACTTGAACTAACCACAACCCTGCAGGGTGACATCACCAGCAAGACACACCGCTCACAAGCAGTGCAGCCACTGGTGAAGGTACTGGCAACACTCCATTTCCTTGCCAGTGTATCATTTCAGCGTACAAGTGGAGTGGTGGCTGGGATGTCACAGTCCTCCGTGAGCAGATGTGTGCAGCAGGTTGTCCCTGCAATCCTCAGACGCATGTCCAACCAGTTCATCAGACCCACCACTGAGGAGCTGCGGCTGAAGGCAATGACAGATTTCTACAGCATTGCCAGATTCCCACGCACTGTGGGGGCCATTGATTGCACACATGTGGCCCCACAGCCCCCCAGTGCCACAGAGCACATATACCGCAATCGGAAGCATTGGCATTCCATCAACATACAGGTGATAGCCGATGCCCAACGCCTCATATGGCACGTCCGTGCCAAACACCCCGGGTCCAGCCATGACAGCTTCATATACCGTCAGAGCCCCATCCCAGCAGAATTGAGCAGAACATGTATGGGGACAGCTGGCTGGTTGGTGAGTGACAAGGGAGTCAGGCATGACTATCCCCTCCCGTGATGCACATCAGAAGTGGCACATGCATGACTAACATCCTCCTGTCTTTTCCCTTCCAGGTGACTCTGCATATGCACTGGGACCCCATCTCATGACTCCTTTCCGGAACCCCCAAACCAGAGGAGAGAGAAAATACAATGAAGCACACATCAAAACCCGTGCAGTGGTGGAGCAAACATTTGGGCTCCTGAAGTCCCGTTTCCGCTGCCTGGATAAGTCTGGGGGGACCCTATTGTATTCCCCTACCTTCGTGTGTCAGATCATCGGTGCATGTTGCATTCTGCACAACTTTGCCATGAGAAAAGGCCTGCAGATTGACATACGTGATGACCTGACCCCCCAACCAGACAGCCCCCCCCCCCCCTGCCAGAGGAGACCCATTCAGCTGATGGAAGAGCAGTCAGGAGGGTCCTCGCCGTAGGCATCTTTGGACACTAAACCCAAACATTAATCACACAGACAATGCACGCGTGTACACCACTGATGTCCCTAGATCACACACACCACATCCACATCACATTGGATTAGCCCAAGTCCAGCATGTAGGACTTGGGAGCAGCAACACCAGCGTCAAGGCCCCAATGATGTCGCTGTCCATTCATACACCTTTCACACGTCATTCATACAGCCGTGGGGTTAATTTCACCACCACGGCCGAGGGTGACACCCCTTACTGGCAGGAGTGCCACCCCCTCACATTCACACACCATTCACACTGCAACGTGTGCAGTATCAAAAATAAAATATCTCATAATCTGAGCATTAAGATTAAAATAAAAATCTCATAACCTGAGCATTCAGAAAAAAAAAAATACAAAACTCATGTCCTGAGCATCAATAAAAAAAAACAAAAAAAAATCATCTGGGATGCCGGGGGCTTCTTCTGGCGGCCCCTCTCTGGCTCCTCAGCTGCATGGATGGAGTGGGTGGGGGTGGGGGGGCATCTGGGGGTGGCTGATCCCCGGGTGGGCCACTCCTGGCAGGTGTGGCCTGCCTGCCCTCCAAGGCCACGGCAATCCGGCCGAGATACGAACTTGTCTGGGCCTGCACCCTGAGCTGCCGGGTGACCTGATAATGCTGGGCCCGCCGACTCAGCCTCCCCTGGTCCCGGATGGCAGCACTGTTTGCCTGGACGGCTGCAGTGAGGTGCCTTATGTCACCCTGCACCTCCCCCAGACTGGTCACCACTGCAGCGCAGTTGCAGCTCACATCCTGCACTGCCGAAGAAATCTGGGCCACGGAGCACAGGCTGTCAGCCACTCTGTCCAGGTGCCCAACTATGTCCCCCATTTGCTGGGTCTGCCTGGCGTGATCCCTCGCCACCTGGTCCTGGACCAGATCAGACACCCCCCTGGTCTTATGGGTGGCCTTCCTGGGGCCAGTAGATGGTTGTCCCCGGGGGGATGGAGTCGCCCTTGAGGGGCTTCCTATGATGGGGGAGGGGATCTGAGAGGGCCCTGCAGAAGAGGAGGACTCCTCCAACAATAAAAAAAAGTCCTGCTCTGCCCCAACAGGCTCCTCCTCAACGACCCCCCCCCCCCCCACATGCGACACACCAAATAGGGGATAAAAAACACTTACCTGTCCTGGAGCCTTCCTCCACAGAATCATAGCCTGGTACCCCCTCCAATTGCTCCCTCTCCAGGCAGCGGGCAACCACCTCCTCCTCTGTGGTCAGGCTGACCGGACATGGGGGTCCACCACCTGTGCCCCGCTCATGGCTCCGAATGGTGGCCACCTTGCCACGGACCTTGCGCCGCAGGTCATTTATCTTTTTCTGGATATCACCAGCAGTCCGGGTGGAGTACCCCAACACATTCACCCTGCCAGCAATGGTGTCCAGGATGGCCTGCTTCCTCTCCCGGGTGGTCTTCCTACTTTTCTTCCCATGCAGGAAATCATTGTAAGTCTCCATAGCACAGATGACCACAGAGACCTCCTGGGCATTAAAATTGAGGTTCCTCCTCTCTTTGGGGGTAGCGGGAGCAGCCATAACAGAGCAAAAGTAAATTCCCTGGGGTGGGGGGAAACGGAAATACTTTTGCGCCGGGAATGGCGCTTCCGCTGGCGCTTTTATACGCGCAACGGAACACATTGCGCTGGCGTTTCCCGTGAAGTGGTGCCGACGGAAGTTGTGAGCATGCGCACAGGGGGCCGAGTGAAGCCTCACTTACTGCGCATGCTCCGTGGATGATGCGCTGAACGTAAGCCTCTGCGCTGGGCTCCGCCCATCATTTACATATGATCACACCCACTTCCACTTGCGTCGGGTTACGCCAGCGCATTATCGTTACTCCGGCGCAAATTTACGCGCAAGTGCTATGTGAATAACAGTACTTGCGCCGAAAGTGTCGGCGGAGTAACGTAAATGAGAAACGTTACTCCAAAGTAAAGAAGCGCCCATCTACCTGAATCTGGCCCTATGGGCCAGATTCAGGTAGAGTTAGGCTGGAGTATCTGTGATACTCCAGCCTAACTGTCACTTTAAGCCGGCGTTTTTGTTTTCTGTAACCAGAAAACAAGAAACGCCGGGTTGGAGTTCCGATGCGAGCGGCGTAATTGAATTTCCCCATCGCATCGCAACTTTAATTTAAAAATGGCGCTGGGGGCGTTCCCGCTGATTTACGCCGAAAAAATATGTTAATCAGCGGGAATTGGCAATTCACGGTCGTATTCGGGCGCGACGCAGTGACTTTCCGACGTTTCCGTAAGAGATACGCAGCGTAAAGATAAAGCAGCCCCCTAGTGGAGTATCCTATGTTAAGTATAGCCGTCGTCATTGCGTCGAGAGAAAAAAAATTTGCGTCGCTTGCGTAAAACGTCCATGAATGGGGATTTGACGTCATTGACGTTCACTGACAGAATTTGGAGCATGCGCACTGGGATGCATTGACAGTCAACGCATGCGCAGTACGTTCGCCGCGGGATCGCGCTTAGTTTAAATAATACACGCCCCGTACCCGCCCAATTTCAATTCCGCCGGCTCATTTGCGATGCGCTGCCGCAACTTTAGGAGCAAGTGCTTCATGAATAACAGCACTTGCTCCTAAAATTTCGCCAGAGTAACGTAAATGAGAAACGTTACTCCAGCTTAAAGATGCTCCCATCTACCTGAATCTGGCCCTATGTGTGACAGAAAACTAACACTGCACATCACCCTGACACACCATCCCCACTGTGAAACATGGTGGTGGCAGCATCGTGTAGTGGGGATGCTTTTCAGGGACAGGGAAGCTGGTCAGAATTGATGGGAAGATGGATGGAGCCAAATAAAGGGCAATCTTAGAAGAAAACCTGTTAGTCTGTCTTGAGACCGGGCGGAGGGTCACCTTCCAGCAGGACCAGGACCATCTTAATAGCATCATGGGCCCCTGGGCAAAGTAATGCTCTGGGGCCCCTACAATGATGACAGTGCAGGTAAACAGACATTAAAGCGGAATTTCACCCTAAATATAAGATCTCCCATGTGATCCAGCATACTGGCGTCAGCGCCAGTATGCTGTTTTTTTTTTTTTTTTACTCGCACACTTACTGTATTATGCCGGAATTTCTTTTTTTCCCCCGTGGTGGCAGGCGCCAGTATAGCGCGTCACATCTTCCTAAAATACCCGATATGGACTCGGGTAATCTCGGCGAAAATGCGGCGCCTGCGCACAGACCTAGGAGCTGACTGCGCAGGCGCCGTATTTCTCCGAGTCCTACAGCTATGGCGCGTCACGCCCTCCGAAATAGGACTCGGAGAAATACGGCGCCTGCGCAGTCAGCTCCTAGGTCTGTGCGCAGGCGCCGCATTTTCGCCGAGATTACCCGAGTCCATATCGGGTATTTTAGGAAGATGTGACAAGCAATACTAGAGCCGTCCACCACGGGGGAAAAAAATGAAATTCCGGCATAATACAGTAAGTGTGCGAGTAAAAAAAAAAAAAAACAGCATACTGGCGCTGACGCCAGTATGCTGGATCACATGGGAGATTTTATATTTAGGGTGAAATTCCGCTTTAAGTAGGTAGGAGGCAGACTGCCTCCCCTGTGTATCTATCACTCTCAGTGCCATCATGGTGCCCCAAATTTCGGGGCAGCGTTGGCTCAAGGACAAGCTGCTTTGGGGAAAGTGCAGGGGCCCCCCATGCAGCTGGGGCCCCTGGGCAGTGCCCACTCATTAAGACAACCCTGAGCAGGACAACGACCCTAAAGTACAGCCAGAGCTACAATGAAATGGATTAGGTCAAAGCCTATTCATGTGTTAGAATGGACCAGTCACAGTCCAGACCTAAATCCCATTGAAAATCTGTGGCAAGACTTGAAAATTGCTGATCACAGACGCTCTCCATCTAATCTGACAGAGACAGAGATATTTTACAAAGAAGAATGGGCAGAAATGTCTCTCTCTAGATGTGCAAAGCTGGTAGAGACATCCCCAAAAAGACTTGTAGAGAAAGGGGGTTCTACAAAGTATTGACCCCCCTTTTCACATATGCTGAGGGCAACAGTAAAAAGGTGGCGGAGGCCATGTTGGTACACCCCACACTTCTCAGCGCTAGAGCTGCACGATTTAATAATCGAGATCGCGATTCAACCCCCCCCCCGCCCCTCCTGATCTTAAAAAAAAAGATAAAGGGCCAGATTCAGCAAGACTTGCGCTGGAGTAGATCGATAGGCGCCGCGTAACTGTAAAGATGCGCCGTTGTATCTATGCGGCCGTACCCACCAAACTAGATGCGACAGAAAACGGGCTTTCTCCGACCGGCTTAACTTTCCTTCGCCAGAGTATCGTAAGTGCATATTTTCGCTTGGCGCATCCGTCGCGCCTATTGATTTCCCATTCAAATATGCAAATGAGGGAGACATCCCTATTCGCGAACGGATTAGCACTAGACGCTGGCTACATGCGCCGTGCGTATGTCGTCCGTCCGGCGCAAAGTTATTCCTATAAATAGCTGCTTTATCTTTACTCCTGACGGCCACAGGTCAGCAAGAGAGCAGCTACAGCAGCAGCGTTACCGACGAAACTAGCAAGCTGAACAACCACACTTGCAAGGACAACACCTCTGTGTGCCAACATGCCAGGGGCAGTCGCGGTCCTAGCACTACTGATGGGTCCCCCGGAATGGAGGAGGCGGGCACGTGAGAGGATATACCGCACGCGCATGAGCCTCTTTGGCATGGGGGATGAGGAGGTGTATCGCCTCTTCAGATTCAGCCCAGATGCAATACTTGAACTAACCACAACCCTGCAGGGTGACATCACCAGCCCAACACACCGCTCACAAGCAGTGCAGCCACTGGTGAAGGTACTGGCAACACTTCATTTCCTTGCAAGTGGATCATTCCAGCGTACAAGTGGAGTGGTGGCTGGGATGTCACAATCCTCCATAAGCAGATGTGTGCACCAGGTTGTCCCTGCAATCCTCAGACGCATGTCCAACCAGTTCATCAGACCCACCACTGAGGAGTTGCGGCTGAAGGCAATGACAGATTTCTACAGCATTGCCAGATTCCCATGCACCATCGGGGCCATTGATTGCACACATGTGGCACTCCAGCCCCCCCAGTGCCACAGAGCACATATACCGCAATCGGAAGCATTGGCATTCCATCAACGTACAGGTGATAGCCGATGCCCAATGCCTCATATGGCACGTGTGTGCCAAACACCCCGGATCCAGCCATGACAGCTTCATCTACAATCAGAGCCCCATCCCAATGGAATTCGAACAGAACGTGTATGGGGACAGCTGGCTGGTTGGTGAGTGACATGGGTGGCAGGCATGACTGTCCGACCCCATGATGCTGACATCACAAGGGGCACATGCATGACTAACATCCTCCTGTCTTTTCCCTTACAGGTGACTCTGCATATGCACTGGGACCCCATCTAATGACTCCTTTCCGGAACCCCCAAACCAGAGGAGAGAGAAGATACAATGCGGCACATATCAAAACTCGTGCAGTGGTGGAGCAAACATTTGGGCTCCTGAAGTCCTGTTTCCGCTGCCTGGATAAGTCTGGGGGGGCCCTATTGTATTCCCCTACCTTTGTGTGTCAGATCATCGGTGCATGTTGCATTCTGCACAACTTTGCCATGAGAAAGAGCCTGCAGATTGACATACGTGATGACCTGACCCCCCAACCAGACAGCCCCCCCCCCTGCCAGAGGAGACCCATTCAACTGATGGAAGAGCAGTCAGGAGGGTCCTCGCCATAGGCATCTTTGGACAATAAACCAAAACATTGATCACACTGACAATGCATGCATGCACACCACTGTGGTCCCTAGATCACACACACCACATCCACATCACATTGGATTAGCCCAAGTCCAGCATGTAGGACTTGGGAGCAGCAACGCCAGCGTCAAGGCCCCAATGGTGTCGCTGTCCATTCACACGTCATTCACACAGCCGTGGGGATAACTTTTCCCCAACGGCCGAGGGTGACACCCCTTACTGGCAGGAGTGCCACCCCCTCACACTCACACACCATTCACACTGTCCCCTGCACTACTGACCGTGTGCAGTTAAACTCAAAATAAAAAGCTCATAACCTGAGCAACATTAAACTCAAAAGAAAAAGCTCATAACCTGAGCAACATTAAACTCAAAAGAAAAAGCTCATAACCTGAGCAGAAAAAAAAACAAAAAGCCCTCATCTGGGCTGACGGGGGCTCTTTCTATTGGGCCCTCTCTGGCTCCTCAGCTGCCTGGAGGGAGTGGGTGGGGGTGGGGGGGCATCTGGAGGTGGCTGATCCCCGGGTGGCCCACTCCTGGCAGGTGTGGCCTGCATGCCCTCCAAGGCCATGGCTATCCGGCCGAGGTAGGAATTGGTCTGGGCCTGCATCCTCAGCTGCCGGGTCACTTGGTAATGTTGGGCCCGCTGCCTCTGCCTCCCTTGGTCCCGGATGGCAGCAGTGTTGGCCTGGACGGCTGCAGTGAGGTGCCGAAGATCAGCCTGCACCTCCCCCAGGCTGGTCACCACTGCAGCGCAGTTGCAGCTGACATCCTGCACTGCGTTGGTCATCTGGGACACGGAGCCCAGGCTGTCAGCTACACGGTTCAGGTGCCCAGCTATCTCCCCCATCTGCTGGGTCTGCCTGGCCTGGTCCCTCGCCATCTGGTCATGGACCACATCAGACACCCCCCTGGTCTTCCGGGTGGCCTTCCTGGGGCCAGGAGATGGTATTTCCCGGGGGGGGGGGGGGGGTGGAGTCGCCCTTGAGGGGCTTCCTAGGATGGGGGAGGGGATTTGAGAGGGCCCTGCTGAAGGGGAGGACTCCTCCAAAAATAGAACAAAGTCCTGCTCGGTGTCAACAGGCTCCTTCTCAACCACCTCAGCAGGTGAGGTGTGGGCACTCCCCTCCATCTCGGTGTCTTCACCACCCAGGGGGTCGGGCTCAGGATGCAGTTGGGGGGATGGGGTGGACTGGCCGCCGACAGATGATGGCCCAGCTCCGTCATCTGTGGATGACACAAAGCAGACACATGTTGGGTGGTCCCACACATTTGGCACATGTACCCTCCCCCCCCCCCACATGCAACACATCAAATAGGGGATAAAAAACACTTACCTGTCCTGGAGCCTTCCTCCACGGAATCATATCCCGATACCCCCTCCAACTGCTCCCTCTCCAGGCAGCGGGCGACCACCTCCTCCTCCGTGGTCAGGCTGACCGCACATGGGGGTCCACCCCCCGTGCCCCTCTCATGACTCCTGATGGTGGCCACCTTGCCCCGGACTTTGCGCCTCAAATCATTGTCCGCAGCAGTCCTGGTGGAGTAGCCCAAAATGTTGACCCTGCCAGCAATGCTCTCCAGGATGGCCTGCTTCCTGTCCCGGCTGGTCTTCCGACTTTTCCTGCCATGGAGGAAATCATTGTAGGTCTCCATAGCCGAGATGACTACAGACAGCTCCTGGGCATTAAAGTTTAGGTTTCTCCTCTCTTTGCGGGGAACGGGAGCAGCCATCGCACAGCAAAAGTTACTTCCCTGGGGTGGGGGGAACCGGATATACTTTTGCGCCAGAAAGGCGCATCTGCGGCCACTTTTATCATGCAACGGAACACATTGCGCTGCCGTTTTCCATGAAGTGGTGCCGACGAAAGTTGTGAGCATGCGCACAGGGGAGCGAGTGGAGCCCTCCCTCACTGCGCATGCTCCGTGGATGATGCGATGAACGTAAGTCTCTGCGCTGGGCTCCGCCCATCATTTACATATGATCACACCCACTTCCACTTTCGTCGGGTTGCGCCAGCGCACTTTCGTTACTCCGCCGCAAAGTAACGAACATGCGCTTGGTGAATACTGTACTTGACTCACTAGTTCGCGCCAGCGTAACGTATATGCGCTGCGCTACGCTGGATGAAAATGGAAAATTGTATACTCACCTTTCCATAATTTTCCTTTCCTGACGCATCTTCATGGCAGCACACACTGGGTTGTGACTCCGCCCCCACAACCTGACAGGATTGGTTAGCTATAAATTTGATTAGGAGACACCCGGCATCATTCTCTGTATATATCATCATTGAACAACAGGGTGGGCAGTTGTGTCCTGCCATGAAGATGCGTCAGGAAAGGAAAATTACGGAAAGGTGAGTATACAATTTTCCATTTTCCTGACGCATTCATGGCAGCACACACTGGGAAATAATTCGCCAGTCGGGAGGGTTCAATGCAAAGTATTTATTTTCTAGAGAGCAGAAGAATTGGCCCTGAAGATAGATCTGCCAAATTCAGCTGTAGCCAAAAGAGCTCCGTCCACTCTGTAGTGGGAGATGAAGGTATGCCTGGAGGACCAGGTCGCTGCCCTGCATATGGTTTCTGACGAGACCCCGCAATATGCTGCCCAAGAGGTCGCCAATGCCCTGGTTGAATGCGCTCTGATGCCTTCTGGAATCTCCCGCTGTTGAGTAGAGTATGCCTTTCCTATAGCCTTGACTAGCCAAGAGGCGATAGTCCGGGAAGTGGCTGCCTGGCCTCGCCTGGCTCCGTGAGGTATAATCAGGAGGGCGTCCGTTGACCGAAGGTGGATGGTAGCCGACAGGTAGCTGGAACTTGTAGACTTAGGGCCAGATTCAGGTAGAGTTAGGCTGGAGTATCAGTGATACTCCAGCCTAACTGTCACTTTGAGCCGGCGTTTTTGTTTTCTGTAACCAGAAAACAAGAAACGCCGGGTTGGAGTTCCGATACGTGCGGCGTAATTGAATTTCGCCGTCGCATCGCAACTGCAATTTAAAAAAATGGCGCTGGGGGCGTTCCCGCTGATTAACGCCGAAAATATGTTAATCAGCGGGAATCGGCAATTCACGATCGTATTCGGGCCCGACGCAGTGGGCCAGGTTCAGGTAGAGTTAGGCTGGAGTATCAGTGATACTCCAGCCTAACTGTCACTTTAAGCCGGCGTTTCTGTTTTCTGTAACCAGAAAACAAGAAACACCGGGTTGGAGTTCCGATGCGATCGGCGTAATTGAATTTCGCCATCGCATCGCAACTATAATTTAAAAATGGCGCCAGGGGGCGTTCCCGCTGATTTCCGCTGAAAAAATATGTTAATCAGCGGGAATCGGCAATTCACGATCGTATTCGGGCGCGACGCAGTGACTTTCCGACGTTTCCGTAAGCGATACGTGGCGCAAAGATAAAGCAGCCCCCTAGTGGAGTATCCTATGTTAAGTATAGCCGTCGTCATCGCGTTGAAAAAAAAAAAAAACGCGTCGCTTGCGTAAAACGTCCATGAATGGGGATTTGACGTCATTGACAGAATTTGGAGCATGCGCACTGGGATGCATTGACAGTCGACACATGCGCAGTACGTTCGCCGCGGGATCGCGCTTAGTTTAAATAATACACGCCCCGTACCCGCCCAATTTGAATTCCGCCGGCTCATTTACGATACGCTGCCGCAACTTTAGGAGCAAGTGCTTCATGAATAACAGCACTTGCTCCTAAAATTTCGCCAGAGTAACGTAAATGAAAAACGTTACTTCAGAGCAAAGATGCTCCCATCTACCTGAATCTGGCCCAGTGACTTTCCGACGTTTCCGTAAGCGATACGCGGCGTAAAGATAAAGCAGCCCCCTAGTGGAGTATCCTATGTTAAGTATAGCCGTCGTCATCGCGTCGAGAAAAAAAAATTTGCGTCGCTTGCGTAAAACGTCCATGAATGGGGATTTGACGTCATTGACGTTCACTGACAGAATTTGGAGCTTGCGCACTGGGATGCATTGACAGTCGACGCATGCGCAGTACGTTCGCCACGGGATCGCGCCTAGTTTAAATAATACACGCCCCGTACCCGCCCAATTTGAAATACTCCAGCTCATTTTCGCTACGCTGCTGCAACTTTAGGAGCAAGTGCTTTATGAATAACAGCACTTGCTCCTAAAGTTTCGGCAGAGTAACGTAAATGAGAAACGTTACTCCAGATTAAAGATGCTCCAATCTACCTGAATCTGGCCCTTAATGTCCAAGGCATGAGGCTCACCAACCTCGTTAGTAAGGCATGGCAAGATGATGTCCTGACTGTAGTGGAAGGCCGAGGTAACTTTGGGGAGGAAACGATCAGAAGGCCTCAACACCACCCTATCTGGCAGAAAAACTAAATGGGCCAGATTCAGGTAGATGGGAGCATCTTTGCTCTGGAGTAACGTTTCTCATTTACGTTACTCTGGCGAAATTTTAGGAGCAAGTGCTGTTATTCATGAAGCACTTGCTCCTAAAGTTGCGGCAGCGCATCGCAAATGAGCCGGCGGAATTCAAATTGGGCGGGTACGGGGCGTGTATTATTTAAACTAAGCGCGATCCCGCGGCGAACGTACTGCGCATGCGTCGACTGTCAATGCATCCCAGTGCGCATGCTCCAAATTCTGTCAGTGAACGTCAATGACGTCAAATCCCCATTCATGGACGTTTTACGCAAGCGACGCGATTATTATTTTTTTCGACGCGATGACGACGGCTATACTTAACATAGGATACTCCACTAGGGGGCTGCTTTATCTTTACGCCGCGTATCGCTTACGGAAACGTCGGAAAGTCACTGCGTCGCGCCCGAATACGATCGTGAATTGCCGATTCCCGCTGATTAACATATTTTTTCAGTGTAAATCATCGGGAACGCCCCCGGCGCCATTTTTAAATTAAAGTTGCGATGCGATGGCAAAATTCAATTGCGCCGATCGCATCGGAACTCCAACCCGGCGTTTCTTGTTTTCTGGTTACAGAAAACAGAAACGCCGGCTTAAAGTGACAGTTAGGCTGGAGTATCACTGATACTCCAGCCTAACTCTACCTGAATCTGGCCCAATATGGTTCTTTGGACATGAGAGCTTGTAGCTCCGACACTCTCCTAGCTGAAGCTATAGCAATGAGGAAGGACAATTTTAGGGTCAGGTCCCATAAGGAGATTGCGCTGAGTGGGAAGAAAGGTGGATTTGATAGTGCTTCTAGAACCACTAAAAAGATCCCAGGGCGGAAAGGATGGTCTTCTTTTTTTTTGTTTACAAACTTTTATTGTAAAGGTAGATGGTGGTACATATCCAGGAAATTAAAGCATATATATATAAAGGAATGTAATACATATACAGAGTCAGTCTGTGTACAAGGCCTAAGATAACTTGTGAGGACCATAGATAGTTATACATGATAGGAAAAAACTGAGGGGCAGGGGTAGGATGGTCTTCTTGAAGGCCTGATCTTTATACAAGCCTGCATGAACTGGATAATCAAAGGATGCAGGGCCCATCTAGTGCCAGTCTTGGCGGACAGTGCGGAGATCTGCACCTTTAGGGTGCTTGAGCTTAGGCTTTTGTCCATTCCCGTCTGCAGGAACTCTAGGACCTGGTAAGGGTCCGGTCCCATTCCAACCCCTGAGATGTGATTCCAACCTCTGAGTTGCGCCAAGTGAGTGAACCTCTCCCAAATTCTGGCGTAAACGGTGTTTGTAGAGATCTTCCGGGCTTGCATTAAGGTTGCTATAACTGCCTGGGAACACCCCTGTTCCCTTAATCTAGCCCTCTCAACCTCCAGGCTGTCAAGTGGAGCCTGTCGGGGGCCGGATGGAGGAACTGGCCTTGGTGTAGGAGGTCTGGTGACGCTGGTAGATGGATAGGAGGTCGGGTGTTGAGTTGTAGAAGAGTTGTGAACCACGGCCTCCTCGGCCAGAATGGTATTACCGCGATTACTGTGGCTGATGATCTTCGGAGTCGGCATAGGAATCTCGCTATCAGGGGAGTTGGGGGAAAGACGTATCCCAGGTTGAAGTCCAAAGGGTGGAGAAGGCAATCTGTTCCTTCCGCTGTCGGGAAGGGTACTCTGGACAGAAACCTTGAGCACTTGGTATTGGCTGGTGTTGCTGCCAGGTCGATCTCTGGAATCCCCCAGGCCTCCGTCAGAATGGAGAACTCCCGGAGGTTCAGGGACCACTCGTTGTTCGACCCGAGTTCCCTGCTCAGGAAGTCGGCTAACGTGTTTTGTGCCGCTGGGACGTAGACCGCTCGCAGGTCCGACAGATGTGCTTGGGCCCATTCCATTATGGGGAGAACTTCTCTTAATAGTGTGTGACTTCGGGTACCGCCCTGCCTCTGGACGTAGGCTACCGCCACCCTGTTGTCCATCCGGATTAGCACGGATTTCCCCTGCAGTAGTGGTGCAAATGCTAAGAGGGCCTGGATTGCGGCCCGAAGCTCCAGAATATTCGAGACCATTCCCCGTGCAGGAAAGTGCCACCGTCCCTGGGCTGTCTGGTCCCGGTAGTGAGCCCCCCAGCCCTTCTCGCTGGCATCCGATGTCACGATCTACGGACTCGGAGAAACTATCGGTCTGAATCCCTTGAGGTTGGGAGGATGAGTCCACCAACGGAGGTCGGGTTTCACCTGGCTGGGAATATTGATGGTTTGGTGTGTTGAGGTTCCATCCCATTGACTGAGAAAGGTGTTTTGTAAGGTTCTCATTCGCCACTGGGACCACTGGATCATAGGTATAGTCGAGGACATAGAGCCCAGCATGCTGAGGCAGGTTCTGGCTGACATGGATTTGGACAGTAGTAGATTTTGTACCTTCCCCGCTAGCGGTCCCACCTTCTCTGGGGGCAACTGCACCCTATTCTGTTTTGTATCCAACTCTGCTCCGAGGAAGGTCATCACTTGTGAGGGCTGAAGGCTGCTCTTCCGCCAATTGATTAGCCACCCGAAGTTCTGAAGGGTCGAGACTAGGATCTCCCGCTGGAGGAGTAGGTTCTGCCGACTTGCTGCTAAGAGCAGTATGTCGTCTAGGTAATGGTGAACACGCAAGCCCCTCTCCCTGAGGAGTGCTATGAGTGGCAGGAGGACCTTTGTGAATGTCCTGGGTGCCGAAGAAATGCCGAAAGGTAGGCATCGGAATTGGAAGTGGTGTTGATTGATGGAAAAGCGTAGGAACTTCTGAAAACCGGGGTGAATTGGTACGTGAAGGTAAGCGTCTGATAGGTCGATGGACAGCATCCAATCTCCTAGGTTCACTGCCAGAAGTATAGACTGGAGACTCTCCATCTTGAAGGCTTCTATCTGAATTCTTTTGTTGAGGCGTCTGAGGTCCAAAACGGGCCGAAGATCCCCTGACTTCTTCCGCACCAAAAATAGAGGGGAATAAAATCCCCTGCCTCTTTGGTGAGAAGGAACCTCCACAACTGCTTCCTTCCGAATCAAATCCGCAACGTATTGAACGAGAAGTTTTCTCTTGTCTAGGGAAAAGGGAAGTTTGGTGGGTTGGAAAACCGTGCGAGGTAATGTCCCCATAAAGTTCCACCTGTGGCCTTGTTTGATCGTGGAAAGGGCCCATGGATCTTTTATGTGCTCCGACCATACTTGCGCGAAATTCCTGAGCCTGGCGCCCACCTGAGCTGGGTGGGCAGGCAAACCTTCAAAAGGACTTCTGTTGGTCCCCTGTGGTAATGGCCTTGGTCTTCTGAGCCTTAGAAAAGGGGGGGCGAGTGGTTCTTCCATCCCTTCTGAATTCCCTGCCGGGACGATAGGCTCTGGCTTCCCTATATCTCTTGGGCAGATTACGCCTGAAGGTAGGCCCCCTCTGGGGCTTGGGTCTTCTGTCGGAGGGGATAAGCCCAGACTTCCCTCCGGTGACTTTGGAGATTGCCGAATCTAATTTTGCCCCAAACAGGTTTACGCCATCGTACGGTATTTTGCACTAGTTGGACTTAGAGGTCGAGTCGGCGACCCAGGGCTTCAGCCATAAGGCTCTGCGGGCCATCACCGAGGCTAACATGGAACGGGCCGAGGAACGAATGACATCTACTGAGGCCCCTGCTACAAAATCCCCTGCTAGCCTGATTTCTTGCAACGTGGATATTACTTCCTCCTGGTCGGTACCTTCTAGGAGGGCCCTCTCCGCGTTGGCTGCCCATGTGGACATGGCCCTAGCAACAGCAGCTGTGGCAATAGCTGGTCTGCATGCTCCCCCTGCTGAAGAGAATGCCTTCTTCAACTCCAGGTCCATCTTGCGGTCCAGAACGTCTCGGAATGAGACCGCGTCCTCTATTGGTAACGTAATATGTCTGGCGAGCCGCATCAGGGAGGAATCAACGACGGGAGCGTTAATGAGGGAAGAAACCTTAGACTCCATTAGAGGGTATAGCTTAGCGAGCTTGTTAGAGAGACTGGGCCGTCTATCCGGTCTTTCCCATTCGTCTTTGATGAGGTCCCCCAACTCCTCTATGAAAGGGAATAGTTCGGGATCCTTCCTTAATTCGGGGAAATACTTCCCAACCTTCAGTGGCTCTGCTACGGGTTCCTCCCAGCCTATAGCTTCTTTAACAGCACGAGTAAAGGGTTCAACTAGGCTAAAGTCAAAACCCGACCTCATCTCATGTTCTTCATAGTCGGACAGGGTCCCCGCTAGCTGAGCGCAAGAGCCGAAAGCCGATGAGGTGCCTGGGGAGGGATCCTCATATGCCAGAGGAGCCATAGTCCAGCTTGGTTCCTGTACTGGCCCTCTAGAGCGGTCTGCAGCTGTTCTGGCGTCCGCCTCTTTTTCTCCGACTGCTTCATTAAAGCAGGTGCGACAGGCTAGTTTTCCTGGCAATGCAATTGCACCGCACACCCAGCAGGCATTAGCCGCAGGACGGGTATGGTGACGTTCGTGGTGCGATGAGGGAGACCGTCTCCGGTGAGACCTGCTGTGGCGGGATCGACTGCGGTGTGAGCGGCTTCGCCTGGACCGATGGTAGCGGGAGGAAGCTCTTGACCGACTTCTGCGGGATCCCCTTGATGTATGCCTGGATGTCTCCCTGCGCCGTGGGCTTGTATCTCTGGGCCTGGTGGGACTGCAAAAAAAGCAGTGCTTAGTGGCCGGCTCTCTTTTTCTCTCTTCCCTACTTACCTACTTTCATGATGGCCACCATACCTTGTTTGCTGGCAGTGGTCTGCTAGGGCAGTGGGCTCCATGGAGTGCACAGAGGCAGCAGAAGCAGCAGCTGAAGGGAGACAAAGGGGGAAATAGAAGTTAGGCAGGACAAAGGAAGAAGGTCTTCCAAGAGGGAGGGAGGAACTAGAGTACCTGGGGCAAAAAAATCCGGAAGATTTGGGCAAAGCAGCAGCCTAGGGGAAAGAAAGGAAAAGTTTGTCATTTAAAAGTGGCGCTGATGACGCAATCGCGCATGCGCAGTAGCGCCGCGCGCGACCCGCCGCCATATTGGATGAGGGCAGAGGAGACCCAGGACGTCATTGCTCCGCTTCGCGCATGCGCAGAGCGGCCAGGGGGGGTGCTGCGGAGCGTGGAACCACAAGGCCCAGCAGACCTGCGCCCAAGGATAACCTTAAGGATGAAGGCAATGAGAGGAAGAAAAAACAAAAAGGGTATGAAAGGGGAATCCACAACGCTGACAGCAGATGGAAAAAGGTGCTGAGAAGGAAGGTAAGGAGAGCCACTTGCCAACCATAAACTCTTAGAGCTTTTAAGATGCCAGGTAATTGCCGGGATTTTAACCCCCGAGACCACCAGAGCGGGGTTCCCCCTATAAAGCTCTATTGGAGACTGTACAAGGGGGACTTCCAAACAGGAGAGGCTGAACCTGCTGGGGCGATAGCGGTAGGAGGCAAGCTGCACGTTCGTGTCCTGTTCAGGTGAGGATAAAAAAAGAGAATGATGCCGGGTGTCTCCTAATCAAATTTATAGCTAACCAATCCTGTCAGGTTGTGGGGGCGGAGTCACAACCCAGTGTGTGCTGCCATGAATGCGTCAGGAAATATGCGCGCATCTACCTGAATCTGGCCCATAGTGCAGAGTTCTCTGCTCAAGCCTACAGCTGTCAAAAAAAAAAAACCACACACACAGACAGCCTGCCAAGTTTCTCAAAACATCGCTAAAGAGAAACATTGTAACATTTAGTTCTTTTAGATCAAAAGGGATAAACTTCTATCTGTAAATGAGGGCAGTTTACCACTTAAAGACTTAGGGCCAGATTCACGTATTCCAGAGCATCTTTGCTCTGGAGTAACGCTTCTGATTTGCGTTGCGCTGCCGAAATTTTAGGAGCAAGTGCTGTCATTCACGAAGCACTTGCTCCTAAAGTTGCGGCAGCGCATCACAAATGAGCCGGCGGAATTCAAATGTCGCGGGTACGGGGCGTGTAGTATGCTAACTACGCGCGATCCCGCCGCCAACGTACTGCGCATGCGTCGAGTGTCAAAACATCCCGGTGCGCATGCTCCAAAATCTGTGAATGAACGTCAATGACGTCACATTCCCATTCATGACCGTTTTACGCAAGCGACGTTTTTTTTTTTTTTTTCCGACGCGATGACGACGCCTATACCTAACATAGGATACTCCAACCCCATGTAGGTATATCTATGCGCCGCGTATCCCGTCCGGAAACGTCGTATCGTCATTGCGTCGCGCCGGATTTCGATCGTGAATTGCCGATTTCCGCTCATTAACATATTTTTTGAGCGGAAATCGGCGGGAACGCCCCCGGCGCCATTTTTAAGTTGAAGTAACGATGCGATGGCGAAACTCAGTTACGCTGCTCGCATCGGAACTTCAACCCGGCGTTTCTTGTTTTCTGGTTACAGAAAACAGAAACGCCGGCTCAAAGCCACAGTTAGGCTGGCGGATCACTCGATCCGCCAGCGTAACCTTTCCTGAATCTGGCCCTAAGGCCGTGTACACACGGCAGAGAACCTCGACAGGCAGAACACATCGTTCCGCCCGTCGAGGTTCCCTGCCGGCCGTCGAAATCGGCGACCCGCCCGTCGGGAATGGCAACCAGCCATTCTTCCAGGCGGGCCGTCGAGCAAATAGAGAGCGTGCTCTCTATTTCTGCTCGACGGGAAGCTCGCCGAGAGTGTATACACGGCCGAGGTCCTCGCTGGAATGCAGCTTCCAGCGAGGTTCTCGCTGGTTTCCAGCGAGAACCTCGGTCGTGTGTACGCCGCCTAAGGGCCAGATTCTCATAGAATTTCGCTGGCGTAGCGTAAGCCATTTACACTACGCCGCCGCAACGTAACGTAACAGAGCAAGTGCCGTATTCTCCAAGCACTTGCTCCGTAGTTTGCGGCAGCGTAGTGTAAATGGCCCAGCGTAAGGCCGCGTAACTCAAAGGGGGCGGCGTCGAACGAACTGCGCATGCGCCGGCCCGGGAAAAAGCCCAGTGCGCATGCTCCAGCTCACGTCGGAAAGCGTGGTTGAAACCGACGTCAAAACGACGTGATCATCACTACACAATGCCCTATTCGCGAACGAGTTAGTAAAACGACGTAAGCGACGGAAAAAGCCGACGCTGACCTGACGCCATACTTAACATGGCATCCGACGGCACCTGACGGCATCCGACGGGACTTCGTAAGGTTACTCCTCATAGAAGCTGGGGTAACCTTACGCGAAAGAAAACGACGTACGCCGGAGTTGTCATTACAACTACAGTACGATCCGCAAGTGTAATTGAATTACACTTGTCGGTTGTTAAAGCGTATCTATGCCAAAGTGATGCTAAGCATCACTCGCATAGATACGAGGCCAAAAAAAAGGGCGATACGACGGGGTATCTGAGATACTCCGTCGTAGCGCCGCTGAGAATCTGGCCCTTACACCGCTCGTATCTTAGCTAAATTCCGGCGTATCTTGTTTTCTGAATACAGAAAAAAGATACGCCGGCGCATCTTAGAAATTACGCGGCGTATCTCTAGATACGCCGACGTATCTTCGTTCTGAATCTGGCCCTCTACCTCTATCCCCTGGGCCAGATTCAGGTAGATCGGCGTATATTTATACCGGCGTAGCGCATCTCATTTGCGCTACGTCGATGTAACTCAGAGGGCCAGATTCAGCAAGACTTGCGCTGGAGTATTTCGATATGCGCCGCGTAACTGTGAAGATGCGCCGTCGTTTCTATGTGGCCGTACCCACCAAACTAGATGCGACAGAAAACGGGCTTTCCCCGACCGGCTTAACTTTCTGACGCCAGAGTATCGTCAGCGCATAATTTCGCTTGGCGCATCAGTCGCGCCTATTGATTTCCCCTGCAAATATGCAAATGAGGGAGATTTCCCGATTCGCGAACGGATAACCAACATACGCTGGCTACATGCGCCGCGCGTATCTCGTCCGTCCGGCGCAAAGTTATTCCTATAAATAGCTGCTTTGGGCCAGATTCTCAGAGGCGTTACGACGGAGTATCTCAGATACCGTCGGGTGCCGTCGGACGCCATGTTAAGCATGGCGTCGGGTCAGCGTCGGCTTTTTCCGTCGCTTACGTAGTTTTACTAACTCGTTCGCGAATAGGGACTTGCGTAAATGACGCTCAGGTCGTTTTGACGTCGGTTTAACGACGCTTCCCGACGTGAGCTGGAGCATGTGCACTGGGCTTTTTCCCTGGCCGGCGCATGCGCAGTTCGTTCGACGCGGGGGCGCGCTTAATTTAAATACAAGCCGCCCCATTTGAAATGCGCGGGTTTACGCTTGGCGATTTACGAGACGCCGGCTAAAACTACGGAGCAAGTGCTTTGAGAATAAAGCACTTGCTCTAGTACGCAGCGGCGGCGTAGTGTAAATGGCTTACGCTACGCCGCCGAAAATATATGAGAATCTGGCCCTATATCTTTATTCCAGACGGCCTCAGGTCAGCAGGAGAGCAGCTACAGCAGCAGCGTTACCGACGATAGGAGCTAGCTGAGCACCCCCACTTGCAGGACAACACCTCTGTCCATGCTTGTCTGTCAAATTTTACAGCCATGGAGGAAGACATCATAGGTCTCCATAGCCGAGATGACGGCTGACAGCTCCTGGCCTTTAGAGTTCAGCTTTCTCCTGTGTGTTTGCGGGGAACGGGAGCAGCCATCTCAGAACAAAAGTAACTTCACTGCGGGGAGGGGGAACAGGATATACTTTAGTGCCGGAATGGCGCATCTACAGGCGCATTTAAACGCCCAACGGAACACATTGCGCTGTCATTTCCAAGGAAGTGGTGCCGACGGAAGTTGTGAGCATGCGCACTGGGATGCATTGACAGTCGACGCATGCGCAGTATGTTCGCCGCGGGATCGCGCCTAGTTTAAATAATACACGCCCCGTACCCGCCCAATTTGAATTCCGCTGGCTCATTTTCGATACGCTGCCGCAACTTTAGGAGCAAGTGCTTCATGAATAACAGCACTTGCTCCTAAAATTTCGCCAGAGTAACGTAAATGAGAAACGTTACTCCAGCTTAAAGATGCTCCCATCTACCTGAATCTGGCCCTAGGCTGGAGTATCACTGGATACTCCAGAGTAACTCTACCTGAATCTGGCCCTCCGCGCGTAGCCTGCGCCGAACGGGCCTATGTTCGGGAATCGGTGTATCTCCCCCATTTGCATATTTGCATAGGAAATCAATGGGTTTGCCAGATGCGTCCGGCATAAATGTGCACCTAAGGGGCCAGATTCAGAACGAAGATACGTTGGCGTATCTCGAGATACGCCGCGTAACTTCTAAGAAGCGCCGGCGTATCTTTTTTCTGTATTCAGAAAACAAGATACGCCAGGACTTAGCTAAGATACGAGCGGTGTAAGTCTCTTACGCCGTCGTATCTTAGTTGCATATTTACGCTGGCGCTTCCGCCGATTTACGCGTCAAATATGTAAATTAGGTAGATACGCCGATTCACGAACGTAGTTGCGTCCGACGTATATATTTGCGTTGTTTACGTAAGGCGTAAAGTTACCCCTGCTATATGAGGCGCAGCCAATGTTGGACGTCGGGACAGCGCCCTATTGTACGTCGTTTGCGTAAGTCGATTCAGAATGGGGCTGGGCGTAAGTTACGTTCACGTTGTTTTCAATGTCTATTTGCGACGTGATTTGGAGCATGCGCACTGGGATGCGTTCACGGCCGGCGCATGCGCAGTTCAGCAAAAGCGTCAATTGCGCTGGGTCACGATTTATTTACATGGATCACGCCCCCCATCTTCCACATTTGAATTGCGCGGACTTAGGCCGACACATTTACACTACGCCGCCGTAACTTAGGCGCAAGTTGTTTCTGAATAAGGAACCTGGCGCTGTAAGTTACGGCGGAGTAGTGTATCTGAGATACGCTCAGGCCCATCGGAAACCGACAGGCAAAGCTAGCAATTGCCTGGGGCCCCGAGCTGGCCAGGGGCCCCAGCAGGGAGGGCCCTTGCCGCACTGCTGCGTCCTCCTGCAGTCCGGTCGGCCGTGTACCATAACCGCGCGGTACAGGAGATTCAGGTTCCTGTTGCCGGCCGGACTGACAGGAAGTGCACACACTGTTTCACACTTCCTTTCAGTCCGGCCCCGGGAACAGCAAACTGAATCTCTTGTACGGCACGGTTACGGTACACGGCCGACCGGACTGCAGGAGGACGCAGCAGTGCGGCAAGGGATAGAGGTAAGCCGCCAACCCCCCCTTCTCAACTTGAAGAGGTGAGCCGCCAACACAACCCCCCCCCCCCCCGCTTCTCAACTTTTATTTATTTATTTTTGCTTGGGGCCCCCAAATTTCTTCAAACGGCCCTGGATACGCTACGCCCGCCTAAAGATAGGCAGATGTATCTGAAATCATAGGGCCAGATTCTCATAGAATTTCGCTTGCGTATCGTAAGCCATTTGCACTACGCCGCCGCATCGTACTAGAGCAGGTGCCGTATTCTCTAACCATTTGCTCCGTCGTTTGCATTGGCGTAGCGAAAATGGCCCAGCGTAAGCCCGCGTAATTCAAATGAGGCGGCTTGTATTTAAATTAAGCGCGCCCCCGCGTCGAACGAACTGCGCATGCGCCGGCCGGGGAAAAAGCCCAGTGCGCATGCTCCAGCTCACGTCGGAAAGCGTCGTTGAAACCGACGTCAAAACGACGTGATCGTCACTACGCAATGCCCCTATTCGCGAACGAGTTAGTAAAACGACTTAAGCGACGGAAAAAGGCGACGCTGACCCGACGCCACACTTAACATGGCATCCGACGGCACCCGACGGTACTTCGTAAGGTTACTCCACATCGAAGCTGGGATAACCTTACGCGGACGAAAACGACGTACGCGACGACGGGGCGGTGTAAAAACGTTCGGGAATCAGCGTACTAGCCTCATTTGCATATGCAAATGAGAAAACAACGTAAAGGCCACCTAGTGGCCGGAGTTGTCATTACAACTACGATCCGCAAGTGTAATGGTTTTACACTTGTCGGATGTTGAAGCGTATCTATGCAAAAGTGATGCTAAGCATCACGCGCATAGATACAAGGCAAAAAAAACGGCGATACGACGGGGTATCTGAGATACTCCGTCGTATCGCCGCTGAGAATCTGGCCCATAAACTCCGTTTTGTGTTGAAAATAACTGTGAAATCTGAGGGCCAGATTCAGAAAAGGGGGGCGTAATTGTGTGCGGGCGTAGCGTATGCACTTCACGCTACGCCTCCGCAACTTTTATGTGCAAGTGCCTTATTCAGAAAGCACTTACTCCATAAGTTGCGGCGGCTTAGCGTAAAGTGTCTGGCGTAAGGGCGCCTAATTCAAATGAGTAATGTGGGGGCGTGATTCATGTAAATGAATCATGACCCCACGCTATTTACGTATTTTCTGAACGGCGCATGGACGTATCCCAGTGCGCATGCGTGAAACACGTCGCAACTAGTCAGTGTAAACGACGTGAATGCAAATGACGTCCAGCCCCATTCCCGAACGATTTACGTAAACGGCGTACACTTCGACGCTGTCCCGACGTCAATACTTAACATTGGCTATGCCTCCTATAGCAGGGGTAACCTTACTCCGGAAGAAACGCTTACGCAAACGACGTAAACTACGACGGCCGGCCGCAAGTACGTTCGGGAATCGCCGTAACTCCCTTATTTACATATTCGACGCGTAAAACGACGGAAGCGCCACCTAGCGGCCAGTGTAAAACTGCAACTAATATACGACGGTGTAACAGAATTACGCCGCTCGTATTTTAGCAGAATTCCGGCGTATCTTCTTTTCTGAATAGCAAAAAAAGATACGCCGGCTATTGTTAGTAGTTACGCGGCGTGGGGTAGATTCACGTAGATCAGCGGATCTTTTGATCGGCGTGATCTATCTTTTTTACGATCCGCCTGCGCCAGTTTTTGAGGCAAGTGCTGTATTCATTAAGCACTTGCCTCGTAAGTAGCCCTGGCGGATCGTAAATCCCCCGGCGGAATGCAAATTCCGCGGCTAGGGGGAGTTTACTATTTAAATCACGCGCGTCCCCGCGCCGATCGTACTGCGCATGCGCCGCCGGCAAAATTTCCCAGCGTGCATTGCTTTAAATGACGTCGCAAGGACGTCATTGTTTTTGTCGTTAACGCTATTAACGTATGGCCGTATTCCCGAACGACTTACGTAAACGACGTAAAAAATTCAAAACTCGGCGCGGGAACGACGGCCATACTTAACATAGGATCCGCCGCACTTACCCCGCATATAGCAGGGGTAACCATCCGCCGGAAAAAGACGAACGCAAACGACGTAAAAAAAAAGCGACGGCCGGGCGATTCGGTTCTGAATCGGCGGTTCTCCTCATTTGCATATTCGGCGCGTAGAAAAAAAGAAGCGCCACCTAGCGGACGGCGGGAGATTGCAGCCTAAGAACCGACAGTGTGACTCAGTTACACCTGTCGGCTCTAAGGGAGATCTATGCGGAACCTGATTCGAGGAATCAGCCGCATAGATCCGAGCGTCGGATCACACAGATATGACGGTGTATCAGTAGATACACCGTCGGATCTCTACATGAATCTACCCCCGTATCTCTAGATACGCCGACGTAAATACTTTTTGAATCCGGTGACGTGTGATATTCGGCTCCCCCGTCTCAGAATGCTCCGGAAGTGCTGGGCGGCCAACTGCGCATGCGCGATGCGTTCCAAACACATATGCGATGCGTTCCAATGGCTTTACGACACTGCACACCAGCGAAGCCATCATTCAGAGCGACGTGGACTTAGGGGAAAGTGGCCAGTCGGCCTCACGTCCTCGCTTCGCTCGGACGGCTCGCTGCGCTCGCTCGGCCTCCTGGCTCTTTTTTTAACATCCTCCAATCCACGGGGATGTTAAGGAAAGAGCCTGGATACCGAACGGCGGCTTCGCTGGTGTGCACTGTCGTAAATGCTTTGGAATGCATCGCGCATGCGCAGTTGGCCGCCCAGCACTTCCGGAGCATTCTGAGACGGGGAGCGGAAAATGACAACACACCGGCCCTGAAACTGCGGTGGGTGTAATAAGATGTCCGCTTGCCACCCTTCTCACTCTGTCATTACTGTGCAGGAGTGTGGGGTGTAGCAAGACGGCGGCGACGGAACGTCACTTCCGGTTAGCCATAGGTAACGAGACACTGCCTACTACTATATAGCAACCGAGCGGACCGAAGTCTGTTCTGGCGGCCATTTTATCGGAGACCTCTAGCAACAGCGATAAGCAGCTATGGGGGCAGCGAGAAGGGGCGGGGGTTCGGCCTCTAGCGGCGGGTCTCGGGAGAGGTGGGACGGTCCCCGTGAGGGAAGTAGGCGGCGCCGGTGAGCGGCTGAGTCTCGGTGGCGGTGAAGTTGGTGAGTTCCGGTTGTCTGGGTGGTGGAAATGATTGATGGGGGGGGCGAATTAGAGGCCGGGAGGGATTTGGGGTGATTCAGGGTCCCCACACTAGAGGCGGAGTGTCACTCAACTTTTCCTGACACCCAATCCGGTACCGGCCTCCTCAGTGAGGGGGGGGGGAGAGCCATAGAGCCCGAGGGTCAGCCTATGAGATCCATAGAGAACTCTCATCTCCTTCCTATAGGAATGTGGAACCTTTCTCAATTATTATCAATCATTTCATTATTGTTATCATTTATATATTTTCTTATTATTCATATATTTTTTGTTGCTGTTTGTGTGTATATATATATTTTATTTTTTTTATAATTTTTTTTATATTTATGTTCACATTTTATCTTGTTGCATTATTTAATAATAATAATAATAATAATAATAATAATATTATTTTTATTAACTTTTGGATCATTTATTTTCACATTCTTGTTGGATTATTTACTTGTATTTTTTATTAATAATAATAATAATAAAAACAAAGTAAATAATCCAACAAGATAAAATGTGAAAATAAATTATGCCAAAGTTAGTAATAATAAAAATGATGACGATGATAATAATAATAATCCTTCTCCACTCCAAAAAAAGAAAAAAAAAAACGTTTTTTTTTTTTTTTTGTTGTTGCCTGTACCCACCTCTAGGACAAAACTAAACCCCCCCCCCCCCCCTCCCCCTTTCCTACCCAGGCCAGTCGCACTTTGAATGACAATTGCGCGGTCACTTTACCCAAATTACATTTGTATAATTTTCTTTTGGTGGTATTTTTTTGCTAAACAAAAGACTGAAAATGAAAAAAAAAAAACGATGGGCGCTGATGAGGCTGTACTGATGGGCACTGATAGGGGGCACTGATGAGGCTATACTGATGGGCGCTAATGAGGCTATACTGATGGGCACTGATGAGGCTGTACTGATGGGCACTGATAGGGGGCACTGATGAGGCTGTACTGATGGGCGCTGATGAGGCTGTACTGATGGGCACTGATAGGGGGCACTGATGAGGCTATACTGATGGGCACTGATGGGGCTATACTGATGGGCACAGATGAGGCTATACTGATGGGCACTGATAGGGGGCACTGATGAGGCTATACTGATGGGCACTGATGAGGCTATACTGATGGGCACTGATGAGGCTATACTGATGGGCACTGATGAGGCTGTACTGATGGGCACTGATAGGGGGCACTGATGAGGCTATACTGATGGGCACTCATGAAGCTGTACTGATGGGCACTGATAGGGGGCACTGATGAGGCTGTACTGATGGGCACTGATGAGGCTGTACTGATGGGCACTGATGAGGCTGTACTGATGGGCACTGATGAGACTATACTGATGGGCACTGATGAGGCTATACTGATGGGCACTGATAGGGGGCACTGATGAGGCTATACTGATGGGCACTGATGAGGCTATACTGATGGGCACTGATGAGGCTATACTGATGGGCACTGATGAGGCTGTACTGATGGGCACTGATAGGGGGCACTGATGAGGCTATACTGATGGGCACTCATGAAGCTGTACTGATGGGCACTGATAGGGGGCACTGATGAGGCTGTACTGATGGGCACTGATGAGGCTGTACTGATGGGCACTGATGAGGCTGTACTGATGGGCACTGATGAGACTATACTGATGGGCACTGATAGGGGGCACTGATGAGGCTATACTGATGGGCACTGATGAGGCTGTACTGATGAGGCTATACTCATGGGCACTGATAGGGGGCACTGATGAGGCTATACTGATGGGCACTGATGAGGCTATACTGATGGGCACTGATGAGGCTATACTGATGGGCACTGATGAGGCTGTACTGATGGGCACTGATGAGGCTGTACTGATGGGCACTGATGAGGCTGTACTGATGGGCACTGATGAGGCTGTACTGATGGGCACTGATGAGGCTATACTGATGGGCACTGATAGGGGGCACTGATGAGGCTATACTGATGGGCACTGATGAGGCTATACTGATGGGCACTGATAGGGGGCACTGATGAGGCTATACTGATGGGCACTGATGAGGCTATACTGATGGGCACTGATGAGGCTATACTGATGGGCACTGATGAGGCTGTACTGATGGGCACTGATGAGGCTGTACTGATGGGCACTGATGAGGCTGTACTGATGGGCACTGATGAGGCTGTACTGATGGGCACTGATAGGGGGCACTGATGAGGCTGTACTGATGGGCACTGATGAGGCTGTACTGATGGGCACTGATGAGGCTATACTGATGGGCACTGATAGGGGGCACTGATGAGGCTATACTGATGGGCACTGATGAGGCTATACTGATGGGCACTGATGAGGCTATACTGATGGGCGCTGATGAGGCTGTACTGATGGGCACGGATAGGGGGCACTGATGAGGCTATACTGATGGGCACTGATGAGGCTATACTGATGGGCGCTGATGAGGCTATACTGATGGGCGCTGATGAGGCTATACTGATGGGCGCTGATGAGGCTGTACTGATGGGCACTGATGAGGCTATACTCATGGGCACTGATAGGGGGCACTGATGAGGCTATACTGATGGGCACTGATGAGGCTGTACTGATGGG
>CM056050.1:7529045-7539045 GCA_029574335.1 Rana kukunoris
CACCTGGGCACTGCCCAGGGGCCCCAGCTACATGGGGGGCCCCTGCACTTTCCCTAAAGCAGCTGGTGCTTGAGCCCACTCTGCTCCCCATGATGGCACTGAGAGTGATAGATACACAGGGGAGGCAGTCTGTCTCGTACCTACTTGATGTCTGTTTACCTGCACTGTCATCATTGTAGGGGCCCCAGAGCATTACTTTGCCCAGGGGCCCAAGATGCTATTAGGACAGCCCTGGTCCTGCTGGAAGGTGAACCTCCCCCCTCCGGTCTCAAGTCTTTTGCAGACTAACAGGTTTTCTTCTAAGCTTGCCCTGTATTTGGCTCCACCCATCTTCCCATCAACTCTGACCAGCTTCCCTGTCCCTGCTGAAGAAATGCATCCCCACCACATGATTCTGCCACCACCATGTTTCACAGTGGGGATGGTGTGTTCAGGGTGATGTGCAGTGTTAGTTTTCCCCACACATAGCGTTTTGCTTTTAGGTCAAAAAGTTGAATTTTGGTGTCATGTGACCAGAGCACCTTCTTCCACATGTTTGCTGTGTCCCCTCCCCCACATGTTTGCTGTGTCCCCTCCCCCACATGGCTTCTCACAAACTACAAACAGGACTTCTTATGTCTTTCTTTCCCCAATGTCTTTCTTCTTGTCACTCTTCCATAAAGGGCAGATTTGTGGCGAGCACCACTAATAGTTGTCCTGTGGACAGATTCTCTCCCCCCTGAGCTGTGCAGCTTCTGTGCATCTCCTCCAGAGTTACCATGGGCCTCTCGGCTGCCTCTCTGATGAATGTTCTCCTTGCCCGGCCCGGTCAGTTTAGGTGGACGGCCGTGTCTTGGTAGGTTTGCAGTTGTGCCATTCTCTTTCCATTTTCCCATGACGGATTGAACAGAAGCTCCGTGAGATCTTCAATGCTTGGGAGATTTTTTATAACCTCACCCTGCTTTATACTTCTCCACCACTTTATCCCTGACTGTCGGCCTTCATGATGCTGTTTGTTCGCTATTGCCTCGTTTCCACTGAACGGAACAGTTCGGGTCAGTAAATTTGGAACAGTTAAAATGGACCGGTCTATGCTGGTGAGCGTTTCCACTGAAAATCGGACCATCCGGGACCAAAGAGGATTTAGAAAAAATGCCTAGCGCGTCCACCAATCAGTGGAATGTATTGTAGCTCCGCCCCAACCGAACCGTTCCGTTTCCTACGGCCCCACATCTGAAGCAGGACCCAGAATGGTCCGGTACGGTTCGGTTTTATGGCACACTTTTATAATGGAAACACCCAAAATGGCGTACCGTACCGAACCGATCCGCTCAGTGGAAACGAGGCATAAGGTTCTCTAACAAACCTCTGAGGGCTTCACAGAACAGCTGTATTTATAGAGATGAAATGACACACAGGTGGACTCTATTTACTAATTAGGTGACTTCTGAAGACAATTGGTTCCTCTAGATCAGGGGGTCTCCAAACTGCGGCCCGAGGGCCAGTTGTGGCCCTTTGCTAGCTTTTATCCGGCCCTTTGGGACACTATTGCTCCCACTGACACCAACAATGGTGGACTATTTCTTCCACTGATACCAATCATGGGATACTATTCCTCCTCCTAATAGGGGCACTACTCATCCTCCTATTGACCACCAACCAGGGACCACATTTATTGCCCGTGATGCCCGGCCCAGTACATTTTCTGGCCACAATCTGGCCCTCCTAAAGTCTGAAGGACAATAAACTGGCCCTTTGTTTTAAAAGTTTGGAGACCCTTGCTCTAGAGCAGTGATGGCGAACCTCGGCACCCCAGATGTTTTGGAACTACATTTCCCATGATGCTCCTCCACACTGCAGTGTAGCTGAGCATCATGGGAAATGTAGTTCCAAAACATCTGGGGTGCCGAGGTTCGCCATCACTGCTCTAGATTTTAGTTGTGGGGGTATCGGAGTAAAGGGGGCGTCATACAAATGCCCCCCCACACTTTTCACATATTTATTTGTAAAAAAAAAAAACATTTGACAACCATTTATCATTTTCCTTTCACTTCACAATTATGTGACACTTTGTGTTGTGTCTATCACATAAAATCCCAATAAAATGCATTTTACGTTTTTTGTTGTAACATGACAACATGTGGAAAATGTCAGGGGGTATGAATACTTTTTTCAAGGCACTGGACTCTCAGGGCCAGATTCAGGTAGATGGGAGCATCTTTGCTCTGGAGTAACGCTTCTCATTTACGTTACTCTGCCGAAATTTTAGGAGCAAGTGCTGTTATTCATGAAGCACTTGCTCCTAAAGTTGCGGCAGCGTATCGCAAATGAGCCGGCGGAATTCAAATTGGGCGGGTACGGTGCGTGTATTATTTAAACTAAGCGCGATCCCGCGGCGAACGTACTGCGCATGCGTCGAGTGTCAATGCATCCCCGTGCGCATGCTCCAAATTCTGTCAGTGAACGTCAATGACGTCAAATCCCCATTCATGGACGTTTTACGCAAGCGACGCGATTTGTTTTTTTTTTCCGACGCGATGACGACACCTATACTTAACATAGGATACTCCACTAGGGGGCTGCTTTATCTTTACGCCGCGTATCGCTTCCGGAAACGTCGGAAAGTCACTGCGTCGCGCCCGAAAAAGATCGTGAATTGCCGATTCCCGCTGATTAACATATTTTTTCGGCGTAAATCAGCGGGAACGCCCCCGGCGCCATTTTTAAATTAAAGTTGCGATGCGATGGGGAAATTCAATTACGCCGATCGCATCGGAACTCCAACCCGGCGTTTCTTGTTTTCTGGTTACAGAAAACAGAAACGCCGGCTTAAAGTGTCAGTTAGGCTGACGGATCACTGATACTCCAGCCTAACTCTACCTGAATCTGGCCCTTAGTTTATTGGTAGAATTACTGTATTTGCTGGCGTATAAGACGACCTTTTACACTTAAAACTGGGCAAAAAGCGCGGGGGGGGTCGTCGTCATAGGCCAGGTCAGCTGCTCGGATGCGCGGTAATACTGTATGTAGCTTAAAGCGGAGGTTCACCCTAAATATAAGCCCTCCCATGTGATCCAGCATACTGGCGTCAGCGCCAGTATGCTGTTTTTTTTATTTTTTTTTAATCCATGTACTTACTGTATTATGCTGAATTTTATGTTTTTTACCCCCATGGTGGACGGCGCCAGTATAGCGCGTCACATCTTACGAAAGTACCCGAAAAGGACTCGGGTAATCTCGGCGAAAATGCTGCGCCTGCGCACAGACCTAGGAGCTGACTGCGCAGGCGCCGTATTTCTCAGAGTCCTACGGCCATGGCGCATCACGCCCTCCGAAAAACGCCGAAATAGGACTCGGAGAAATACGGCGCCTGCGCAGTCAGCTCCTAGGTCTGTGCGCAGGCGCCGCATTTTCGCCGAGATTACCCGAGTCCTTTTTCGGGTACTTTCGTAAGATGTGACGCGCTATACTGGCGCCGTCCACCGCGGGGTAAAAAAAAATAAAATTCTGCATAAGACAGTAAGTACATGGATTAAAAAAAAAAAAAAACAGCATACTGGCGCCATGACGCCAGTATGCTGGATCACATGGGAGGGCTTCTATTTAGGGTGAACCTCCGCTTTAAGACTGCATTCACACCTGAGCGTTTTGTAGCCTGAAGCGCGACGCTACAATACGCTAGAGGGGGGGGGGGGGGGGGGGGAAATACATTATTCTCTATGGAGACGGTTCACATCTCCACTACAAAACGCGCGACGCCGAACGCCTGAAGCTCGAACAAGTTCCGGACCCTTTTTTTTTTTTTGTCGCGCGAATAGGGCGGTTTGGGCGTACTTGAGCGTTCGATTCAAGCGTCTAGCGCGACAACGGGCGTTTTGTCGCTTGAGTCGCTAGAACATTTCACCCAGGCAGAAGATAAAAAAAAAAAAAAAAAAAAAAATGATGGAAAGAGATGATCTTTTTTCCTATTGGTTAAGATATAAAAAAAACGTCGAAGTTCAAAAACGTCGGACAACGTTGTATGCAAAACGCTCGAATACGTGCGAAGAGGTGAGGGAACCGAAAGAGGAGGAGAGGAGAACCTGGTACTGAATGGAGGGGACAATTTCCAAGAGAGTGCATAGGATCCAATTGGTAGAGTGCCCCGAGTTTCGGACCCCCCCCCCCCCCCCCTCCCACTGGAAAGACGCCTATATTTTTTTTTTTTTTTTTTTTTTTTTTTTTTTTCTTTAAAGTGTATTTTTGTGCGTGAACTCGAGAGAGAGGAGCCGGACTGCAGGAGTTGGGAGTAGGCAGACCCTCCCCCCGGAGGCAATCGCCATCCTTCTCCATGCCCCTGGTGGCAATGGCGGGTGTGAAGGGGGGCCTCCCACTCACCCCGCCCTACCTGCTCCTCTTGGGAGCCCAACTGGGGCCCAACGGGACCCCAATGGGGCAGAGGGACTCCCCCTATGAGGGAGTGAGGGGGCCTAGCCCACCCAGCCAGCCCCGTAGGTCCTTCGCCTCTCTTTATTTTAAGAGACCGCATGGCCAAAGTGCATGTGTTTTAAACCAATTTTGTGTGCGTGCAAGTGTGGTGGTTTTTTGTGGGGGGGGGGGGTGGGCGTACTAAGCACAGGCGTACCTTGCATAGCACACCCACCGGGAGCCGGGCTGAGACCACCAAACTCAATTCACATGTAGCCGAGCCCGGGATCCGAACCCTTGGCTGCAGAGGTGAATGGCTTGTCAGCGCAGTGCCAATCACGTTGAGCCACCACAGCTCCGGAAAGACGCCTATATAAGCGCCACGGAGGGACAGCCGTGAGCGGGAGGGAGGCGCCACGTCCAGAAAGTGCCTCGCCTCGGTGTGAAAGGGGTCTTAGATCTTCGTTTTCTCGGCTCTGATCACCGATCTCTCTTGGGAATAGAAGTAAATTTAACATTTTGAGTTGTCACAAGAACAGGAATAGAGGGGAATTTTCCAATGGGGGGGGTGGGGGGGTTCCTGTGACATCCGAAGAAGGGATTCCCCTCGCATTGGAGAGAGATCCTCTCACTTCAGTCTACAATTTTAACCACTTCAACTCTGGAAGATTTACCCCCCTTCATGACCAAGACATATTTTTTTTGCTATTTAGCTACTTTTTTTTTTTTGTATTCTCTTTATTGATTTTTTTTAATAGATTTACGAAAACGGAGCCTTGGGGCATTTCCCGGCACAAAAAGTACCACGTAAATCAGTACCTAACAACAGGTTATCTGCCTAAACGGTGCCGTTAGCAACAGAAAAACAAACAAAACGCCTCCCGCCGCCCTCTGGTGCTTCTGCCGACTCACCTGAGGGATCGGCGAGTCGGAGAATGGATCCGCCGGGTTCTTGACCATAGAGATTTCCGGCGGACCAGATGGTCGCCAGAGTCTCTATGATCGCCGGAGGCCGGGCGCGATGTTATGACGTCACGCCCCGGCCTCTGCATTAAAAAAAAAAAAAAACGGCGCCGCTTCAGCTAGGAAGCAGTGATCGTGTTGTTTTTTTTTTTTTTTTTAAGTCTCCCCCCCCATATTTCACTGTAAAGAGGTCCTGTCATGTCATATTCCTATTACAGGTAAAGTTTAAATACCTTGTAATAGGAATAAAAGTGATCAATTTATTATTTTTATTTTTTAAAGTGTCAAAATAAAAAAATAAAAAATTTAAAAAGTAAAATTAACAGCCCCCTGGGCTCGCACGCAGAAGCGAACGCATACCTAAGTCCTGGGCACATATGAAAATCGGTGTTCAAACCACACATGTGAGGTATCGCTGCGAACGTTAGAGCGAGAGCAATAATTCTAGCCTTAGACTCAAAACATGTGTCCAGTAAAAAAATTGTAACCACTTGCCGACCGCCCACCATCGTTATACGTCATGACTTTAAAGATGGATATCTCAGTAACGGCAGCAGCTGCTGCCACAACCGAGACATCCATCTCTTCAGTGGGCGGTCGGTCAATCGATAACGGCGGTCTCCGCGGCGGATTTGCCACGAGATCGCCGTTATCGGTGGCGGGCGAGGGCCCCCCTCCCGCGCCCTCCACCGTTTACCGGAGCCGTCGGTAGCGGCGGAGGCGATCGGGTCCTCTCCCGTGCTCAGTGGGGATGCGAGTGAGGGAAAAATTTCCCTCATCCGTCCCCGTAGCTCTGCTGGGCAGAAGTGACGTCAAAACGTCAGACCCGCCCAGCGTCTTAAAGAGACATTTTTTTTTTTATGTTATTTAAAAAATGACATTTTACATAATTTTTTTTTTTTTTTGCATTTAAGCCTGCATATGAGAAGTGACGTCTTTTTGACCCCAGATCTCATATTTAAGAGGACCTGTCATGCTTTTTTCTATTACAAGGGATGTTTACATTCCTCGTAATAGGAATAAAAGTGATATTTTTTTTTATTTTAGTGTTAAAAATTGGTAAAATAAATACGAAAACAAAAAGTTTTTTTTTATTTAAATTGCCCCGTCCCGACGAGCTCGCGTGCAGAAGCGAACGCATACGCGAGTAGCGCCCGCATATGAAAACGGTGTTCGAACCACACAAGTGAGGTATCACCGCGATAGTTAGAGCAAGAGCAATAATTCTAGCCCTAGACCTCCTCTGTATCTCAAAAAATGCAACCTGTAGAATTTTTTTAACGTCGCCTATCGAGATTTTTAAGGGTAAAAGTTTTGACGCCATGCCACGAGCGGGCGCAATTTTTAAGCGTGACATGTTGGGTATCATTTTACTCGGCGTAACATTATCTTTCACAATATGTAAACAAAATTGGGCCAAATTTATTGTCGTCTTATTTTTTTAATTTAAAAAAGTGAATTTTTTCCAAAAAAAGTGCGCTTGTAAGACCGCTGCGCAAATACGGTGTGACAAAAAGTATTGCAATGACTGACATTTTATTCTCTAGGGTGTTAGAAAATATATATATATAATGTTTGGGGGTTTTAAGTAATTTTATAGCAAAAAAAAATGTTTTAGTCTCGTAAACACCGAATCTGAAAAACAGGCTCGGGGCTTAAAGCGGAATTTCACCCTAAATATATACCCTCTCCCATGTGATCCAGCATACTGGCGTCAGCGCCAGTATGCTGTTTTTTTTTTTTAAATCCATGTACTTACTTTCTTATGCAGAATTTTATTTTTTTTACCCCGCGGTGGACAGCGCCAGTATAGCGCGTCACATCTTACGAAAGTACCTGAAAAGGACTCGGGTAATCGCGGTGAAAATGCGGCGCCTGCGCACAGACCTAGGAGCTGACTGCGCAGGCGCCGTATTTCTCCGAGTCCTATTTCGGCGTTTTTCGGAGGGCGTGACGCGCCATAGCCGTAGGACTCGGAGAAATACGGCGCCTGCGCAGTCAGCTCCTAGGTCTGTGCGCAGGCGCCGCATTTTCGCCGAGATTACCCGAGTCCTTTTCGGGTACTTTCTTAAGATGTGACGCGCTATACTGGCGCCGTCCACCGCGGGGTAAAAAAAATAAAATTCTGCATAAGACAGTAAGTACATGGATTTAAAAAAAAAAAACAGCATACTGGCGCTGACGCCAGTATGCTGGATCACATGGGAGGGCTTATATTTAGGGTGAAATTCCGCTTTAAGTGGTTATAGTGTCACCTATGGGGATTTTTAAGTACTGAATTTTTGCGCCATTCCACGAGCGTGTGTAATTTTGAAGTGTGACATGTTAGGCATCTATTTACTCGGCGCAACTTCATCTTTCACATTATGCAAAAACATTGGGCTAATTTTTACTGTTTTTTTTAACCACTTAAGGACCCCCTACCGACTATATTACAGAATGGCACAGCTGGGAAGGGGCACATACAGGTACGTCGCCTTTAGGAGCCCAGCCGTAGGTAGGTCGCGAGACCTGCGCATCCGATTGCCGCCGGTGTCCCACGATCGGTCACAGGAGCTGAAGAACGGGGAGAGGCACGTGTAAACAAACCTTCCCCGCTCTTCACAGTGGCAGTGTCACTGATCGTCTGTTCCCTGATATAGGGAATGACGATCAGTGATGTCACGCGTCCAGCCCCGCCCCCCTACAGTAAGAATTAACACCTTAGTGCCCCCCTAGTGGTTAACCACTTCAGTGCCATTGTCATTTTCACAGTAATCAGTTCATTTTTATAGCACTTTTCGCTGTGAAAATGCCAATGGTCCCAAAAATGTGTCAAATGTCCGATGTGTCCGCCATAACGTCGCAGTCATGAAAAAATCGCTGATCGCCGCCATTAGTAGTAAAAAAAAAAAAAAAAACATTGTTAATAAAAATTACATAAAACTATCCCTTATTTTGTAAACGCTATAACTTTTGTGCAAACCAATCGATAAACGCTTATTGCGATTTTTTTTCTTCTTTAAAAATAGGTAGAATACGTATCGGCCTAAGGAAAAAATATATATTTTTTATATCTTTATATACATATATATTTTTTTATATATCTTATATATATATATATATATATATATATATATATATATATATATATATATAATATAATTTTTATATATTTTTTGGGGATATTTATTACAGCAAAAAGTAAAAAATATTGCTTTTTTTTTTTTTCAAAATTGTCGCTCTTTTTTTGTTAACAGCGCAAAAAAATAATAACCGCAGAGGTCATCAAATACCACCAAAAGAAAGCTCTATTTGTGGGGAAAAAAGGACGCCAATTTTGTTTGGGAGCCGCGTCGCACGACCGCGCAATTGTCTGTTAAAGCGACGCAGTGCCGAATCGCAAAAACTGCCCGGGTCCTTAACCTGTTGGTTGGTCCGGGGCTTAAGTGGTTAAAGCATAAAAGTATTTTTTTTTAAACGCGCTTCAAAAATTGCTGCGCAAATACCGCGCGAGATAAAAAGTTACAATGATTGCCATTGTATTCTCTAGGGCAGTGATGGTGAACCTTGGCACCCCAGATGTTTTGGAACTACATTTCCCATGATGCTCCACTACACTGCAGAGTGCATGAGAAACAAATAGTCTACAAAGTAACAATGTGGGAAGAGGTGGGTGGGGCACAGGATGCATGGGGGAGTGTTCTCATAGGAAGATGGAAAAGCCCCTCCCCACTACTCTGCTAAGCCAGAAAGATGACTCCACCATTTCCTGTGTGGGCTTTACAGTCTCATGTGTCACCTCTCTGATTGGACGATGGGTTGGCAGAGCCGCTCATTCATTGTCCGGTGAGGCAGGATACACAGGAAGTGGAGACATCCCGGGGTCTGTACAGTGTGGCCGGGAAATTCATCCCTCCGCAGGTAAAACTTTTACTTCTTTGTATTCCAGATGTGTGGGGTCCCCATGTAACCCCCCAAGTGACCGTCACCATATTACCCTGTCTGTATGCGGTCCAATCAGCTTTATTGGTTGCACCAATTACATTTTAGTATTGCCCAGACAGGCAGTTGTGGGACCATTATTATGGGTTGTATTGGGGAGATGAAAGAAGTAATATAAAGGGGATAGGTGGTGAGTGTACAGTACAGAGGGGAGATCACACGTGGGGGGTTCAGTCCAGGATTCCTCACGTTCCTCTCCCCCCCCCCCTCCCTGGAGCTTCTTATTTTTATTTTTTCTCTGTCTGGCTGTCCAGTGCTCTGAGTCCATCTGCCTGGGCATATGCAGAGAGAGGCAGGCAGGCAGAAGCGGAGAGAGAGTCAGGTAGATGCGGAGCGCGAGACAGCCGGGCAGACAGAGAGAGAGACATCAAGGCAGAGTGTGAGGTAGGCAGATGCAGAGTGTGCTCTGCGTCTGCCTGCTTGGCTGTCTTGTGCTCTCTCTTGTTCGCTGTCTGTCTCTCGTTCGCTGTCTGTCTCTCGTTCGCTGTCTGTCTCTCGTTCGCTGTCTGTCTCTCGTTCGCTGTCTGTCTCTCGTTCGCTGTCTGTCTCTCGTTCGCTGTCTGTCGTTGTCTGTCGTTGTCTGTCGCTGCCTGTCGCTGTCTGCCGTTGTCTACCGTCTCTCGTTGTCTGCCGTCGTCTCTCGTTGTCTGCCGTCGTCTCTCGTTGT
>CM056050.1:7544045-7594045 GCA_029574335.1 Rana kukunoris
AAACAGTAGATGTAGAATCACTTCATGGATCCTCGGATAAGATGACACTTAAATCGAAACGAAAATGGTATGCTCTTACCGGAAAAGTAGGACCTGTCTGTCATGAACAGCAGATCAGTATAGCATAAGAACTCCAGTAGCAGTCAGCTGGGCTCACTCGGACACAGTGGAACGGATGTGAATCTTCAGTCAGAAGCCGGACATGCACGGTGTCTTTGTAGAGTTCTTGGGAGGAATGGGATGGCAATGGTACGATCCTCAGATGGATGGGGTGGAAGCAACTGGATGGCTCCAAGCACCATATGAAGAGGGGAAATGAAATAAAAAACGCAACCCAAATGGTGCAGATAAATAAGATAACGGTTTTATTTTAATAAAACCAATGATATAAAAGTGATCCCTTAATATAATAAAATAAAGGCAATGCGGGAAAGGGTAATAAACCAAGCCCTACGCGTTTCGTCCTAGAGGGACTTCAACTGGGGCATCAACCTGTTCCCCCACATTGCTAACATATAAATACTACACATTCATAGAAGAAGCACACCTAAGCCAATCAAATCACTCATCCAATCAGATTCGTGATTGGAGGAAAAAGAGCACATGACATATTGGACCAATAGCAGGGCATCATCATACAAACCCACCCCTAATTATACAAGGAGTCATGATAAGACCTAATGAAACTATAATGAAATGTTAAAAAAAGGTCAGCTGTGGGGGGTGGGCCAGCAGGAGGAGGACTCACACTAAACCACCCCCAATCACACATATAAACGCCGAACAACACGGCTACAAAACAGTATGTAAAAATACACCTTCCCATACTCATGCGATGGAGGGGTGCTGGGGTTAGATATAATGGGGTCACTACCTAAAAAGGGAAACCAAAACAAACCAAGGGGAAGCACAGGTGTTCGACTACACATCAACATGAGCACATTTGATGTATAGTCTCCTGTGTACTGATCATCGGTCCTCACTGGGCTACACAGTAATCTGGATATGATACACAAAGGGAGGGGGACCACTATGCAGGAACACAGGGCAGAAGGATAGCTGCAATGGAGACTGGGGACATCACCAATCACCATGGGGAACTGAAGAAACGTCAACGCGGCGCCGTGTGATGTCAGAAACATTGGGCAGGTAGACAAATCACGCTGTGTGTCAGCGCGGGGTCCGCTGTCAGCGAGGAACACGTCCAGGGTGAGAACGCTGCGTCACGAGTCATCGCGAGGACGCGTGGACGCGCGACGCCGTGAGAGAGGGGCGAGCCGCCACTAGGAAACACATCCAGCGTCAACACGCTACCTCACGCGTCATCACAGGATCACGTGACATAATGGTCACCGCAGACCAATAGCACCAAGGCAAAGGGACACCACATGGACTGGAAATGTTAGGGGCATATACGCCATCCAGTGGCGAAGCCTCATAATGAAGGGCGGCCGAATTTAAAATACAAAACTCAATAGCCCATCATATGGGGTCATACTGGGTGACAAAAAAATAAAAAATATCACAACAACATATACATAGCCATGAGTAACATGCATAATGAATAGAGACATACAAGAACTGGCTAATAAGGACAAAACCACAGAACATGTTAGTGTCAGAGGCATTAGACTAGAGAAAAAAAAAAAAGTGTAAACAAACACTATATAAACGAGTAACGCACATAAATAAGCTGTAAATGGAAGATACCATATATATAGCAATGGAACAATAGAATACTGAGCAACCGAATTAAAGATATCAGTAATGTGTATGGATGGAGAAAGGGGAATAGAAAACTAACAATGAAGTTATGCTGTATTAATAAATCGGCTTCTGGGACCAGCCCTTCCTGAACAGGCTGGAGTCATTTTTCGAGGTGCTAGATCAATTCAAGGTCAGATTGCACCTAACATCATTGACCCCCCCAAAAAAGTATCCTTTTTCCAGGACTGTAAGGGATACTTTCCCTGCAGAAAGTGTAATGTGTGTATACACAACACCTGTGGTAGACGCAAGAGTGAGACTTTTCAATCCACGGCTACCCTGCGGGTATACCAAATGGGGAGATTTACCACCTGTGCAAGTCAATATGTGGTATATCTTCTGACTTGTCCCTGTAAAAAACAGTATATAGGTCGTACCATTAGAACATTTCCCGTTCGGGTGAACGAACATATCGCAAACATCAAACTTGGCAAGACTAACCACAGCGTGCCCCGTCACTATTTGCAGCACCATAACCAAGATCCCATAGGCACCCAGTTTCTGATTATAGACCAATTTGTGTCCCCATTGGAGAGGCGAATCGCGGATACGTGGGGTGTCCCGTTTAGAAACTTTTTGGATCCATGAGCTACGTACCTATCAGCCCTACGGTATGAATGTCGAGTGGGACATAAACTTGTTTATTAATACAGCATAACTTCATTGTTAGTTTTCTATTCCCCTTTCTCCATCCATACACATTACTGATATCTTTAATTCGGTTGCTCAGTATTCTATTGTTCCATTGCTATATATATGGTATCTTCCATTTACAGCTTATTTATGTGCGTTACTCGTTTATATAGTGTTTGTTTACACTTTTTTTTTTTTCTCTAGTCTAATGCCTCTGACACTAACATGTTCTGTGGTTTTGTCCTTATTAGCCAGTTCTTGTATGTCTCTATTCATTATGCATGTTACTCATGGCTATGTATATGTTGTTGTGATATTTTTTATTTTTTTGTCACCCAGTATGACCCCATATGATGGGCTATTGAGTTTTGCATTTTAGATTCGGCTGCCCTTCATTATGAGGCTTCGCCACTAGATGGCGGAGTATGACCCCATATGATGGGCTATTGAGTTTTGTATTTTAAATTCGGCCGCCCTTCATTATGAGGCTTCGCCACTAGATGGCGTATATGCCCCTAACATTTCCAGTCCATGTGGTGTCCCTTTGCCTTGGTGCTATTGGTCTGCGGTGACCATTATGTCACGTGATCCCGTGATGACGCGTGAGGTAGCGTGTTGACGCTGGATGTGTTTCCTAGTGGCGGCTCGCCCCTCTCTCACGGCGTCGCGCGTCCACGCGTCCTCGCGATGACACGTGACGCAGCGTTCTCACCCTGGACGTGTTCCTCGCTGACAGCGGACCCCGCGCTGACACACAGCGTGATTTGTCTACCTGCCCAATGTTTCTGACGTCACACGGCGCCGCGTTGACGTTTCTTCAGTTCCCCATGGTGATTGGTGATGTCCCCAGTCTCCATTGCAGCTATCCTTCTGCCCTGTGTTCCTGCATAGTGGTCCCCCTCCCTTTGTGTATCATATCCAGATTACTGTGTAGCCCAGTGAGGACCGATGATCAGTACACAGGAGACTATACATCAAATGTGCTCATGTTGATGTGTAGTCGAACACCTGTGCTTCCCCTTGGTTTGTTTTGGTTTCCCTTTTTAGGTAGTGACCCCATTATATCTAACCCCAGCACCCCTCCATCGCATGAGTATGGGAAGGTGTATTTTTACATACTGTTTTGTAGCCGTGTTGTTCGGCGTTTATATGTGTGATTGGGGGTGGTTTAGTGTGAGTCCTCCTCCTGCTGGCCCACCCCCCACAGCTGACCTTTTTTAACATTTCATTATAGTTTCATTAGGTCTTATCATGACTCCTTGTATAATTAGGGGTGGGTTTGTATGATGATGCCCTGCTATTGGTCCAATATGTCATGTGCTCTTTTTCCTCCAATCACGAATCTGATTGGATGAGTGATTTGATTGGCTTAGGTGTGCTTCTTCTATGAATGTGTAGTATTTATATGTTAGCAATGTGGGGGAACAGGTTGATGCCCCAGTTGAAGTCCCTCTAGGACGAAACGCGTAGGGCTTGGTTTATTACCCTTTCCCGCATTGCCTTTATTTTATTATATTAAGTGATCACTTTTATATCATTGGTTTTATTAAAATAAAACCGTTATCTTATTTATCTGCACCATTTGGGTTGCGTTTTTTATTTCTTTTCCCCTCTTCATATGGTGCTTGGAGCCATCCAGTTGCTTCCACCCCATCCATCTGAGGATCGTACCATTGCCATCCCATTCCTCCCAAGAACTCTACAAAGACACCGTGCATGTCCGGCTTCTGACTGAAGATTCACATCCGTTCCACTGTGTCCGAGTGAGCCCAGCTGACTGCTACTGGAGTTCTTATGCTATACTGATCTGCTGTTCATGACAGACAGGTCCTACTTTTCCGGTAAGAGCATACCATTTTCGTTTCGATTTAAGTGTCATCTTATCCGAGGATCCATGAAGTGATTCTACATCTACTGTTTTCCCATTTGTGGATGGACTTCTATTCATGTTTTGGTTTATGTTGTCACCGATGCACTCCAACGTTTTCCTTACTAGGACTTTTCCACTCGCGTGGTTTGTTTGGACTACATCATTCATTCACTGTTCATGTGTGTGTTATTAATTTATGTTTATAGCGCTACATTTATTTTCCACATTGAAGGGGTTAACACTAGGGGGTGAGGAAGGGGTTAAATATATTCCCTGTATAGTGTTCTAACTGTGGGGGGAGGGGGGTGACTGGGGGAGGTGACCGATCTGTGTCCCTATGTACAAGGGACACAGATCGGTCTCCTCTCCAGAGACAGGACACTGTCTCTGTGTGAGCCGGCAATGAGAGATGATCTCCTATGTTTAAATTTGAGATCATCTCTCATTGGCCGCACAGATCGCATAGCAAACGGCCACTCTGATTGGCTGTTCGCCGCGATCTGTGATTGGCTGTGTCCAAGGGACACGGCCAGATTAGAATTTCTCCACTGCGCGCGCGAGGAACGCCAAAAGGGGCGGACGTCAATTGACGTCCAGTTGGATTTTCAGGTCGAATGACGGCTACAGCGCGGGCCTCAGGCGGTTAATAAATAATTTTGGGCCTAAAGATTACATAAAAAAAAAAATTATACCTTTTCTGAAAGCAGATACCCTAGAGCAGGGCTTGACAAATTTGCTTGGAATCTAGGAGCCAGCTAAAAAAGTTAGGAGCCAGAAACTTGCGCCGAGCTCGTCCGCAGAAGCAAACGCATATGTGAGTAGCGGTGTTCAAGCCACACAAGTGAGGTATCGCCGCGATTGTTAGAGCGAGAGAAATAATTCTAGCCCTAGACCTCCTCTGTAACTCAAAACATTCAACCTGTAGATTTTATTAATATTATTTATTAAAATAAAAAATATAATGTTTGGGGGTTCTAAGGGAAGGAGATGAATGAAAAAAGGCAGGGAAGCTCCATTAGCATCGCTGGTTGTCTTGTCCTGTCATACCAACGGCCACCACCAGAGGGCGCCAGATTCCAGAAAGAAGCATAGGGCCGGAAAAGCCGCGGCCTCATTTACTGGTCGGTGCGGCCCTACGCGATCGCTGCACACGGAGACGGGGTACCCCAGCTGTGCCGAGTGTAGTGGGCTGTGTTTGTGTCCGCTCTGCATATGCTGAGCAGACATGGACCTGCCATCCGCCCACTCTGTTTATTGTGGCCCGCAGCCGGTTACCAAGTCACTTAAGTGGCCCTCACGCTTTAACCACTTGGTTACTGGGCACATATACCCCCTTCGTGCCCAGGCGAAATTTCAGCTTCCGGCACTGCGTCACTTTAACAGACAATTGCGCGGTCGTGCGACGTGGCGCCCAAACAAAATTGGCGTCCTTTTTTCCCCACAAATAGAGCTTTATTTTGGTGGTATTTGATCACCTCTGCGGTTTTTATTTTTTGCGTTCTAAACAAAAAAAGAGCGACAATTTAAAAATATATATATATATTTTTTACTTGTCTGTTATAATAAATATCCCAATTAAAAAAAAACAAAAAAATATTTTTTTTTCTCTGTTAAGGCCGATACGTATTCTTCTACGTATTTTTGTAAAAAAAAAAATCGCAATAAGCGACTGCTTTGCGCAAAAGTTATAGCACCTACAAAATAGGGGACAGAATTATGATTTTTTTTTACTAGTAATGGCGGCGATCTGCAATTTTTATTGGGACTGCGACATTACGGGCGGACACTTTTGACACATTTATGGTGCCATTCACATTTATACAGCGAACAGTGCTATAAATATGCACTAATTACTGTATAAATGTGACTGGCAGTGAAGGGGTTAACACTAGGGGGTGAGGGAGGGGTTAAATGTGTATCCTGGGTGTGTTCTAACTGTGTGGGGGGAGGGGGGGTGACTGGGGGAGGTGACCGATGCTGTGTCCCTATGTACAAGGCACACAGATCGGTCTCCTCTCTCCCTGACAGGACGTGGAGCTCTGTGTTTACACACAGAGCTCCAAGTCCCTGCTCTGTCACCGCCGATCGCATGTACCTGGCGGACACCGCGGCCGCCGGGTACACACATCGAATCCTCGGTGATGCGACGGCACTGGGTGGCGCGCGCGGGGAATACAACAACATTGACGTCCAAAGACGTGACCCCGGCAGCTCAGGTCTGTGCTGTTGACGTCTTTTGTCAATAGCGCGGATATGAACTGGTTAAAAGGTCGGCAACCCCTGGTCTAGAAAATGCTAAATTTCAGAAGAAAAACAAACTAAAGTGAATTTTAGGGCAAACAAACGCAATAAACTACCCACATTTTTGGTCAAATATAAAAGACGAGGTTGCACCGAGTAAATGGATACCAAACATGTCAAACCCTAAATTTGTGTGGGGACCAGATTTCAGTATCCTATATTTTCCATAGGCGACGCTTCAAAAGCCCCCTATAGGTATCGGTTTTAGTGTTATGGAGGAGGTCTTGTGTTAGAATTATTGCTCTCATTTCGACATGTATGGCAGTTTCATGTATAGGTGCTCCCGACCCGTGCGTATATGTGGGGGGGCCTCAAAAAAAAAATTGGGGGTGTATTTTTTGTGCTTGGGTGTTTTTATTGCTTACCTTTTTTTTTTGTTTTCATCACAATATGTCCCCTACTTGATTTTTAGGTGACGGTTCTCTTCAACCGCTTGCCGGCCGTCAAATGACGTCCTCGCCTTCCCGGGCCACTAGGGGGTGCACGCTCGCTCCTGCCGCGTCACTGGGAACGTGCCCGCGATGGGCACCTGCGATTGCCCTGTAAGGGTCCTTTCACACGGAGCGGTCCGTTTTTCGGTCCGCTCCATGTGTCCGTCGGCTCAGCGGGGGGGTCTCCGCTGAGCTGTCGGGCGGACAGGGCGGTCCCCGCACACTGTGCAGGGACCGCCCTCTCTCTCCTCCGCTATCCCCTATGGGGAATCGGATGGAAACGGACCGTCTGTCCGTTTGCATCCGATCCGCCGGACGGAAGAAAAATAGGACATTCTTCCGTCCGAAAAAACAGATGCGGATCTTGCGGACGTTAGCGGATAGGGGCCCATTACAAGTCCGTAAACGAACTTGTAATGAGCCGACGAACGGAGCGGACATGTGAAAGGGGCCTTATGGAGCAGGACCGTGAATCTGTGTCCTGTCAGAGGAGAGGAGACCAATCATGTGTTCCTAGTACAGAGGAACCCCGATCGGTCTCCTCCACTTGTGAGTCCCCTCCCCCTACAGTTAGAATCGCTCCCTAGGACACATTTAACCCCTTCAGCGCCCCCTAGTGTTAACCCCCTTCCCCGCCAGTCACATTTACACAGTAATCGGTGCATTCTTATAGCACTGATTGCAATGACAATGGTCCCAAAATGGTGTCAAAAGTGTCCGGTATGTCTGCCGCAATATCGCAGTCACGTTAAAAATCGCAGATCGCCGCCATTACTATAATAATAATACAAATTCCATAAATCTATCCCCTATTTTGTAGATGCTATAACTTGTGCGCAAACCGATCAATATACTCTCTTTTTTTTTACCAAAAATATAAAGAAAAATACATATCGGCCTAAGTTTAAAAAAAAAAAATCAAAAATTATTTTTATTATAGCAAAAAGTAAAAAAATATTGGCCCAGATTCTCAGAAGGGCTACGATGGAGTATCTCAGATACCCCGTCGTATCGCCGTTTTTTTTGCCTCGTATCTATGCGAGTGATGCTTAGCATCACTTTTGCATAGATACGCTTCAACATCCGACAAGCGTAAAACCATTACACTTGCGGATCGTAGTTGTAATGACAACTCCGGCCACTAGGTGGCCTTTACGTTGTTTTCTCATTTGCCTATACAAATGAGGCTACTACGCCGATTCCCGATCGCTTTTACGCCGCCCCCCTCGTCGCGTACGTCGTTTACGTGTAACTCGTAAGGTTACCCCTGCTTCTATGAGGAGTAACCTTACGAAGTACCGTCAGATGCCGTCGGGTGCCGTCGGATGCCATGTTAAGTATTGCGTCGGGTCAGCGTCGGCTTTTTCCGTCGCTTGCGTCGTTTTACTAACTCGTTCGCGAATAGGGGCATTGCGTAGTGACGATCACGTCGTTTTGACGTCGGTTTCAACGGCGCTTTCCGACGTGAGCTGGAGCATGCGCACTGGGCTTTTTTCCCGGCCGGCGCATGCGCAGTTCGTTCGACGCGGGGGCGCGCTTAATTTAAATACAAGCCGCCCCATTTGAATTACGCGGGCTTACGCTGGGCCATTTCCGCTACGCCAACGCAAACTACGGAGCAAATGCTTAGGGAATACGGCACTTGCTCTAGTACGATGCGGCGGCGTAGTGTAAATGGCTTACGCTACACCGGCGAATTTCTTAGAGAATCTGGCCCATTGTGTTTTTTTTTTTTTCAAACTTGTCACTCTTCTTTTGTTTATAGCGCAAAAAAAATAAAAACCGCAGAGTTGATCAAATACCACCAAAAGAAAGCTCTACGTGTGGGGGAAAAATGTTAAAAATTTAAATTAGGTACAGTGTAGTATGAACGCGTAATTGTCATTCAAATTATGACAGCGCTGAAAGCTAAAAAATGGCCTGGGCAGGAAGGGGGTGAAAGTGGCCGGTATTGAGGTGGTTAATCAGGCATAGCAAAGCTAGCCTGCAAAAGTGACCTGGGAGGGACGATTTGTACATGTCGTTTTCCGGGTCACAGCAAGAAGGGGAGGAGAGTGGACGGTGTGTCCGTTCTTTTCCCTCCCCTCTACCCGCCAGCAACCGGCATGTCAGTTCCGGGCCACCAGATGGGTAAACGGAGCACCGAAAGCATGGCGGGCAGCAAGAGTCTTCCTGTCCGTTTTATACACAATCCTGGTGGCTACCTTTTCTTCTTTCAGTTCAGTTCACCTTCTCAATCTTCAAGTCCCATGATGCATTGAAGCCAGAAAGTGGGGGTGGGGTGTTCCTAACAATCTATACAGGTAGGTGTGGAAGGGTGAGACAGGTGGAGTCTCTCGCCTGTTAGTCTATTGTCAATGGTGGGTTGGACAGACTGGGAATTTTCCTGGTCCTGTCAATCGTTTATTGTTGTTATTTGTAGTCCTAGGTAGGAGAGATCGGAGTACTCCCACCTATTATGTAGCTATTGTAGTCCTTGCTAGGCTGGGAGAATCCCAATCGGTTATTCCTGTCAATCCAACTTTTGTAGTTATTGGTAAGCGGGACAGATGGCCTATCAGTCAGCTATTGTAGACATTTATAGTCATTGGTGGTGGGTAGTTATTGGTCAACGGGACAGACGTCACCTGTTGTAGCCATTGGTGGGTGGGACAACTGTGAGTTACCCAACCTATCAATCCAGCTGTTGTAGGCATTGGTGGGTGGGACAACCTGGAGCTACTCAACCTATCAATCCATCTATTGTAGCCATTGGTGGGTGGGACAACCTGGAGCTACCTGGAGTTACCCAACCTACCAATCACCTGTTTGTAGCCATTGGTTGGTTGGGTCAACCTGGAGCTACCCAACCTATCAATCAGCTATTGTAGTCCTTGTTAGGAATAACCAATTGGGATTCTCCCAGCCTCTCAATCCAGCTTTTGTAATTATTGGTAGGCGGGACAGGTGGCCTATCGGTCAGCTATTGTAGACATTAATCGTCATTGGTGGTGGGTAGTTATTGGTCAATAGGATAGACATCACCTGTTGTTGCCATTGGTGGGTGGGACAATCGTGAGTTACCCAACCTACAGATCGGCTATTGTAGGAATTGGTGGGTGGGACAACCTGGACCTACCCAACCTATCAATCCCAGCTGTTGTAGGCATTTGTGGGTGGGACAACCTGGAGCTACCCAACCTACCAATCAACTATTGTAGCCATTAGTGGGTGGGACAACCTGGAGCTACCCAACCTACCAATCGGCTATTGTAGCCATTGTTTGGTTGGGACAACCTGGAGCTACCCAACCTACCAATCGGCTGTTGTAGCCATTGGTTGGTTGGGACAACCTGGAGCTACCCAACCTACCAATCAGCTATTGTAGGCATTGGTGGGTGGGACAACCTGGACCTACCCAACCTACCAATCAGCTATTGTAGGCATTGGTGGGTGGGACAACCTGGACCTACCCAACCTACCAATTAGCTGTTGTAGGCATTGGTGTGTGGGACAACCTGGACCTACCCAACCTACCAATCAGCTATTGTAGGCATTGGTGTGTGGGACAACCTGGACCTACCCAACCTACCAATCAGCTATTGTAGGCATTGGTGGGTGGGACAACCTGGAGCTACCCAACCTATCAATCAGCTGTTGTAGGCATTGGCTGGTTGAGACAACCTGGAGCTACCCAACCTACCAATCGGCTGTTGTAGCCATTGGTTGGGTGGGACAACCTGGAGCTACCCAAACTACCAAACAGTTATTGTAGCCATTGGTGGGCGGGTTCTCCCACTTCGAGGAGTAATCACCTTTATCTCATATAGGAGAGCTACAAGGGGGGCCATTCTCCCACACGAGAGAACTACATGATTGGTGGAAGGGGAAGGCATAGCTGTCACTGGTCTTGTAAAGACTAATTAGGGATGAGTGAGCCCAGGAATGGCGGGATTAGAAGGTCATTTTCCAATGGCTGTTCAGTTACTGAAAAACTGAATACATTTACACGGCTTTATATTTCTGCCCAGAGTTCAGCAGTAAATATTACAGAATGTTGTGTGGATATTGTAGCAACCAAAATACAAGTTAATACAAACCTCATTCATTGTAATTTAGGTCGTCTGTGTTCTGATTTTCATTTTTTTATTCCTTTTAAAGGGCAGAGGATTGGTCTCCATCGTCAAACCTGCTATTGGATAAACCGTGTCTATACAGGCATACAGGTAAGTGTTATTTGTTTGCTGTCTTTCTAATAAAGCACTGATTGTTCAAAGCTGTAAAACATGATAAAGCTAGGCACCCATGTTACAAGCTGATCTACACAATCTCCTGTAAAATTTGCAACCGCTATGTAATGTGAGGGCCTTCTCCATTGGAAGCGCTTGGGAAGACTGTAACACTACATAATTGCCGGTAAATCTAACGCTCACCACGTGTTAATATCCCCATTAGATTTACCATCAACTCTGTAGTGTTAAGGCCAGTGTGGTTGTTACAATTTGGTGGGCTGGTTGACTTGTGATTTGTCATTTGGCCCTCTATAACACCTGTAATACCTGTCTGATCCTGTCTGTAAACTGACCACGGTATGTCATGGCTGCTGAGCCCCGACCCCATGGTCAGTTTATGTGCCTCCGTCATTTGCAGTCCTCCTATGTGTTCCTCGGTCCTCCTCCCTCCTCCCTTATCTGCCCCGGTGTGGGTGCTAGCTACTTCTGCTCACTCGTGATGCTCTCATTACTTTTTAAAACGTTATATTAAGCCCCACTGTTTACCATATATATTCTTTCTTTTTCTTTCTTTTTCTTTAGAGCCGGTTCACACTGGAGCGACTCGTCGGGCGACTCAGCCGCTTGACAAGTCACACCCCATTCTATTCAATAGAACCGTTCTAATAGGAGCGACGCAAGTCGCTCCGACTTAGAAAAAGGTTCTTGTACGACTTCGGGGTCGACTTAAGGCGACTTGCATTGACTTCTATACAGAAGTCATTTTGCAAGTTGCCTCTGAAGTTGTCTTCAGGACGCCTTGCTGAGTCGCCCCCCGAAGTTGTGCCGCCCCAGTGTGAACCTGGTCTAAGTGGTTAAGGACTGAGCCTGTTGTTCAGACTCTGTATTTACTTTGAAGCCCCAAAACATTATATATATATTTTTTTCTAACACCCTAGAGAATATAATGGTGGTCGTTGCAATACTTTTGGTCACACACCGTATTTGCGCAGCGGTCTTACAAGTGGCGATTTTTTTGGGGAATTTTTTTTACCTTTTTGAATAAAAAACAGTAATAAGTTAGCCCAATTTTTTTATTTTATATATAGTGAAAGATAATGTTACGACGAGTAAATTGATACCCAACATGTCACGCTTCGAAATTGCACCTGATCGTGGAATGGCGACAAACTTTTACCCTTAAAATCTCCCTAGGCGACGTTTAAAAAATTCTACAGGTTGCATGTTTTGAGTTACAGAGAAGCTCTAGGGCTAGAATTATTGCTCTCGCTCTACCAATCGCGGCGATACCTCACACGTGTGGTTTGAACACCGCTTACATATGCCGGCGCTACTCACGTATGCGTTCGCTTCTGCGCAGCGGGACAGGGCGCGTTTTCTGGCTCCTAACTTTTTTAGATGTCTTGATACAGGCTTGATAACCCTGTATCAAGACATCACTTGTATATCGAGGCAACATTTTTGCTCTTGCTCTAACGATCGTGGTGATGCCTCACAATTTCATATGCGGGCGCTTCTCCTGTATGGGTTTGCTTCTGCGCACAAGCTTTCTTATTTATTTTACTTGATTTTATTTATTTTCACACTGTGTAAAAAAATTAACTGGTTCACTTTTATTCCTATTACAAGGAATGTAAACATCCCTTGTAATAGAAAAAAGCATGACAGGTCCTCTTAAATATGAGATCTGAGGGTCAAAAAGACGTCACATCTCATATTTACACTAGAATCCAATGCAAAAATTAATTGGCCCTTTAAGAGCTGTGGGCGGAAGTAACGTTTTTGACGTCGCTTCTGCCCTGCTATGGTATGGAGACGGGTGGGGGCCATCTTGCCCTCACTCGTCTTTTGGGAACTGTGTGTGTCTCCCAAAAGTCAGCCGCTTATTCACAAAGCGGCGGGCGACTCGCGCATTCGCAGTAGGAAACGGGCTGTGAATCCTTAGTGAGGATGGCGGCGCCGGGACCTGGCATTATTGGCGGATCGACCTTGGGCATCCGACATTGCGGGCAACCTAGGCCAGGCCAAGTGTCCTTATTAAAAATCGGCAGCTACACTTTTTGTAGCTGGTTACTTTTAAAAAAAAATAAAAAAATTAAAGCTGGACCTCCGCGTTAAACGCAACTTTTTATTTTTGTTTTTTTTACAAATGTTGAGAATTTTTTCTCAAAAAATTTAATAAAAAATAAAGACCCCAGTACTGATTATTTACCTCCAATAGAATGATAAACATGTTATATGGGTACAGTGTTGCATGAATGAGTAATTGTCCTTCAAAGTGTGACAGAACTGAAATCTGAAAAGTGGTCTGGGCAGGAAGGGGGTGAAAGTGGCGCGTATTGAAGGGGTTAAAAAATGTACTGTATTTTCCGGCGTATAAGACGACTTTTTAACCCATGACATTTTTCTTAAGTCGGGGGTCGTCTTATACGCTGGCAACCTAACATGCCTAGCGCGGGTGTCCATTTTTCAAAAGCCGCCGCCTCCTCTTCCTCGTGCTCTTCTGTGATAGGCGGAACACTCAGCTTCCCAGCAGAGCCTCTGTTCAGTGTTCCGCCTATCACGGATGCCCTCTCGGTCTCGGACTAGAGGGCATCCGTGATAGACGGAACACTTAACACGGTGTCTCCTGGGAAGCGGAGTGTTCCGCCTATCACGGAACAGAATGAGTAGGGGTGCAACGGATCGAAAAACTCACGATTCGGATCGTTCCTCGGATTAGCAGTCACGGATCGGCAAAAAAAAAAAAATTCCCCCCCACTGTAATATCCACATCTCTCCCCCACTGCAGTGGATTCACCAGGGTTGGTGTCACCCAGGGCAGAAAAAAAAAATGGTGTCACCCCCCCCCCCCCACCAACTATAGAACCCCCTCGGTACAGACCCCTCCCCTCAGGCCAGACCCCCCCCTCTTCGGGCAAGAGACCCCCCCCCCTCCTCGGGCAAGACACCCCCTCCAGGCAAGACACCCCCCCCAGGAAGTACAGACACTTCCAGCGTGTGTCCCACGAGTGGGGCCCCTCCTCCTCTGTGGATGTAAACAGAGGAGGAGGGCCGCCGCCGGGTGTACCAAGATGGCCACGGCTCCGGAGCAAGGCCAAAGCCGCGGCCTTTCCTAATGTTATGGCCGCGTCTCCAGAGCTAGGCCCAAGCCGCGGTCTTTCCTAACGTTATGGCCGTGGCTCCGGAGGTAGGCTGAAGCCGCGGCCATAACGTTAGGAAAGGCCGCGGCCATTACATTAGGAAAGGCAGCGGCTTCGGCCTAGCTCCGGAGCCGCGGCAATCCGCAAATCACAGTGTGTGCCGTTCGGATCACGGATCGACTGTGATCCGTTGCACCCCTAATAATGAGGCGGCGCGGCTTTTGAAAAATGGATGGCCGTGGTCTGAGATTATGGCACACTGAGGCAGGCAATGGTGGCACAGTGAGGCATGTAACTGCACAGTGAGGGGAGGCATGACTAGTAGGAAGGGGGTCGTCTTATAAGGTGAGTATATCCCAAAACCAACATTTTAGCTGGAAAATTAGGGGGTCGTCTTATACGCCGGAAAATACGTTTTTTGTTTTTTTTCCTGATGTGTTTTTGTTTTTTTTCACAGGATGCCGGCCTGCTTCATAAAAGGATGCTCTTTTAGTTGGCGTCAAAAGGATCCCGACATCACCTTGCACGTCTTTCCACGCGATCCGGGGATGATAAGGAAATGGCTCCTGCAAATCTACCGTAGTGAGGAAGGCCTCGAGGAGTTTGTGGAAAAGATACAGAACAGCAAAAAAGGAGTCTACCGGATCTGTTCCAGACACTTCGCCGCCGACTGCTACGAAAAGAAAAAACTTGGGAAGGTGTTCAGAAAGGATGCCATACCTACAATTTTCCCTTGGCTTCAGCCGTACCCTTTGGAAGAGGAGCGGGTGGATCACCCTTATGCCAAAAAGAGGAAAATGGACACAGACTTGCCGGAGGAATATTTCGATGACATGTCGGCTGAAGAAACCATTAGGCCTTCTGTACGGCATATGTCCACTCCTGTGTCGACTGCCATACCTACGCCTCAGGAGTTTGTGATGTCGCAGTTTGCAAGTAAAATTCTCACACAAAGCTTTCCCGGAAAACCGACTTCGCAGAACAGCGTCTGCGCAACAGAAGACGTGTCCAACTACTCGTCATCCTGCCAAAACACGGAGGAGGTAGGGTATTATGGTCTCCCCCCTCATCCAAGAGGGAAGAGATATTATCGACCCAGGACTCGCCGTACAGTCGGTACAATGACTCGACGCTATCCGGGAATGTCGCACAAAACAATACAGGTGGACAGGCCAATAGGAATGAAGGATAAGGCTGCGCAGATCTTGCGAAGGCCACCTCACAGGTCTATAGCCCTTCAGTGCAACCTCGCCAAACTTCCTGCGTTGGCGCACGCAGGAAAACCACAGTCCAAACCAGTCATTCAAAAACTGGACGATCTTCACACGAACCCTAACACGGCCTCATTTGCAGACTTTGTTGAAAATTCCATGACTATTCAAGTCATAGAGGAGGAGGACGAACCGCCATTGTCGCCAGACCTGTCCTCTATTGAGAGCTTCGCGGACGCACAGTCTGATGCAGAACCCGAGGAAACGTCCGTTCCTGACCTTGATGACGCTTATAGCCCGTGTGTAGAGGTGGAGGAGGACTGTAGTCAAGAAATGAATGAAAATATTCCAGCAGATCCGAAAGAAGCCGACATCACGCCCATTTTCTTGCCTGAGACTCAAGCTCCAGTGGACCACGTCAAAGAGAGAAAATTTATCGTTTTCGAATCCTGTTTGAATAAGTTACTGATGTGCTGTAAATGCTTAAAGACGGCGAACTGCCGCGGAAACATAACGAAACTAAAAAAATACCGGATCGGCTCGGCGGTTTTAGTAACCGCGGTCTGTTCCATGAGGCACGAATTTCACTTGTGGACTAGCCAGCCCATGATCGGGCGAATGCCCGTTGGAAACCTTCTCATATCTTCCAGCACTTTATGCAGCGGATCCGATTTTTTCAAGGTAGACAGTTTTTTCCGCCTTGCTGGAATTCTCGGAATCTCACAGCCGACCCATAACAGTGACGAAAACCTTTACTTGTTCCCCGCGATCGATCACCACTGGAAGCTGGAGAAAAGAAGCCTTGTCCAAGACGTGCAAAGCAGACCCGTAGCGCTAGTGGGCGACAGCCAGTGCAAGTCCTACGCATCCCGTGCCAAATGCTGCACCTACAATTTCTTGGAATACCACACGAAAAAAATCATTGACTTTCAAGTGGAAAAGTTGGATCCTTCCGAAGCCGCAACGGGCCTTGAAAAAAAGACTTTCCAAGCAGCCCTTGACCGGATAATCGAGGAAAAAGTCAATGTCCGCGTCCTCTGCACAGACCGGCATGCAGGTATCAAAAAACTGTTGAGGAAGCACTACGGTCGCATCAAACACCAGTACGATGTCTGGCATGTGGCCAAGTCTGTGGGCAACAAGATGGCGAGGGCCAGCAAGAAGCATGGCTGTCGTACACTGGCGAGGTGGGTCAGGTCTGCCAAAAGTCATATGTGGTGGTCGGCCAGAACCTGTGAACAGAATCCAGCTTTACTTCGAGAGAAGTGGACCTCTATTGCGCACCATGCGTCAAACCAACATCATTGGGATGAGGCAACTCTATACAGTTCCTGCCATCATGATGATGATGATGAAGAGGAGGAAGACAAGGAATGGCTGGTGGCAGGTTCGGAAGCCCACCTCCAACTAAAGGGAGTTGTGTTGGACGAAAACCTGCTCGAGGACCTCAACCACCTCTCCAGTTTTTGCCACGCCGACGAACTTGAGGTGCTCCGTAGCATCACCGGAAAGTACCACGCCAACCAAACTCGGTATTCCGCGGAGGGAGTGGTGGCCCGCTCACAGCTAGCCGCCCTGGATTATAATCGGAACGTCAGACTGATACAAGGCGTGCTAAAAGCTGCGTCTTACGGTGCGGGCGGGAAAGCCAAAAAGGATTGGGTGGAATCCAAAATTTTCAACCCCGCCAACCAAGACTTTATGAAGGAGATCATAGCCGACGTTCTGTCCTTTGCCGACGGAAAGACATTTTTTAGTACGGCGTCCCCACAGTCGGAGGCGTCCGGAAAGACTGCCCCTAACCAGAGGCCGGCCCGGTGGAAAATGATGAACAAATGTATTTACAGATTCCCTGAAATGATTGAATAGATGGACAGTAAAGGGAAGGCTCGTCCTTTATAGTCTAAGGAACTCTAGGTTACTTTGTGTATATATATAATAGAACTTCTTTTTTTTTATTTTTTTTTTACTTAACAATTTATGTTTTGTTATCATGCTAATTCCTTGTTTTATGTATATATACTTTTGAATTGCAATCGCTCATGCCTAGCTACTTAAAGAGGGGGTTCACCCTTAAAACCACTTTCTCCCATCCCATCCAGCATACTAGCGTCAGCGCCAATATGCTGTCTTTTTTTTTTATATATGTGTACGTAATTACTAGGGTTGTCCCGATACCACTTTTTTAGGACCGAGTACAAGTACCGATACTTTTTTTCATGTACTCGCCGATACCGAATACCGATACTTTTTAAATGCAGCCACGTGTCCCCAAATGCAGCCTGTCCCTGAGTTCAGCCATGGTCCCTCTGAGTTCAGCCATGGTCCCTCTGAGTTCAGCCATGGTCCCTCCACCCCGCACTCCAAAAAAAAAAAGTATTCTATTTAGGTATCGGGAGTATTCGCGCGAGTACAAGTACTAGCGCAAATACTCGGTATCGGTCCCGATACCGATACTAGTATCGGTATCGGGACAACCCTAGTACTTACCTCTTAATAGATAATTGAATTTTCATCCTACCGCGGGGTATGGCGCCGCTATATCGCGTCACGCCTTCCGAAAACAGCCGACTAGCACTCGGCTGTTCTCGGTGCCTGCGCACAGACCCAGGAGCTGACTGCGCAGGCGCCGTATACAGCCGAGTCCTATTTCGGCTTTGTTCGGAGGGCGTGAGGCGGCTATATACGGCGCCTGCGCAGTCAGCTCCTGGGTCTGTGCGCAGGCGCCGAGAACAGCCGAGTGCTAGTCGGCTGTTTTCCGAAGGCGTGACGCTATATAGCGGCGCCATACCCCGCGGTAGGACGAAAATTAAATGATCTTTTAAGAGGTAAGTACACATATAAAAAAAAAGAAAAAGACAGCATACTGGCGCTGACGCCAGTATGCTGGATGGGATGGGAGAAAGTGGTTTTAAGGGTGAACCCCCTCTTTAAAGTGGAACTTGAGTTGCCTCCCTTTGTGGTCAATGAGCGTGAAAGTTCTGCAGTGGGGGGGCTGCAATAAATTTTTTTATTTTTTTTTGGAAGGGTAAAAAGTAAGTGTATTTTGTTTTTGGTTGTTCAAATTTAATGTCATCGGGGCATGAAGCCAGGATGCAGAGACCAATAAAATGCTGACTAATGTTCTAACCCCCCCCCCCAGAAAAAGGATTTAGCTGAAGTTCCCCTTTCAAGTGCTTAAAGTCTCTTTAAAAATGCAGGTAGTACAGAAAAAAAAATTGCTGCTGACCCTTCCAGAAATCCAGTGCGCTCATTTCATGTTTTACAGCACTTCTTTGGTGAAGATATAAAATTAGATAATCATTTCCACCTTGTATTTCTAGCCCATTAATCTGGACAATCTTGAAAACGTACTTTAACCACTTAAGCCCCCAGCCTGTTTTTCAGATTCGGCGTTTACAAAACTAAAACTGATTTTTTTTTTTGCTATAAAATTACTTAAAACCCCCAAACATTATATACATTTTTTTCTAACACCCTAGAGTATAAAATGGTGGTCATTGCAATACTTTTTGTCACACCGTATTTGCGCAGCGGTCTTACAAGTGCACTTTTTTTGGGGAAAAAAATTCACTTTTTTTAATAAAAAAAAAAAAGACAACCATAAATTTGGCCCAATTTTTTTTTACATATTGTGCAAGATAATGTTACGCCGAGTAAAATGATACCCAACATGTCACGCTTAAAAATTGCGCCCGCTCGTGGCATGGCGTCAAACTTTTACCCTTAAAAATCTCGATAGGCGACGTTTAAAAAATTCTACAGGTTGCATTTTTTGAGTTACAGAGGAGGTCTAGGGCTGGAATTATTGCTCTCGCTCTAACGATCGCGGCGATACCTCACGTGTGTGGTTTGAACACCGTTTTCATATGCGGGCGCTGCTCGCGTATGCGTTCGCTTCTGCGCGCGAGCTCGTCGGGACGGGGCGCTTTAAAAACATTTTTTTTTGTTTTCGTATTTATTTTTATTTATTTTATAATTTTTAACACTGAAATAAAAAAATAAAAATAAATTATCACTTTTATTCCTATTACAAGGAATGTAAACATCCCTTGTAATAGAAAAAAGCATGACAGGTCCTCTTAAATATGAGATCTGGGGGTCAAAAAGACCTCACAAGACCTCATATTTAGGCTTAAATGAAAAAGAAGAAAAAAGGTAAACAAAAAAATTTTTCTTTAAGACGCTGGGTGGGACTGACGTTTTGACGCCACTTCCGCCCAGCAGAGCTACGGGGACGGGTGAGGGACATTTTTCCCTCACTCGCATCCCCACTGAGCACGGGAGAGGATCCGATCGCCTCCGCCGCTACCGACGGCTCCGGTAAGCGGCAGAGGGCGCATGAGAGCGGCGGGAGGGGGGGGGGGCGAGACCGCCGTTATCGTGTGCAGGCCCGCCCACTGTAAAGATGGATACCTCGGTTGTGGCAGCAGCTGCTGCCGTTACTGAGATATCCATCTTTAAATATAGGACGTATATATACAGTGGGCGGGCATTAAGTGGTTAATGTTGTCATCGGGGCATGAAGCCAGGATGCATAGACCAATAAAATGCTGACTAATGTTCTAACCCTTCTTAACCCCCCCAGAAAAAGGATTTAGCTGAAGTTCCCCTTTCAAGTGCGTCTAGGCAGATTCTCTTTAACCACTTCCCGACCGCCGCATGTAAATATACATCGGCAGAAGGGCACGTTAAGGCAGATGCACGTATATATACGTCCCTGCCTTTGCGCGGGTCCGATCGGGACCCCCCGCTACATGCGGCGGTCGGAAACCCGCGGGGAGCGGTCCGGGACGAGGGCGCGGCTATTCGTTTCTAGCCGCCCCCCTCGCGATCGCTCCCCGGAGCTGAAGAACGGGGAGAGCCGTGTGTAAACACGGCTTCCCCGTGCTTCACTGTGGCGGCTGCATCGATCGAGTGATCCCTTTTATAGGGAGACTCGATCGATGACGTCAGACCTACAGCCACACCCTCCTGCAGTTGTAAACACACACAAATATTACAGCGCCCCCTTGTGGTTAACTCCCAAACTGCAACTGTCATTTTCACAATAAACCATGCATTTTTTGCTGTGAAAATGACAATGGTCCCAAAAATGTGTCAACATTGTCCGAAGTGTCCGCCATAATGTCGCAGTCACGAAAAAAATCGCTGATCGGCGCCATTAGTAGTAAAAAAAAAAAAAAAAAAATGATAAAAATGCAATAAAACTATCCCCTATTTTGTAAACGCTATAAATTTTGCACAAACCAATCAATAAACGCCTATTGCGATTTTTTTTTTACCAAAAATAGGTAGAAGAATACGTATCGGCCTAAACTGAGGGAAATTTTTTTTTTTTTTTATATATTTTTGGGGATATTTATTATAGCAAAAAGTAAAAAATCTTGCATTTTTTTCAAAATTGTCGCTCTATTTTTGTTTATAGCGCAACAAATAAAAACCGCAGAGGTGATCAAATACCACCGAAAGAAATCTCTATTTGTGACGAAAAAAGGACGCCAATTTTGTTTGGGAGCCACGTCGCACGACCGCGCAATTGTCTGTTAAAGCGACGCAGTGCCGAATTGTAAAAACGCCTTTGGGCATTTAGCAGCGTATTGGTCCGGGGCTTAAGTGGTTAAGAGTATGCTCAAACTGAGATACGCTTAAATGTTGGTAAGATACGACCGGCGTAAGTCTCCTACACCGTCGTATCTTAGCTGCCTATTTACGCTGGCCGCTAGGGGGCGTGTACGCTGATTTACGCCTAGAATATTTAAATCATCGAGATACGCCTATTCACGAACGTACGCCCCGGCCGTCACAGTAAAGATACACCGTTTTACGTAAGGCTCTTTCAGGCGTAAATGTTAAATGTGTCAAATTTTTCAAGTTTTACGTAATTTGCGTAACTCGTCCGTGAATGGGGCTGGGCATAAATTACGTTCACGTCAAAACCAATCAGTCTTAGCTGCGTAATTTGGAGCATGCGCACTGGGATACGTTCACGGACGGCGCATGTGCCGTTAGTAAAAAAAAACGTCATTTACGTGGGGTCACACTTAATTTAAATAAAACACGCCCACATCAAACACATTTTAATTAGGCGGGCTTACGCCGGCCCATATACGATACGCCGCCGTAACTTAGGGAGCAAAACCTTTCAGAATACCATACTCGCCTCTCAAAGTTACTGCGGTGTAGCGTATATGAGAAACGCTATGCCCGCTTAAATGTATCTGAATCTGGCCCTTAGTGTCCATAACGCACACAGCGGGGTTCTCTGCCCCCCCTGCATCCTCATCACTTTCTATGATTGACCGCAGCAGAAGCCCATGGCTCCCGCTGCTGTATCTGAGCCAATGAGGAGGGAGAGAGCTGAGAGCCTCGACTCTCGCACACATAGCTGGATCAGGCTCAAGTAAGTTGTGGGGGGGATCGAGGGAGCTTCATGTAGAAGTGTGTGTGTGTTTTTTTTTTTTTTTTTAACCTGGCATAAAATTTAGAATCCCCACACATTCACGTCCTTAATATGTATTCACTATGACCTGTGGGTAGGCACTGCTAGGGTAAAACATTTCATAGAGCAGCGATGGCGAACCTCGGCACCCCTGATGTTTTGGAACTACATTTCCCATGATGCTCATCTATGCTACAGAGTACATGAGCATCATGGGAAATGTAGTTCCAAAACATCAGGGGTGCCAAGGTTCGCCATCACTGTCATAGAGGATCTGTTCCATCAGGATCGCCGACCTGTCAGATGTGGTAACAGAAATGAAGTTCCTGTCGCGACCATCTTGGCGCGCCCTCACCCGTCTGCAGAAACCCTATTGTTAGAAAGCGGCCATCGTCCGAATCGGCCACCCATCAGATGTGGTAACAGAGGTGACGTTCCGTCGCAGCCATCTTGGTACACCCACACCCGCCTATAGTCAGAAGGCGGCAGAATCGGCGACGCGTCAGATGTGGTAACAGAAATTAAGTCCTGTCGCGGCCATCTTGGCACGCCCTCACTCGTCCGCAGAAAGCCTATAGTTAGAAAGCGGCCTTCGGCAGATTCGGCCACCCATCAGATGTGGTAACGGAGGTGACGTTCTGTCGCAGCCATCTTGGTACACCTGCACTTACCCGCAGTAAGCCTGTAATCAGAAGGCGGCGCCACAGCAGAATCGGCGACCCATCAGATGTGGTAACGGAGGTGACGTTCCGTCGCAGCCATCTTGGTACACTCGCACTCGCCTATAGTCAGAAGGCGGCAGAATCGGCGACGCGTCAGATGTGGCAACATAAGTGAAGTTCTGTCACGGCCATCTTGGTACACCCGCACTCATTCACAGTAAGCCTATAGTCAGAAGGCGACCAGTGGACATCTTGTTACACCCAACCAAAGTCTTGCATCTCACACGTCTAAGCTCATTTTACTAGTTTAAAATATTGTGAAATGCAGTATTTGGAAATTCGTGACACTGTTTTGATGTTGACTTTTATAAGCCGCTGCAAGCCTGCTGATCTCACAGGTTTGCTAATCTGACAGAAGACCGCTGCTTTTAAAATTCAAAATCAGAACAGTCTGAGGGATTTCAAAATACTGAATTTCACTATATAAGCTGAGTTCATTGGTAAAAATGAGTGTGACATGCAAGACTTCAGTGGGTGTAGCAAGATGTCCGCTTGCCGCCTTCTCACTGTGTCCTTACTATGGAGGAGTGCGGGGTGTACCAAGATGGCCAAGATGGAACGTCACTTCCGTTTCAAAATCTGACTGGTCGCCTAATCTGATGAAACGTTGTTTTGTGACTGTAGCCTTACTGCGGATGAGTGCAGGGTGTACCAAGATGGCCGAGATGGAACGTCACTTCCGTTTCAAAAACCTGACTGGTCGCCTGATGAAACGTTGCCTTGCGACTGTTGCCTTACTGCGGATGAGTGCAGGGTGTACCAAGATGGTGGCGATGGAACATCACTTCTGTTTCAAAATCTGACTGGTCGCCTAATCTGATGAAACGTTGTTTTGTGACTGTTGCCTTACTGCGGACGAGTGCAGGGTGTACCAAGATGGCCAAGATGGAACGTCACTTCCGTTTCAAAATCTGACTGGTCGCCTAATCTGATGAAACGTTGTTTTGTGACTGTTGCCTTACTGCGGACGAGTGCAGGGTGTAGCAAGATGGCGACGATGAAAAGTTACTTCTTTTTCAAAACCTGACTGGTCGCCTAATCTGATGAAACGTTACTTTGTGACTCTTGCCTTACTGCGGACAAGTGCAGGGTGTAGCAAAATGGCGGCGATGGAACGTCACTTCCGTTTCAAAATCTGACTGGTCGCCTAATCTGAAGGAACACCGGCCTTCTCTACTATGGAGGTGCTGGGAGGAGGAGTTTCTGGAGGTGGAGTCAGCACAGGAAGCTCAGCAAAGTACCATGGGATATGTAGTTCTTAGAAATTTAAAGTAAACCGCAGAGGAGAAGCTGCAAGGCAGGAGATCCGGGAAGTTGAGGAAATAGGTGGCCAGCAGGCAGGCAGCCGCACTCACCACATGAAAGGAGTACTTTCCAGTACGTTTTTTTGTATTGGATTATCAAGTATAACCATTGTTTTACAATTGCTGTTAAAATGCCCATGTTCTAAAAAGAAAGTGTGTGTGCTGTGACCACGGATTTCCTAAAGCTGAACTCCCAAGCAACTACAGAACACCTCCCTATTGTTTAGAAGAGGAGGAGGTGTTCTGTAGCCCATCAGGGGAGAACTGGACAGGGCTGACAACACTGCTTGGGATCTTAGTGCAGCTTGTCAAAACAAGGGGGCACACTGAATTTCTGGCAGGATGATCAGTATTTTCCTGTTCGGGAAAACAAATCGTGACGAAAAGAAATCATGATGAAATCAAATAGTGGCGAAATGGCAGGTGTTGTTGTTATCTACTGCATATGTTTTTATATATATATATATATATGAGGCTGACATTTTATACAAAAACGCATGTGGCTCATGACTTTGGTGCTAACTCCTGTTTAAGTCCTATATGTTTTTCAGAATTTTTGTTGCCAGTTTGCTATAAAACAAGTGCAGACAGATCTGCCTTCATTCTGAACGATTTGTTTCTATATTTAAAGTGCAGTTTCATCCATGTAAAAGTGAAACCTCGGATTGCTAGTAACGTGCTTAACGAGCGTTTTGCAATACGAGCAATTAACCACTTCAGCCCCGGACCAAAATGCAGCTAAAGGACCGGGCCCCTTTTTTGCAAATTGGCGCTGCGTCGCTTTAACTGACGATTGCGCGGTCGTGCGACGTGGCTCCGAAAACAAAATTGGCGTCCTTTTTTCCCCCACAAATAGAGATTTCTTTTGGCGGTATTTGATCACCTCTGCGGTTTTTATTTTTTTGCGCTATAAACAAAAATAGAGCGACAATTTTGAAAAAATGCGACACGTTTTCCTTTTTGCTATAATAAATACCCCCCAAAAATATATAAAAAAAATATTTTTTTTCCTCCGTTTCGGCCGATACGTATTCTTCTACCTATTTTTTGTAAGAAAAAATCGCAATAAGCGTTTATCGGTTGGTTTGCACAAAATTTATAGCGTTTACAAAATAGGGGATAGTTTTATTGCATTTTTCTCATTTTTTTTTTTACTACTACATATTTATTTATTTTTTTTATTTTTTTTACACATTTTTGGGACCATTGTTATTTTCACAGCGAAAAGTGCATTTAACTTCTTAAGGACCGCCTACTGTACATTTACGTCAGCAGAATGGCACGGCTGGGCACATCAACGTATATATACGTTGGTTCTAGTACCCAGCCGTGCGTCACGGGCGCGCTCCCGTGACCCGGTCCGAAGCTCCGGGTCCGCGGCATCGATCGCGTCATCCCTGTTATAGGGGGGACGCGATCGATGACGTCACATCTACAGCCACACCCCCCTACAGTTGTAAACACATGCAGGGAACACACAAATCCTACAGCGCTCCCCTTGTGGTTAACTCCCAAACTGCAACTGTCATTTTCACAGTAAACAATGCAATTTAAATGCATTTTTTGCTGTGAAAATGACAATTGTCCCAAAAATGTGTCAAAATTGTCCGAAGTGTCCGCCACAATGTCGCAGTCATGAAAAAAATCGCGGATCGCCGCCATTAGTAGTAAAAAATTTTTTTTATAAAAATGCAATAAAACTATCCCTTATTTTGTAAACACTATAAATTTTGCGAAAACCAACCGATAAACGCTTATTGCGATTTTTTTTTTTTACCAAAAATATGTAGAAGAATACGTATCGGCCTAAACTGAGGGAAAAAAAATTATATTTATTTTGGGGGGATATTTATTATAGCAAAAAGTAAAAAATATCGCATTTTTTTCAAAATTGTCGCTCTATTTTTGTTAATAACGCAAAAAATAAAATCCACAGAGGTGATCAAATACCACCAAAAGAAAGCTCTATTTGTGGGGAAAAAAGGACGCCAATTTTGTTTGGGAGCCACGTCGCACGACGATTGTCAGTTAAAGCGACGCAGTGCCGAATCGCAAAAAGGGGCAAGGTCCTTTACCTGCATTTTGGTCCGGGTCTTAAGTGGTTAAAATGCATTGTTTACTGTGAAAATGACAGTTGCGGTTTGGGAGTTAACCACAAGGGGGCGCTGAAGAGGTTATGTGTTCCCTGTGTATTTACAACTGTAGGGGGGTGTGGCTGTAGGTGTGAATTAATCGATCGCGTCCCCCCTATAAAAGGGATGACGCGATCGATGCCGCCTGCCACAGTGAAGGACGGGGAAGCCTTGTTCACACACAGCTCTCCCCGTTCTTCAGCTCCGGGGACCGATCGCCGCACTCCAGCGGCGATCGGGTCCACGAGTCCTGTTGTCCCGGAGCTTCGGACCAGGTCACGGGAGCGTGCCCATGACCCAAATCTGGGCAGTAGTACAGGACGTACCTGTACGTGGATCTGCCCATCCGTGCCATTCTGCCGACGTATATGTGCAGGAGGCGGTCCTTAAGTGGTTAAAAAATAAAAATAAAATTCGGTTTGCAAGTGTGTTCTCGTGAAGCGAGCAGGATTCAAGCCACAGCAGTGTGCAGTACCGCATTTGGCCAGAGGTGGGGGTGGCACCCATTGGAGCCGTTTGGAATTACTCAGTTCCCGAGCCTCTCCGAGATCGACCGAGCTGTCCCGAGTATTTCCGAGGCTCGCCGGCGCCCCCCACCTCTGGCCACATGCGGTATTTCATGCCATAGAAGTCAATGCGAAAGGAAATTCTTTTCGTTTCCATTGACTTCTATGGGGAAACTCGCTTTGATATGCAAGTGCTTTGGATTACAAGCATTCTCCTGGAACGAGTTTTGCTCGTAATCCGAGGTTCCACTGTACATACAGTTTGTTTTCCCCAACAACTAAATATAATGTACCATTGTAGCTGGGGTTTTGTGTGGGGCACCTGGATGGAAACATTTCTGTGGTTTGCTCAGGTGGGAGGCTTATGCCCCCCCCCTTGTAAATATCATAGCCAGTGTCCTGGCATCCTTTTTTCCCTACAAATAGACCTTTTTTTTTTATGGTATTTGATCATCTCTGCGTTTTTTATTTTTTGCGCTATAAACAAAAAAAAGGGCGACAATTTTGAAAAAGATTCAATATTTTTAACTTTTTGCTATAATACTGTATATATTCCCCCAAAAAAATGTTTTTCTCAGTTTAGGCCGATATGTATTCTACATATTTTTGGTAAAATAATCATTTATTGATTGGTTTGCGCAAAAGTTATAGTGCCTACTAGGGTTTTACCGATACCAGTATCGGGACCGATACCGAGTATTTGCGGGAGTACTTGTACTCCCGCAAATACCCCCGATACCCAAATAGAATACTCCCCCCCGCCGCCAACGCTGCCGCCGTATAAGCAAATCCGACCCCGTCGCCGTATATACAAAGCCGCCGCCGCGAACATTATAGGCACCTTTGAATAGCTGTTTTCCCCGCTGCGCGTGTATAGACACTCACCCTCGCTCGGGATTGGACGGATCTGTCCAATCCCGAGCAAGAGGGAGTGTCCTTAACATGGCGCGCGGCAGGGAAAAGAGCTATTGAAACGAAAGGTGCCTATAATGTTCGCGGCGGCGGCGGCTTTGTATATACGGCGGCGGCATCATCATCAGGTAGGGGGGACATGGCTGCAATATGGGGTGGGGGACATGGCTGCGTATATGGGGGGGGACATGGCTGCAATATGGGGGGGGACATGGCTGCAATATGGGGGGGACATGGCTGCAATATGTGGGGGGACATGGCTGTATATGGGGGACATGGCTGCATATATGTGGGGGACATGGCTGCAATATGTTTGGGGACATGGCTGCAACATGTGGGGGACATGGCTGCATATGGGGGACATGGCTGCATATGGGGGACATGGCTGCAATATGTGGGGGACATGGCTGCAATATGTGGGGGACATGGCTGCAATATGTGGGGGGACATGGCTGCAATATGTGGGGGGACATGGCTGCAATATGTGGGACATGGCTGCAATATGTGGGAGACATGGCTGCAATATGTGGGGGACATGGCTGCAATATGGGGGGGGGATGGCTGCAATATGTGGGGGACATGGCTGCGTATATGGGGGGGACATGGCTGCAATATGGGGGGGGGGACATGGCTGCAATATGGGGGGGACATGGCTGCAATATGTGGGGGACATGGCTGTATATGGGGGACATGGCTGCATATATGTGGGGGACATGGCTGCAATATGTGGGGGACATGGCTGCAATATGTTTGGGGACATGGCTGCAACATGTGGGGGACATGGCTGTATATGGGGGACATGGCTGTATATGGGGGACATGGCTGCAATATGTGGGGGACATGGCTGCAATATGTGGGGGACATGGCTGCAATATGTGGGGGACATGGCTGCAATATGTGGGGGACATGGCTGCAATATGTGGGGGACATGGCTGCAATATGGGGGGGGCATGGCTGCAATATGTGGGGGACATGGCTGCGTATATGGGGGGGGGGACATGGCTGCAATATGGGGGGGGGGGACATGGCTGCAAATATGTGGGGGGACATGGCTGTATATGGGGGACATGGCTGCATATATGTGGGGGACATGGCTGCAATATGTGGGGGACATGGCTGCAATATGTGGGGGACATGTTTGGGGACATGGCTGCAATATGTGGGGGACATGGCTGCAATATGTGGGGGGACATGGCTGCATATGTGGGGGACATGGCTGCAATATGTGGGGGACATGGCTGCAATATGTGGGGGACATGGCTGCAATATGTGGGGGGACATGGCTGCAATATGTGGGGGGACATGGCTGCAATATGTGGGGGGACATGGCTGCGATATGTGGGGGACATGGCTGCAATATGTGGGGGACATGGCTGCAATATGTGGGGGGACATGGCTGCAATATGTGGGGGGACATGGCTGCAATATGTGGGGGGACATGGCTGCGATATGTTTGGGGACATGGCTGCAATATGTGGGGGACATGGCTGCAATATGTGGGGGACATGGCTGCGTATATGGGGGACATGGCTGCAATATGTGGGAGACATGGCTGCAATATGTGGGGGACATGGCTGTATATGGGGGACATGGCTGCAATATGTTTGGGGACATGGCTGCAATATGTGGGGGACATGGCTGCAATATGTGGGGGACATGGCTGCATATGGGGGACAATGGGCTGCAATATGGGGGACATGGCTGCAATATGTGGGGACATGGCTGCAATATGTGGGGGACATGGCTGCAATATGTGGGTGACATGGCTGCAATATGTTGGGGGACATGGCTGCAATATGTGGGGGACATGGCTGTATATGGGGGACATGGCTGCAATATGTGGGGGACATGGGCATGTATATGGGGGACATGGCTGCAATATGTGGGGGACATGGCTGCAATATGTGGGGGACATGGCTGCAATATGTGGGGGGACATGGCTGCAATATATGTGGGGGGACATGGCTGCAATATGTGGGGGGACATGGCTGCGTGCAATATGTGGGGGACATGGCTGCAATATGTGGGGGACATGGCTGCAATATGTGGGGGACATGGGCTGCGTATATGGGGGGGGACATGGCTGCAATATGGGGGGGGACATGGCTGCAATATGTGGGGGGACATGGCTGTATATGGGGGACATGGCTGCAATATGTGGGGGACATGGCTGCATGGGGGACATGGCTGCAATATATGTGGGGGACATGGCTGCAATATGTGGGGGACATGGCTGCAATATATGTGGGGGACATGGCTGCAATATGTGGGGGACATGGCTGCAATATGTTTGGGGACATGGCTGCTGCAATATGTTTGGGGACATGGCTGTGGGGGACATGTGCAATATGGGGGACATGGCTGCAATATGTGGGGGACATGGCTGCAATATGGGGACATGGCTGCAATATGTTTGGGGACATGGCTGCAATGGGGGACATGGCTGTTTGGGGACATGGCTGCATGTTTGGGGACATGGCTGCAATATATGCAATATGTGGGGGACATGGCTGCAATATGGCTGCAATATGGGGGACATGGCTGCAATATGTTTTGGGGACATGGCTGCAATATGGGGGGACATGGCTGCAATATGGGGGACATGGCTGCAATATGTGGGAGACATGGCTGCAATATGTTTGGGGACATGGCTGCAATATGTGGGGGACATGGCTGCAATATGTGGGGGACATGGCTGCAATATGTGGGGACATGGCTGCAATATGTTTGGGGACATGGCTGCAATATGTGCAATATGTGGGGGACATGGCTGCAATGGGGGACATGGCTGCAATATGGGGGATGGCTGCATGTTTGGCTGCAATATGTGGGGGACATGGCTGCATGTTTGGGGACATATGTGGGGGGACATGGCTGCAATGGGGGACATGGCTGTATATGGGGGACATGGCTGCAATGGGAGACATGGCTGTTTGGGGACATGGCTGCAATATGTTTGGGGACATGGCTGCAATATGTTTGGGGACATGGCTGCAATATGTGGGGGACATGGCTGCGTATATGGGGGACATGGCTGCAATATGGGGGTGGGCAATATGTGGGGGGACATGGCTGCAATGGGGGGACATGGCTGTTTGGGGATGGCTGCATGGCTGTATATGGGGGACATGGCTGCAATATGGGGGTGGGATGGGGGGGGGACATGGCTGCAATGGGGGGGGACATGGCTGTTTGGGGACATGGCTGTATATGGGGGACATGGCTGCAATATGTGGGGGACATGGCTGCAATATGTGGGGGACATGGCTGCGTATATGGGGGACATGGCTGCAATATGTGGGAGACATGGCTGCAATATGTGGGGGACATGGCTGCAATATGTGGGGGACATGGCTGTATATGGGGGACATGGCTGCAATATGTGGGGGACATGGCTGCAATATATGGGGGACATGGCTGCAATATGTGGGGGACATGGCTGTATGTGGGGGACATGGCTGCAATATGTGGGGGACATGGCTGCAATATGTGGGGGACATGGCTGCAATATGTTGGGGACATGGCTGCAATATGTGGGGGGACATGGCTGCAATATGGCTGCAATATGTGGGGACATGGCTGCAATATGTGGGGGACATGGCAATATGTGGGAGCATGGGGACATGGACATGGTTATGTATATGGGGGACATGGCTGCAATGGGGGACATGTGGGGGACATGGCTGCAATGGGGGGGGGGACATGGCTGCAATATGGGGGGGGGACATGGCAATATGTATATGGGGGGACATGGCTGTATATGGGGGACATGGCTGCATATATGTGGGGGACATGGCTGCAATATGTGGGGGACATGGCTGCAATATGTTTGGGGACATGGCTGCAACATGTGGGGGACATGGCTGCATATGGGGGACATGGCTGCAATATGTGGGGGACATGGCTGCAATATGTGGGGGACATGGCTGCAATATGTGGGGGGACATGGCTGCAATATGTGGGGGGACATGGCTGCAATATGTTTGGGGACATGGCTGCAATATGTTTGGGGACATGGCTGCAATATGTTTGGGGACATGGCTGCAATATGTGGGGGACATGGCTGCAATATGTGGGGGACATGGCTGCAATATGTTTGGGGACATGGCTGCAATATGTTTGGGGACATGGCTGCAATATGTGGGGGACATGGCTGCAATATGTGGGGGACATGGCTGCAATATGTTTGGGGACATGGCTGCAATATGTTTGGGGACATGGCTGCAATATGTGGGGGACATGGCTGCGTATATGGGGGACATGGCTGCAATATGTGGGCAATATGTGGGGGGACATGGCTGCAATGGGGGGACATGGCTGTTTGGGGATGGCTGCATGTTTGACATGCTGCAATGGGGACATGGCTGCAATATGGGGGACATGGCTGCGTATATGGGGGACATGGCTGCAATGTTTGGGGACATGGCTGCAATATGGGGGACATGGCTGCAATATGTGGGGGACATGGCTGCAATATGTGGGGGACATGGCTGCAATATGTGGGGGACATGGCTGCAATATGTGGGGGACATGGCTGCAATATGGCTGCAATATGGGGGACATGGCTGCAATATGGCTGTTTGGGGACATGGCTGCAATGGGGGACATGGCTGTTTGGGGACATGGCTGCAATGGGGGACATGGCTGTTTGGGGACATGGCTGCAATATGTGGGGGACATGGCTGCGTATATGGGGGACATGGCTGCAATATGTTTGTGGGCAATATGTTTGGGACATGGCTGCAATATGTTTGGGGACATGGCTGCAATATGTGGGGGATGGCTGCGTATATGGCTGCGTATGGGAGACATGGCTGCAATATGGGGGACATGGCTGCAATATGTGGGGGACATGGCTGCAATATGTGGGGGACATGGCTGCAATATGTGGGGGACATGGCTGCAATATGTGGGGGACATGGCTGCAATATGTGGGGGACATGGCTGCAATATGTGGGGGACATGGCTGCAATATGTGGGGGACATGGCTGCAATATGTGGGGGACATGGCTGCATTTGGGGACACAATTAAAAAAAGTATCGGTATTCGGTATCGGCGACTACTTAAAAAAAAAAAGTATCGGTACTTGTACTCGGTCCTAAAAAAGTGGTATCGGGACAACCCTAGTGCCTACAAAATAGGATATGGTTTTTGACTTTATTTTTTTTCCTTTACTAGTAATGGAGGCGATCTGCGATTTTTGTCAGGACTGCGATATTGTGGCGGACAGTTTGGACACTATTGACACTATTTTGGGACCATTCACATTTATACAGCGATCAGTGCTATAAATATGCACTGATTACTGTGTAAATGTGACTGGCAGGGAAGGGGTTAACACTAGGGGGTGATCAAGGGGTTAAATGTGTTCCCTAGGGAGTGATTCTAACTGTGGAGGGGGAGGGGACTGACTGGGGGAGGTGACCGATCGGTGTACAAGGGACACACCATCGGTCTCCTCTCCCTTACAGGACGTGGATCCACGTCCCTGGCTCTGTGACTGCCGATCGCGGGTTACTGGGCGGACATGGCGGCCTTCAGGGACGCGATTCGGCACCTGCGTGACGCGGCGGCCGTGTGTGCCCCCTAGTGGCTGGGAGGCCCGAGGGCGTCCTATGACGTCCACCCAGGATGGCAGAGCCACCTTGTGGACATCATTTGACATTAGGCAGGGTGGGAAGTGGTTAAAGTGGCGCTAAAGGTTTGCGTTTTGTTTTTTTTGACAAACATGTCATACTTGCCTCCACTGTGCAGTTCATTTTTGCACAGAGTGGCCCCAATCCTGCTGTTCTGGGGTCCCACCGCGGCTCCCCTCACTGGATAACCCCCTCTGGGAAGCTATCTCCCGAGGGGGTTACCTTGTAGGCGCACTCCTGAGTCATACAATCGGCGTCCATAGATGCCGAGTGTATGACTCGGCCCCCGCCCCCGTGTCATTGGATTTGATTGACAGCAGCGGGAGCCAATGGCTGTGCTGCTATCAATCTCACCAAATTAAAAAAGGGTCAAATTAAAAAAGAGAAAGAGGGCAGGAACGCACCCACGAAAATTTGGGGTTTAGATAAGTATAATGGGGGGGGGGGGGAGGGGGCTGGACACTGCAAGATGTTTTTTCACCTAAATGCATAGGATGTATTAAGGTGAAAAAACACGAACCTTTAAATCCTGAAAGCCTTAAGCGCAATGAGCGTTTATCGATTGGTTTGCGCAAAATTTATAGCGTTTACAAAATAGGGGATAGTTTTATGGCAGTTTTATTAATATATATATATATATTTTTTTACTACTAATGGCGACGATCAGCTTTTTTTTTTTTTGTGTGACTGCGCCATTATGTCAGACAATTTTCACAGCGAAAAGTGCTATAAAAATGCACCGATTACTGTGAAAATGACAAGGACAGTGAACTGGTTAACCACTAGGGGGCGCTAAGGGGTTAAGTGTGCCCTAAGGGAGTGATTCTTACTGTAGGGGGGGGGGGGGGGGGCGTGGCTGTAGGCGTGACGTCACTGATCGTCGTTCCCTATATCAGGGAACAGACGATCAGTGTCACTGCCACAGAGAAGGTGTGTTTACACCAGGGTTTAACAAATTTGCTTGGAATCTAGGAGCCAGCGATCGGGTCACGGAGAGGCAGAACAGGGGGGGGGGGCGCTGCCTTTGTAAACAAGGCATCTCCTTGTTCTGCCTAGTGACAGGACATCGGGAGCAGCGATCACTGTCATGTCACTGTAAGCCACGCCCCCTCACAGTTAGAATCACTCCCTAGGACACACTTAACTCCTTCAGCGCCCCTAGTGGTTAAACCCCCTTCACTGCCGGTGTCATTTACACAGTAATCAGTGCATTTTTATAGCGCTGTTCGCTGTATAAATGACAATGGTCCCAAAAATGTAATGTGTCCGCCATTATATCGCAGTCATGATAAAAATCGCTGATTAAAAATGCTATAAAACTAGTCTCGATTTTTGTAGACGCTATAACTTTTGCGCAAACAAATATGCGTTTTTTTTTGTTGACAAAAATATGTAGAAGAATATGTATCGGCCTAAACTGAGAAAAAAAATTGTTTTTTATATGTTTTTGGGGGATATTTATTACAGCAAAAAGTATAAAAAAAAATTTTCCCAAAATTGTCGCTCTATTTTTGTTTATAGCGCAAAAAAAAAAAAAAACGCAGAGGTGATCAAATACCACCAAAAGAAAGCTCTATTTGTGGGGGGAAAAAACGACGTCAATTTTGTTTGGGAGCCGCGTCGCACGACCGCGCAATTGTCGGCTAAAGCGACGCAGCGCAGAATCGCAAAAAAAGTGCTCTGGTCTGGAAGGGGGTACATTTTTCAAGTCTCTCATTTACCAGTAGTCACCGCTGGATTGCGTGAGGATAACCATTTATTCACAGAGGATATCACTGAAAATAAGGACTTTTTCTTGACATATCATGTGTTATATTTTCTTTGCCCACTAGAGGTCACTGGTTACACACATTTGTGTTGTAATACGACTAGGTGCTATATTCAACACTCCCACTAGGGGCACCATTATACATTTATGATTATATGTTCACATTGTTGAAGTAAGTTTAGCAATTTTATAGAGGTAGCGCTTCACATTTATTTATTTTGGTCTGCTAATAACAGTTGGTGTCAAGCAGCAACCGCCTACTTTTTAAATATATAGCACTTATTTTTATAGTGCATTTCTTTTCAACATGTGTTGGGTAAAGGCAGCCTATTGAACATAATAGGTCTCCAAGGCCCCAAATATTGAAAGGGACACATCGTTGGTTATGTAATGCACTGTGGTGCAGCGGGATGACATTCAAAATGAATAGCAGTGCAACAAAGGCATGTGTAATGTGTTGGCACACCGTGTGGTACCACAAAGCTGTAAATGGGCCCCAGATCCACCATCAGGGGGGTACAGGCAGTACACCTGTAATGGGACGGAGGTCCCCAGGGGCCCGGATGACAACCCCCTTTTTTTATGTATATATATTTTTTGTAAGGGGCCCGAAGGACCCGGGTGGCAATCCCCCCCCCCCCCTTTTTTTTTTTTTATTTGTTTTATAAAATAAAAATTCTATATATTTTTATTTTTTTGTTTTTATTAAAGGGCCTAGAGGTCCCCAGGGGTGCCGAGCATTTGCACGAGGACTTGTCCTCCTGAAAATGCTCCGATGTTTGGGGAGTTACAATCACAGATCTCCCTGCATGGCTTTTAATAAAGCAGCTGACAGCCGCTTCTCCTGCTCTCCCTCCCGCAACTTTCAGCCGCACTGATTGTCCCTGACTGTCACCTATGTTCTCCGGTCCCCCTCGGTGTCCCCCATGTGCTCCTCTGGACCCTCCTTCCCCCGTGTCCTCCTCCGCTCCCCCTCTGTGTTGTCCTCCATGTGCTCCTCCAGTCCCCCCCCTGTGTCCTCCTCCTGTCCCCCTTTGTGTCCTCAGTGTGCTCCTCTAGTCCCCCCCGTTCCCCTCTGTGTCCTCCAGTCCCCCTCTGTTTCCTCCATTTGCTCCTCTGGTCCCCCCCACGTGTCCTCCTCTGGTCCCCCTCCATGTGCTCCCCTGTGTCCTCCTCTAGGCCTCCCCCTCTGTGTTGTGCTCCCCTGTGTCCTCCGGTCCCTCTCTGTGTCCTCCATGTGCTCCCTCCGCCCCCCCCCCCCGTGTCCTCTGCATTCTCCATGTGCTCCTCCATGTGCTCCCCAGTGTCCTCCTCCGGTCCCCCTCTGTGTTGTCCTCCATGTGCTCCCCCAGTCCCCCCTGTGTCCTCCTCCTGTCCCCCTCTGTGTTGTCCTCCATGTGCTCCCCGTGTCCTCCTCCGGTCCCCCCCTGTGTTGTCCTCCATGTGCTTCCCCAGTCCCCCCTGTGTCCTCCTCCTGTCCCCCTTTGTGTCCTCAGTGTGCTCCTCTGGTCCCCCTTTCCCCCCTGGGTCCTCCTCCAGTCCCCCTCTGTGTCCTCGATTTGCTCCTCCAGTCTTCCCCCCCCCCTCTGTGTCCTCCTCTGGTCCTCCTCCATGTGCTCCCCTGTGTCCTCCTCTGGGCCTTCCCCTCTGTGTTGTCCTCCATGTGCTTCCCTGTGTCCTCCGGTCCCCCTCTGTGTCCCCCATGTGCTCCACCGGTCCCTCCCTAGGGTGACCACGTGTCCCGGATTGCCCGGGACAGTCCCGCATTTTGCAGGTCTGTCCCGGGCACAAATATTCCAGTACAATACAGTGTCCCGGAATGAAATTGACACAGCCACCTTCCCAGGCCAATCTGATGCCCCCCATATCACTGCTTTACTCACCGACAGTGCTTGTCCTGGTCGGGAATGCCTGGAGAAGCACAATCCCCACCCCCTGCTTGTGATTGGAGAAATAATAAATCCCGCCTCTTGTGTCCAATCACTGTGCTGTGATTCGTTACTGCACAAGCTGATTTTTAGGAAGGGAGGGTGTCCCTGAATGGTAATTTGGAAATGTGGTCACCCTACCCCCCCCCCCCCCCCCTCCGTGTCCTCCTCTGCGTTGTCCATGCGCTCCTCCAGAGAGGCCCGGAGCAAAAAGAACAAGCCATAAGCGTAGGGCCGGGCATGACGGGGTTAACAGAAACCTTTACAAGCCAGGGGGGAGTGGTCATGAGAGGTGCAGTGTGCAGAGGAGGATAGGCTATAAATTCTCCCCCCTCCTTTCCCGGGTAACACAGTCTGGGGAGAAAAGTTGTAAGGTAGGATTGCTGCTGGCCTCTCCTGAGCCAGGCCAGCAACCAGGCCGGGTTATCCGGTGGGGGGGGGGCACCGTCTGGGGGGGGCTACAGTCTAACTGGAGCCTCTCCTGAGCCAGGCCGGGGAACCCGCGAGGGGGCGGGGCACCCGCGGGGGCACCCGCGAGGGGGCGGGGCACCCGCGGCCTCCGTAGCGGTGCTCCCTGGGGCCATCCACCAGGCAGCTCAGGAGGGAAGGGAGCCCAGCCCGGGCCCCCCAGCAAAAACGGACAGCGGCGGGCCCTGTAGGCCCCGCGAGGCACGGGGGGGGGGGGGGGGGGCGACCAGGGGGCTCCAATGCGGCAGCTAGGCCTGCCCTACGTGTGGAACAGGCTGCTGCGGGCTCTCACCCCGGTTGTGCACCGGTGGTTTATGTGCCTCGGCGAGGGAGATCGCAGCGGTGACTAGCCCCTTGCCTTCTACGGCTAGCCACCTCCTGTCCAGCCCTGAGGAGGGGGGGCGTGGGGGAGCGGGAGACAGCAGCAGAGGTACAGCACCCAGAAAAGCGACAGGGAAATCCGTGCACGGGTCCAGAGTGCACAGAGTGAGTAAAACCAGCTCTGGGCCCTCGGCTGCCAGGCCCGAGTCGCCTGGTGGGCCATCATCTGAGGAGCCTGAGATCGTTCGGAGTGGGAGCTGTCGGGTTCCGAGGAGGAGGAGTTTGTGCGTGGGACACAGTTTACAGCGCTGGAGACGAGTGTTTCGGCTGTTGGGATTGCTTCCAAGCAGCCCGGTAAGTAGTTTTTATCAATTTCTACTGTGTTGCAAAATGCTGGTGTGTTGGTAGGGGGACGGGTCCCCGTAGTCGTTTGGTAGTGCCCGCAGTGGCGGGGGTAGTGAGGTAAGGCCTAGTGCCTGGGGGAAAAAGGTTGGAGGGGATGCAGGTTTGCATCGGTTGTTTGGTAGGGTTGGTAGCTTTGGTGAGCCAGGCTGGGGGGACAATCCCGATGTTAGCCCTGCGGCAGCTTGGGTGCCGGCAGGGGGGTATGGCTGGGGGTAGTGACGGTGGGCAATCCAGGGTTAAGGTGTAGGCGGTGGGAGACTCCGCAAAGAAGAGGGATCTGGTCTGGTTGTCGGGCACAAAAGGGGGAAGGGTATACTTGTTATGAGGCACCCTTGGGTTCACATTTTAAGCAGGAGGTGAGAGAGAAGGGCTGGAAGAGCGAATATGTAGAGATATTTGCGCATTTGCCTCTGGGGAAGTTTAACCTGGTCAGGGTTAAGCCTGAGTCCTAAAAGGAAGATGAAGCAAAGGGAGGTATATGTTTATACCCAGGACTTTTGCGAAGTGGTCGCAGTCATACTAGATCGGGGTGGGCGTGATCGGTGAGAAAAAACTCTGAACACTGTTCGGCGCTTTTCAGTTAACAGGAGGCGATTAGCAAGGCCTATCGGTGTTACGGAGGCACGGGATGGTTCCGTTTGCGACAAACAGTTCAGGCAACGCATGGCGGTGGGACCGGACATGTAGGTGGAGAGACCGAGGGCTTTGGCCTTGGGATGCAGCCTCAGTTGATGGGGCGGTTGATTGGGTCAGGGGTATGGTCCAGGGGCGGTGATGGCCGAGCCTGACATCGAGGCTGCCTTTCGGCTTCTCCCAGTACTCCCGGATAGTTTCCGGCTATTGGTCTGTCACTGGGAGGGGGAGTTCAAGAGGGACAAGTGGGTACCGGTGGGTTGCTCGGTGCATGTGCCTTGTGGGTACAGTTTAGTTTGTTTCTAGAATGGGTGGGTCGGTATGTGGCTGGAGTGAACTCCTTGGTCCACTATCGGGTCGACTTCCTCAGCGTTTGCCCGGCTGGGTCGCGTATCTGCGCAGTGTTTTGGCCACTCTGGAACGCATTGCGGAGCGATTTGGGGTGCCGCTGGCACCCGAGAAAAGGTAGGGTATACAATTTTTTGGCATAGTAATTGGCTCGGAGGCAATGGAGTGCAGATTACCATGGGACACACTGGAAAGCCTCACGGCAAAAAATTGGCGAGATATTGGGTTCACAGAAAGTACAAATCTGAGCGCGGCAGTCGCTCCTGGAAAAACTTATTTTCGTGTGTCTTATTCTTCCTATGGGGCAAGTCGTTTGCAGGCGCCGCTCGGCAAGCACGGCGGGGGGTTAAGTCACCCAAACACTTTGTGGGTTTGTGAAGGAACACAAGGAAGACCTGTTGGTTTGTCACTCCGTTTTGGAGTCCTCTAACAGTACGGCTCTGTGGATGTTCGGTCCGGTCAGCAATGTTGACATGGAACTGTTCACAGATGCAGCCGGGGGTTCGGGCTTTGGTGCATTCTTGCAGGGACAGTGTAGGGTGGGTCCTTTGCCCCAGTCCTGGTGCCAGCAGGGTTCACTAAGAACTTGGTTCGGCTGGAACTGTTTTCCGGTAGTGCTGGCGGTGGAATTATGGGGGCCCTGCCATCCGGTCTGTTTACATGATGATAATCTGGGGGTGGTACAGGTGTTCAACAGGGTGATGGCTCCTCTCCCCCGGTCATTCGTCTCTTGCGGCACCTGGAGCTGCGCTGTTTCCAGGGGTATACCGGGAGTGGACAAGGTTGTGGCGGACGCCTTGTCCCGGTTTGCAGTGGGGACAGGTTCTGGGTTTGGTGCGTTAGGCAGAGTAGCAAGTGGTCCCCTGTCCAGCGTGTGAGTGGAGGATTCAGTTTGAATCATCTCACAGAAGGTCGGTAAGGTGAGTAAACATGGGCGGCCTAAGAGAAGGTCTGGTTGGTGTGGCAGATGCTGGTTCGGGGGGCGGAGATGCAGCTGGCGGGTCCAGAGGTATGGGTCCTGATTCGATATTGTTTATCCAGGAACATAGAGTCTGGGATGTCACAGTTGGTACTCGATAAGAAAAGTTGTTCAGTCTGGTATTCTTGTTTGAGTGGCTAAGGTGCCTGGAATTTTACTATGGTTTTTGGGTGCGACAAGCGCTCAAGGGATATAGCCAGCAGGAACAACTCGGCGCCAGTATCGTTACATCTTAAGAGGTGTTATGGGGAATGTGTGGGGACATTGTGTTTATCCGGTATTGGATTGTGTCGTTTCTGCACAGTGTTTTGGTCTGGCAAATATCTTTGGAGCATTCGGGGGGTGGGCGGAGAGTTAGTTAGCCCCTCCAAGAAACAGTTCAAGGTGGCTGCTGAAGTGTGGGGGGCTCATGAAGGGGCCACACTGCTTCTAAGCATATCCAAAACGGATCAGAGGGGGTGAGGTAAGTCAGTGCAGGTGGTCACTGTTGTTGGTTCAGACCTTTGCCCAGTCGGGCTGGTGGGGAATTCCGGCAGGTACGCCTGAAGGTGGGCGGTTCATTTGGTTACATAAGTAGGGGGCTCCAGGGTCACGGTATCAGTTTGTGGCAGGGTTTGGGCCTAGTGGAGAAAGAATTTCCCTGGCGTTCCCTTAGGATTGGGGCAAGGACAGAGGCTGCACGTGAGCGTCTTGATGAGGAAACAGTCAAGGGGATAGGCAGGTGGGAGTCGAAGAGGTTTCGACTAGATGCAGGCCACAATGGTTGGTGGGCCTGGCGTAGGGGTAATTTGGTGGTTGCATCAATGGTTGTATAGGTTGCTTACTGTCTTTCAGGTACAGTGCAAGGATTGGTCTGGATTATGGGCCACTCCTTCGGAGATTGGGGGGGCTTGGAGAGTGTATGTGCGACCGGTGGGTCGACAGCTGGGGGTCCCGAGACGGCAGGCTCGTGTACATTGGTTGCGTTTCCCAGGAATGATGTGGAAGTAGAGTGGTATCGGAATTGCACAGGTTTGCACGTTGGGACCGACCACTGGAGGTACTGGTTCTCCATGTAGGAGAAATGATCTAGGGGGTGAGGTCAATGCTGGGGTCGTGAGGTTCCCGGATACGATAGTGGTATGATCGGTCATGGTGGCTAGGACATCATAGAGGATGGCCAGACAGTGGAGTGGGTGAAAAAGAGCTTGGTGGAAGATGGACAGAGAGGTGGTGGGGGTACTGCGGTCAGTGGTCGTCTCTGAGCCAGCCTGTTGGCTTGAGGCCTATGACCAGGGGTTAGATAACGCAGCGCCAACCAAATGTGGTTTGTAAGTAGAAACGGGGGCCTGGCCGTCAGGCATCTGGGAGTTGGAGGTGTCTACATGAAGATACCTTAGGAGTGATGGAGTTTACTGCACAGATGTTGGTATCGATATGGTGGGGGTTGGGCCCGTAGGATAGGGTACAGCAAGCATTGAGGGTGTGCAGGTGCGCCCAAAGGCAAGGGGTTACCTTTGGGTGCTGGTGGCGGGTGTTTGGACTTTGCAGGAGAAGAAATTACCCCAAATATGGATGCCATTACCCAGAGGTGGTATGGGTTCTGAAGGGGTGTGGTTTCCAGTCTACCAAGGTGTAGCTGGAATGTTGGTTAATGGGGGCACTGCGGTCAGTGGTCGTCTCTGAGCCAGCTTGTCGGCTTGAGGCCTATGACCAGAGGTGAGGTACCGCAGTGCCAATAAAATGTTATAATGTTAAAAGTTTTTACAAGTCAGTGTTAGTGGTGCCTGCAAAGTCCAGCACTAGTATGAGAAGAACTGTTTTTCTCAGGAATTATATGGTTTATATATGTTATTTATTATTGGATGTTATCTAAAATAAAGGAGGCTGCTACGGCCAGTTTTACTCCAAGTTACAGTGGTGGTCTCATTATTATTAAAGGTTTAAGGGGGAGTATAAACAGTGTGTCCTAGCAGTAAAGGTTATATCTGGGATACCATAGTCATGTATTCCCCAAACTTCGTGTGCCAGATCATCGGTGCATGTTGCATTCTGCACAACTTTGCAGTGAGAAAGGGCCTGCAGATTGACATACGTGATGACCTGACCCCTGAACCAGACAATCACCCCCTAAGCGAGGATACCCTGTCTTCTGAGGGAAGAGCAGCCAGGAGCCAGCTCACATTATGCATCTTTGCACGTTAAACACACATTAATCATGGCACAATGAGAATGCATGCATGCACACCACTGTGGTCCCTAGCACACACATCCTCATCAAATTGGATTGGCACAAGCCCATAATGCAGGACTTGTGAGCAGCAACGCCACGCCACGGCTCCAATTATGTCACTGTACATTCATACACCATTCACACCGACCTGAGAATCACTTCCCCCTGGTTCTGGGGAACCCTTCTCCACCACAAATGAGGGTGACACCCCTTTTCCAGCAGGAATGTCACCCCCCACATTCAAAAATAATTCACAACAAAAAAAAAGACGCCTGGGGCGCCCACGGCCACGGCCCTGGCTCCTCAGGGGAGACTCATGGGGGGGGGGAGTAATCCGGGGAAGGAGGAGCAGCCCCTGATCTCTGCCCACCTGGCGGCCTGCCCTCCAAGGCCACGGCAATTCTGGTCATCCTGCCCAACGTCTGCTGTAGTAGTCTGCAGTTCGTTTAGGCAGTTTGTAAGAGCCAGGGAGTGGCAGTCCAGGTCCCCAAGCGTAGCCTTTATGGAGGACAGGCTCTCCTCCATCCGCCCCAAAGTCTGGCTGACCTGTCCCAGATGGCGGGTCTGAAGGGCCTGGTCCCTTCTGAGATTGGCGGGCAGAACCTCGGCCACCCCCCTGGTCTTCTGGGACGACTTCCTGCCTCCAGCTGATGCTTGTGGCCGGGGAGAAGGGGAGGCCCTGTTTGGGGAGGAGTGGGAGGGGCTAACCCTTATGGAGGGCTGGCTGCTGCCAGCCAGAGGGGAAGACTCCTCCAAAAACAACAATCCACTGGCTGACATGACATCCTCCTCCTCAAACTCCTCCTCCTCCAACTCCTCCGAGGACTCCGGCCTTGTCTGGGGGTCCTCATCAGGCTGGTGTCCCGGGGATGGTGCAGTCAGGCCAGATGGCCCTGCACCCTCCTGAACATCTGTGGATGACACAAAACATTCACAGGTTGGAGGATCCACACACTTGCCACATATTCCCTCCCCCCCCCACACATGCTACACACCAGATAGGAAAAAAAAACGTACCTGTCATCACGGGCTCCTGACTGGAGTCATAGCCAGGCAGGCCCTCCACTTGTTGCCTATTAAATGTGTGGGCCACTGTGCGCTCCTCCGCTGTCAGACTAACAGTGCATGGTGTGCCCTGGCATGGGCTGCCATTTTGGCCAGCTTCTTTCGGACCAGACGCCGGAGATCATTGATCTTCTTTACGATCCCCTTGCATGTCCGGGTCTCCCCCCCCCCCAATGCATTTACCTGGTCGGTAATGTTCTGCAAAATCTCCTTCTTCCTGGCCGGGGTGGTGTTGGCACTCTCCGGGCCGTGAAGGAAACGCCCATATTGGGTAAGGGCCCGGGCAATAATTTGTTTCTCCCCCAAAGAAAAATTGCTCTTGCGCTTCCTCTCAGTCATACTCATACAACAACTCTCTCCCAAACAATCACCAAAAATCACTCACAAAAACAAGCAGGAAAAATCAAGCAACAAAACAAACAAAATCTATCAACCAAAAAGTCTCACAACCAGTCACCAAAAAACACTTTTAAATATATTCTACAAAACACTAGATCAAACAGTCAACAAATATCACAAAGACAAGTCACAACGCAACAAACGCGAACACACAACAGAACAAAAGCACCTTACTGTAAAGGAAGGGATACAAAGGGATGTACTTTTGCAAAGGAAGGGCGTTTGTGTCTGTCTATTTATGCTGTCTGCGTAGCTCACTAAGTTGCCCGGGTCCACTTCCAATTTCACTGATTGCGCCGTTCCCGAGTTGTGAGCATGCGCACAGAGGTGCTGACCATGGTCTGCTTCATGTGCGCATGCACGATCCGGCCGGCCCTTCATTTGCATGGGGTCACGGCTCATTTCAATGTAACACGCCCACGTCCTTCCCAATTTAAATTACTCCGCCTTACGCCTCGGAATTTACGTTACACCGGCGCAATTTTCTGTGCAAATACTACGAGAATAAGGTGATTGCGCCTCTACATTGCGCCGGTCTAACGTAAAGAGGTGCGCTACGACGGTCAAAATATGCGCCAATGTACGTGAATCTGGCCCCCTGTGTTTACACTTATGATAATGTGTATTGTATAGCAGGTGAGTGGAGACGGGAAGTCTACCTTGAAAGGACATATCTCAGAGTCACCTCGTCTGGGTAAATAATTAGTTAATTAGCTCATGTTAATTTATGTTCTGGTTACCTCCTCTTTAAACTGTATATAAGGTTGCATTCTTGGTTCTATTAACCACTTAAGCCCTGGACCAAAATGCAGCTTAAGGACCAGACCCCTTTTTGCAAATTGGCACTGAGTCACTTTAACAGACAATTGCGCGGTCGTGCGACGTGGCTCCCAAACAAAATTGGCGTCCCTTTTTCCCCACAAATAGAGCTTTCTTTTGGTGGTATTTGATCACCTCTGCGTTTTTTATTTTTTTTGCGCTATAAACAAAGATAGAGCGACAATTTTGAAAACAATGCAATGTTTTTTACTTTTTGCTATAATAAATAACCCCCCAAAAATATATATATAAAAAAAAAATCCTCAGTTTAGGCCGATACGTATTCTTCTACCTATTTTTGTTAAAAAAAAAAATCGCAATACGCGTTTATCGATTGGTTTGCGCAAAATTTATAGCATTTACAAAATAGGGGATATACATTTATAATAAATATATTATAGAATACATATATTATATAATATGTTCCAATATTTAACATTTCTAATGCCGCGTACACACGATCACTTTTTGTGATGTAAAAAACGTCGTTTTATCTCATGAAACAAAACGACGTTTTTCAAACTTCATTTTAAAAAACGATGTTGCATACACACCATCGTTTTCTGGAAATGCTCTTGCAAAGCGCGGTTACGTAGGACACTTTCGACGGCACTCTGTTCCATTGAAGCTCCCGTCTCATAACTTGCTTCTGAGCATGCGCGGGTTTAAAAACGTCGTTTTGCCCACACACGATCATTTTTTGTGAAACAAAAGACGACATTCTGAAAAACGACATAAAAAATTCAAGCATGTTCGAATTTTTTTTTGGTCGTTTTTTTTGAAGACATAAAACGACGTTTTGCCCACACACGATCATTTTAAATGAAGTTTTTTAAAACATCGTTTTGTTTCATCACAAAAAACGACCGTGTGTACGCGGCATAAGAACATTTACAATGTTATTTTTTTTATATAATTCCATTGCATATAATATAATTACAATTTGATATTTATTATTTATAGTAATATTTCTGATATAAAATAAGATTTATTGGCCCAGATTCACAGAGCGATTACGCCGGCGTAACAGGAGATGCGCGGCGTAAGTCTAAATGTGCACGTGCGTTTCGATGCGCGGCATCCCCAAAACGAGATACGCAAGAAATCTATTTTTTTTGTCCAGCGTAATTTCGTTAGACAGGCGCATCCGTCCGCGCAAAACTGCGCTAGACAGACCATTGATTTGCTAGTCAAATATGCTAATGAGGGAGTTACGGGGATCCACAAAAGAACGTTGGGGCAGCGCAGGCTACGCGGTGTGCGCAACAGCAAAATGTCCTGTCTAAAATTAGACCATATAAAAGCTGGTCTAAAAAGAGAAAAAACATCTACATGTTAGATAAAGCAACACTGTTAGTGAGGAGCTCAGCAGTCACACGTGTTGCACAACAATCTGTATGCCAACATGCCAGGGGCATCGTCGCGCATAGCTATACTACTGACTTTAGATGAGCAAAGAAGGATGAGGGCATGGAGGATGGCACGGAGGATGGCACGGGAGAGGATATACCGCACGCGCATAGACCTCTTTGGCATGAGTGATTCTGAGGTGTATCGCATCTTCAGATTCACCCCTCATGCCATCCTGGAATTAACCACAACCATGCAGGAGGACATCACCAGCCCAACACACCGCTCACATGCAGTGCAGCCACTTGTCAAGGTCCTGGCAACACTCCATTTCCTTGCCAGTGGCTCTTTTCAGCGTACAAGTGGAGTGGTGGCTGGGATGTCACAATCCTCCATGAGCAGATGTGTGCACCAGGTTGTCCCTGCAATCCTCAGACGCATGGCCAACCAAATCATCAAACCCACCCAGGAGGACCTGCGGCTGAAGGCAATGACAGATTTCTACAGAATTGCCAGATTCCCCCGCACCGTGGGGGCCATTGATTGCACACATGTGGCACTCCAGCCCCCCAGTGCCACAGAGCACATATACCGCAATCGGAAGCATTGGCATTCCATCAATGTACAGGTGATAGCCGATGCCCAACGCCTCATATGGCACGTCCGTGCCAAACACCCAAGGTCCAGCCATGACAGCTACATATACAATCAGAGCCCCATCCGATTGGAATTCGATCAGAACATGTATGGGGACACCTGGCTGGTTGGTGAGTGACATGGGTGGCAGGCATGACTGTACCCCCCCATGATGCACACATCACAAGGGGCACATGCATGACTAACATCCTACTGTCTTTTCCCTTACAGGTGACTCTGCATATTCACTGGGACCCCATCTCATGACTCCTTTCCGGAACTCCCAAACCCCAGGAGAAGAAAGATACAATCAAGCCCACGCCCAAAAACGTGCAGTGGTGGAGCGCACCTTTGGCCTCCTGAAGTCACGTTTCCGATGCCTGGATAAGTCTGGGGGTACCCTCTTGTATTCCCCAAACTTTGTGTGCCATATCATCGGTGCCTGTTGCCTGCTGCACAACTTCGCACTGAGAAAGGGCCTGGAGATTGACCTACGTGATGACCTGACCCCTGAACCAGACAATCCCCCCCTAACTGAGGTTACCCCGTCTTCTGAGGGAAGAGCAGTCAGGAGACAGCTCACATTGGGCATCTTTGCACGTTAAACACACACATTAATCATGGCACAATGAGCATGCATGCATGCACACCACTGTGGTCCCTAGCACACACACCCCACATCCTCATCACATTGGATTGGCACCAGTCCACCATGCAGGACTTGTGAGCAGCAACGCCACGCCAAGGCTCCAATTATGTCACTGTACATTCATACACCATTCACACAGACCTGGGGATCACTTCTCACTGGTCCTGGGGAACCCTTCTCCACCAAAATTGAGGGTGACACCCCTTTTCCGGCAGGAATGTCACCCCCACATTCAAACAGCATTCACAACCCCAAAAAAATAAAAAATCACCAGCAAAATCAAAAATGTTCCAGCCCAAAAAAAAAAGCCCCAAAAAAGGGGGAAAAACAAATTAGTGCCCTTGACGTGAGCCACGCCTGGGGCGCTCCCGGCCACGGCCCCGGCTCCTCTGGGGAGACTCATGGGGAAGGGGGTAAACCGGGGAAGGAGGAGCAGCCCCTGGTCTCTGCCCACCTGGCGGCCTGCCCTCCAAGGCCACGGCTATTCTGTCCAGGGCAGCACCAAGTGTTGCCGTGTTGGCCTGGATAGCCTGGGTAAGGGCCCTCACATCCTGCCCAACGCCTGCTGATGTAGTCTGCAGGTCGTTTGGGCAGTTTGTAAGAGCCCGGGAGTGGCAGCGCAGGTTCCCAAGCGTATCCTTGATGGAGGACAGGCTCTCCTCCATCCGCCCCAAGGTCTGGCTGACCTGTCCCAGATGGCGGGTCTGGAGGAACTGGTCCCTTCTCAGAGTGGCGGGCAGGAGATCGGCCACCCCCCTGGTCTTCTGGGTCGCCTTCCTGCCTCCAGCTGATGCTTGTGGCCGGGGAGAAGGGGAGGTCCTTAGGAGGGGAGCCATGTTGGGGGAGGAGGGGGGGGCTCCCCCTTAGGGAGGGCTGGCTGCTGCCAGCCAGAGGGGAACGGTCCTCCAACAACAATAGGCCAGTGCCTGACATGGACTCCACCTCCTCCTCAACCTCCTCCTCTTCAACCTCCTCCTCCTCTTCAACCTCCTCCGCGGACTCCGGCCTTGTCGGGGGGGCCTCATTAGGCTGCTGTCCTGGGGATGGTGCGGTCAGGCCAGATGGCCCAGCACCCTCCTGCACATCTGTGGATGACACAAAACATTCACAGGTTGGAGGATCCACACACTTGCCACATATTCCCTTTCACCCCCTCCCCCACACATGCTACACACCTGATAGGGCAAAATAACCTTACCTGGCATCACGCCTTCATGACTTGAGTCATAGCCAGGCAGGCCCTCCACTTCTTGCCTATGAAAGGTCTGGGCCACCGCATGCTCCTCCGCTGTCAGCCTAACAGGGCATGGTGGGCCCCCTCCTGTGCCCCTGGCATGTGCAAGCATTTTGGCCAGCTTCTTTTTGACCAGACGCCGGAGGTCATTAATCTTTTTCTCAATCCCAGACCGGTTCCGTGTCTCCCCCTCCCCCGCTGAATTCACCTGGTCAGTGATCATGTCCAAAATCTCCCTCCTCCTGGCCGGGGTGGTGTTGGCACTGTCCGGGCCATGGAGGAAACGCCCGGGCAAGAATTTGTTTTTCCCTCAAAGAAACATTTAATTTTCTCTTCCTCTCAGTCATACTGAAAAAAAACACTCCCAGACAACAAAAATCACTCACAAAAACAAGCACGACCAATCAAGCAAGAAAACAAACAAACAGAAAACGATCAAACAAATACTCTCACCAACACTCAGCAAAAAGCAGTCACAAAAACAAACAGGAACAATCAAGCAAGAAAACAAACAAACAAAAAAATATCAAACAAAATATCTCACAAACACTTAGCAAAAAACACTTTCAAATATCTTCTAACAAACACAAGATCACACAGTACACAAATCTGACAAATACAAATCACAACGCAACTAACTACAGAACAAAAGCACCTTGCTGTATAGGGAGGGATACAAAGGGATGTACTTTTGCAGAGGAAGTGCGTTTGTCTCTGTCTATTTATGCTGTCTGCGTAGTTCATGATTTTGCCCTAGTCCATTTCCAATTTCACTGATTGCGCCGTTCCCGAGTTGTGAGCATGCACACAGAGGTGCTGACATGGTCTGCTTCAAGCGCGCATGCGCGAGCCGGCCGGCCCTTCATTTGCATGGGGTCACGGCTCATTTCAATGTAACACGCCCACGTCCTTCCCAATTTGGATTACTCCGCCTTGCGCCTCTGAAATAACGTTACGCAGGCGCTATTTTCTGCGTAAAAGCGACGAGAATAGGGTGATTACGCGGCTACATTGCGCAAGTCTAACGTAAAGGCGGTGCGCTACGCCGGTCCAATAATGCGCAGATGTACCTGAATCTGGGCCATAATTTCTAATGGCATTCATAATGTGATATTTATATATACAGTAATATATAATCATAATCCCTTTTTGGACGTGAAATGGGGAGATGCCTTTCTCAGGGTTCTGGGATGGTATGTTTGCCTATTAGGTCATATAAATATATTTTACTGGGTCTCCCAGGCCCTTGTGCATATATATGTATACTTAGGCATTTTTTTTAATCCCCTATTGTCCCGCCCCCCCCCATTTTTTTTATTTTTCTGTTATTTTTATTTTTATCTTTAAATAAACACCTTTTATATATATATATATATATATATATATATATATATATATATATATATATATATATATATATATATATATATATATATATATATATATAAAATATTATATTACAATTCAATATTTAACATTTCTAATAATATTTCAAATTGAATATTTATATTGAACATATATTTATATTGAATGAATACATTATATATATATATATATATATATA